>CM053621.1:19184697-19205090 GCA_028646535.1 Procyon lotor
AGGTGAACAAGTCCCTATAAAATCGCCCTCCCCGAGAAATGAAACAGGAAGGAATGGGGAGGGAGACAAACCATAAGAGACTTCTAGACTCACGAAACGAACTGAGGGTGGCTGGGAGGTGGGGGGGAGGGGTAGGGATAGGGTGGCTGGGTTGTGGACATTGGGGAGGGTATGTGCTGTTAAGTGCTGTGAAATGTGTAAGCCTGACGATTCACAGACATGTACCCTGGGGCAAATAATACATTATATGTTAATAAAAATTAATTAAAAAAAAAAGAATCAGGGAAAAAAATATGTAGGACACCAAAGACATGAACCATAAAATAATCAATAAATTGGATTTTAGCAAAAAAAAAAAAAAAAAGAATAGGTACCATCCTGTGCTTTCATGGTCATTCCTGCATTTGTGGTTCTTGCCAAGTGAAAGAAAATGTCCTATTGGGCTGGATGAGCCATAGTTTCCCAGTAGCTGGAATAGAGAAAGATGATGGACAAATGTGTCCCATTCAGCACCCACAGCTGAGGCATGCTGACCTTAACACCTGTGCCTCAGATGCCTCCTTTTCCCACTAGTAGCTCTGGAATGAGGCTTTTGCTTTGTAAACACTACTGGCAACAATTTGTGACAGTAAATGAAGTTGTAAATACTTCATGAACAAACGCTGTTCCCAGTTTCAGCATAAATTGGATTAATAATTTTCATTTACATTTCCCTATGTCACGATCCTAATCATATCTTGAAATGAATAGAACAATTCCATGAAGACAAACAGTTGATCCTTTCAATTTGAACTTTCAAGAATTGCCTGTGCACAGTGTTGGTAAAGTATGAGTTCTGATAATCTTGAACCAAAAAAAAAACCTCACTTGAATTTAATTTCTTTTTTAAAAGATTTTTTTATTCTTAAGTAATCCCTACACCCAACATGGGGCTCCTGACCAAAATCCCGAGATCAAGAGCTGCATGCCCCACTGACTGAGCCAGCCAGGCACCCCTATTAATTTTGTAGTATTTGCTTATTTTGTAGTAGTTTGGGGGGTAAAATTGTAATTTAAAAGTTAATAGAGTTTATTTTTAGAGCTGTTTTAGGATTATGGAAAACTGACGGGAAAGTACAGAAGGTTTTCACATACTACCCACTGTTTCCCCTGCATTTGCATCTTGTATTAGTGTCATGCATTTGTTACAACTGATGAGCCAATATTGATACATTATTAACTAAAATCCAATAGTGTACATTAGGGGTCACTCTTTGTGTAGTTTAGTCTATGTGTTTTCACAAATGTATGTTGACATATATCCATCATTACTGTATCACAGAGAATAGTTTCATTGTCCTAAAAAGCCCCCTACTCCACTTATTTGTCATTCCCGCCCTCAACCTCTGGCAAAACTATAAAACTCCTAGAAGATAATATAGGTGAAAAATCTAGGTAACCGTGGGCTTTGCATTGACTTTTTAGATACAACACCAAAAATGTAATCCATGAAAGAAAAAAACTGATGTTGGATCTCATTAAAATTAAAAACTCCTGCTCTGTGAAAGACACTGTTGAGAGAATGAAAAAGCACGCCACAGCCTGAGAGAAAACCTTTGCAAAACTTGATATTTTATGGAAAACTGGTATCCAAAATATACAGAGAAATTTTAAAACTCAACAATAAGAAAATTAACAGTCTTCTTAAAAATAGGCAAAAGAGCTGAACAGACACCTCACAAAAGAAGATATACAGATGGCAAATACAAATATAAAAGTATGTTCAAGAGGTGCCTGGCTATCTCAGTAGGTAGAGCATGCAACTCTTGATCTCAGGGTCAAGAGTTTAAGACCCACATTGGGTGTGGAGCCTACTTAATTAAAAAGAAAAAAAAGGTTAGAAAAAGAACATATGCTCAACATCATATATCATTAGGGAATTACAAATTGAAACAACAATGACACATGACTGCATGCCTATTAGAATGCTAAGTTTCAAAACACTGACAACACCAAGTGTTGGTGAGGGTTTGGATTGCTGGTGGGATATAAAATGGTATAGTCATTCTGGAAGACAGTATGGCAGGTTGTTTTTTTTTTTTTAATAAAACTAATTGTGATTTTTTTAAAATATTTTATTTATTTGACAGAGAGAAACACAGTGAGAGAGGGAACACAAGCAGAGGGAGTGGTAGCGGGAGAAGCAGGCTTCCTGCCGAGCAAGGATCCCGATGCAGGGCTTGATCCCAGGACCCTAGGATCATGACCTGAGCCGAAGGCAGCTGCTTAACGACTGAGCCACCCAGGCACCCCATAATTGTGATTTTTTTAAAGTTGGGAATTGAACCTATAACTTGTTTGAAGTCAACAGTGCCATAAGCAGATTTTCTTTAAGAGCTAAATAAAGTTTAAAAAGCAAGTAACAATGGGGCACCTGGGTGGCTCAGTCAGTTAAGCATCAGATTCTTGGTTTTGTCCAGGTAATACTCTCAGGATGGGTGGGATCGAGCCCCAAGTTGAGCTCCCTGCTCCGCTTGGAGTCTGCTTGAGATTCTCTCTCTTTCTATCCCTCTCCTGTCCACTGCCCAATGCATGCTGTCTCTCCCTTTCTAAAATTAACAAATAAATAACATTTAAAGTAAAACAGGTAACAATGGAGGACAGTTTCTGGTATTGGACCAACAGTACCAAATAATGCTGTTTGAGTGCCTGAATAATAAGCCCATTTTGCAAGAGACACCTTTAAATACATATTGTAGATTCCCCATAGTTCAGGGAGAATTCAAGCCCCATATTTTAACAGCTAATTGTTCCTGAATAAAACTATTTTTAAAAAAGGTATAACCTAGGTGTTTTTGTATTTGACCAACTCCATCTAAGTTTAGATGTGTCTAAGGACTTAGGTCCATGGTTATCAAACTGTAAGCAAAAGGGATCCATGAAGTGAAAATTGTTTTGATAACAATATTAAAGATGATATCTGCCTCTCACTCTTGTTTTCTCATTAGTGTAGAGTGGAATTTTTCCAGAGGCTACATGAAGTGTTGTGTCACAACAGATTGAATGCTGATATGAAAATCCAGCTGTCTTTTATTAAGCCAGACATTAAAGAGACATGCAAAAATGAAAAATGAGTCCACTTTTCTCACCATTTTTTTGTTTTAGAAAATATAATATTTTAAAAATACATTATTTGGCTAAAATTAACAACACAAGAAACAAGAGGAGTTGGCAAGGATGTGGAGAAAAGGTAACACTCTTACACTGTTGGTGGAATGCAAAATGGCACAGTGACTCTGGAAAACAGTGTGGAGGTTCCTCAAAAAGTTGAAAACAGAGCTACTCTACAGCCCAGCAATTGCATTACTAGGTATTTACCCCAAGATACAAATGTAGTGATCCAGAGGGCACCTGCACCCCAATGTTTATAGCAGCAATGTCCACAATAGTCAAATTATGGAAAGAGCCTAGATGTCCATCAATAGATGAATAGATAAAGAAGTTGTGGTGTGTATATACAATGGAATACTATTCAGCCATCAAAAAATGGAATCTTGCCATTTGGAATGACACATGGAACTAGAGGATATTATGCTAAGTGTAATAAGTCAATCAGAGAAAGACAATTATCATATGATCTCATTCATGTGTGGAATTTAAGAAACAAAACAGAGGATTATAGAGGAAGAGAGGAAAAAATAAAACAAGACAAAACCAGAGAGGGAGACAAGCCATAAAGGACTTTTAATTATAGGAAACAAACTGAGGGTTGCTGGAATGGGGGAGGGAAGGGATAGGGTAACTGGGTGATGAGCATTAAGGAGAGCACATGGTGTAATGAGCACTGGGTATTATATAAGACTGATGAATCACTGACCTCTACCTCTGAAGCTAATAATACGTTATATGTTAATTAATTGAATTTAAATGAAAAATTAAAAAAATTTTTAAAATGAAGACAGAAAGAAAATATGGGGAGTCAGGGAACTCAAAGGTAATTTGGCTATTAAGAGACACATAACTGTTTGCTTTAATGTGTAATGTCTTTTGGGAATTAAGCTTTGAAATGTGTGTCCATTAGATAAAATAAGATAAATAGCCTGAAGCATTAAGAGGGTACTTTATAAATATCAGATAATAAGTTAATATACTTTTTTAGAGCATTTATTTAGATTATCATTAAAATCTAAATCTAACTAATAATCACTTGCTTACCTGCTTATTAATAAGTATGGTAGCTGCATTTTATCATAAATCATGATTACACTCTACTGTATTGGTTTTTATGCCTTATTTAGCTAATATAGTGAGATATTTGTGAGTATAATAAGGTACTTAATCTTAATCTTAATTATGAAGGCAATTTTACCTAGACTCTAGTTTATTGTGAAAAAAGGTATTTCATATATACTTTTGATGAGGGCAAGTAGAATTTGCAAGAAAAAAACCATTATTATATAATATAAAATTTATCCAAAAATTTTACATAAAATAAAAAATAGAATTACCCTATGATCCAGCAATTGCACTACCAGGTATTTACCCAAAGAATGCAAAAATACTAATTTGAGGGGATTCATGGACCCCTGTATTTATGACAACATTTTTTTACAATAGCCACCTTATGGAAAGAGCCCAAATGTCCACCAACTGATGAATGGATAAAGAAGATGTGGTGTGTGTGTGTGTACACACACACACACATACACACAATGGAATATTACTCAGCCTTACAAAAGAATGAAATCCTGCCATTTGTAATGACATGGATGGAGCTAGAGAGTATAATGCTAAGTGATTTAAGTCAGTCAAAGAAAGACAAATACCATATGATTTCACTCTTATGTGTAATTTAAGAAACAAAATAAATGAACATGGTGAGGAGAGGGAGAGAAGAAAACCAAGAAACATATATTTTCATTTCTTTTCTGGAAAGTATCAAGGAGTGAAATTGCTGGGTTAAAATGTAGATGATATTTAACTTTATGAGAAACTGCCACATTTTCCAAAGTGTTTTACCATTTTACATTTTCCAACAATGTATGATTGTTTCAGTTTCTCCACTTCCTGGCCAACAATTGTTTCAGTTACCCTACTTCCTTGTCATTGTTTTTAATGTTAGCCATTCTAGTGGGTAGGAAATGGTATCTCGTGGGTTTAATTTGAGTTTCATTTTCAGAAAACATCACCCATCATATTAAATTAATGCTATTCATTTGAATCTTACTTATTTTGTACAACTACATTTAATTTTAAAATCTGCTTTGGTTTTATACCTGTATGAGCAGTTATAAGAATAAGGCATTTCCTTGTAAGTATAAATAAGTATTTCCTTGTAAGGAAATACTCCCGCAGTGTTTTATGTCTTGCCTTCTCTGAGTCTTTGACAGAACAGAGATGTGTTGAGCCATACCAGCTTCTTTTCATTGATCATTTCTCTTTTCTCATCCTCAGGACTTGACAGAAGCCAGGGAAAAGTTCCCTGGATTATGTCTGAACTTAGTGCTTGTGATTGTTGAAGCACGGGTGGCTGTGGGCAAGAGTGTGCAAGTGCACAGGTGTTAAGGAACTGTATGCTGCTACTGTTCTGATTTTTGGCAACTTGACTCTATACTTGGCGTCAGTCTGTACAGTTACTTATGTCATTGTAATGACTTCTAACTGTGACATTTTTATTGACTATATGAATAAATACATAAAGAATGATACAAAAACAATAATAAGGCATTTATATCTAGTTTTCTATTTGTATGTATTATTTCATTATAACAAAAATAATATAGGTCAACATTAGAGGATCATAATTTTTCCTTTACAAGATGGAAGTGCATTTCTTAAGTTTGAACAACTAACCTAGCCCACACATCTCTACTATTCTAGTCTCTGTCCAATTTTCAATAAGTTAATTCAGCTACAGTTTTTTTCATCTAGATTTACAACTTGTTTCTAATCACCTTATTTGGATTCAGGTGTTTCTCAAGCCTCAGTTAAAATTTCAAAAAGCATACTAAGCTAGATTTTTTTCATTGATACCTTTCATTGTGTTAATGTTTATTGGTGTAATTCTTAGAAAGTAACTTATTCTTCATATTATGAGTGTCACAACTGAGTGTGTGACAAACTCCAAATAGCTCTAACCATCTCTTTTCTAGGTTCTGAGCATTTTGATAATATTAACTTTGGGATATATATGGCTTTTAAAATTTGGCTTGAGGCTAATAATAATGGGCCGAAATTTTTTTAAATTTATTTTAAAATTACAAATGTATATAACAATATTATCAAGAGTCTGGAAAATAGGAGAAAATAAAAAGAATCACCCTTATTCTGGTATCCTAACACATCCATGATCATTTTGTAAATTCATTTTCAATATTTTAATATTATATGCTTTTGCATAGTTATGCTGTAGGACACTTTTTCATAGACTTGTCAATGATAATTTTTAATGATACATAATTTTTATATTGTGTACAATTGCCATATTGATAATGACAACAATAACAATAATAATAGCTATAGCTAAAATGTACTGAGCTCTTACTACATGCCTTTAAATACCATAGATTATTTAATTTCTCACAACTTTATTTTACTTAACCACTCTACCTCAAATTGCTTCCAAATTTTCAGTCTTTATACAGATGACCTTTCTTTAAGTTGAATTAGCTCCAAAGTGAGATATTTCCAGAAGTGAGTCATAAGATATGAACATTCTTGTTGCCCTTGATACAAATTGCCAATTTTTATCCCTGAAGGCTTATATAAAATAAAAATATCACTAAAAACACAAGAAAGTGCCCATTTTAGTGTATCTTTAACAGCATGAGGTATTGTAATTTAGTAAGGTTTTTTTTTTTACTATTTTTAATAGATAAAAGACTTCATTACTACTTGTCAAAATTCAATATCTTTCCTTATGTTCATTTATTAGCTCTATTTCTTTTCTAAATCATCTGTCCATCTTCCCCCATTTATTTATAATTAATACATCTTTTGCCAATTTGATGGTCTATTTGTTTACTTAATTTTTTAAATCATAAAAATCGTAAATAGTTACTTTTGAAAGAAGATGTGAAAAATTTTCTTCACATCCTAGCTCCATACTCTTATTTAAAGAAAGAATTACTTGAACAATTTGGGGCATATTCTTCCACATAGAGACACACAATGTAGATCTCACTTCATATTTTCACACTTTAATGTATCATGGACATCTATGCTAATACCTATGGATTTACCTTAATCTTTTTCATGGTCTCCTAGTAGTTTTATTTGTAGATGTATCACCATTTACTAATGAAACTCTGTTGGCATTTAGGCTCCTGCTCAAAACTGCTATGAACACCTTGCTTAACTAAAAAGTAAACTTGTATCACATTTTCTGGTAACATTTTCCTCCCTGAGTTTTCCTCACAAGCCTTTGAATTTTGGTAACAGTTCATGTACCATTTAAAATTTTTAAGTGCTAATAACTGTCTGTTTATTTCTTCATTTTTCTCTTTTATATCTTTTATTATTTTCAGCTCTATCCTGGGCTTTACAGTGGGGCAACATGTCATTGATGGGCAGTAACTCAAGAATGATCAAATAATAGTGCGTGTATTAAGTACTATGGCAAACCCAATGGAGCGAATCAAGTCATGGGAAAGTGAGAGAAAGCTCCAAAGATAAGATGATATTTAAACTGGATTTTTTTTTTTTAAAGATTTTATTTATTTGACAGAGAGAAACACAGCGAGAGAGGGAACACAAGCAGAGGGGATGGCAGCGGGAGAAGCAGGCTTCCTGCTGAGCAAGGAGCCCGATGCGGGGCTCGATCCCAGGATCCCGGGATCATGACCTGAGCCGAAGGCAGACGCTTAACGACTGAGCCACCCAGGCGCCCCTTAAACTGGATTTTGAAAGGTAGGGAAGAGGTATAGAGTCAGAAAGGAAATGGAATGGGGGTGGAGGGAGCCAATCAGGTAGGGAAAAGAGCTCTGAAAAGATCTAGACAATTAAGATGGTATACTTTATTCAGGGTATAGTGAGTTAAGTGTGGCTGGAATGTTTTGGAAAGAGAGTAATGATAATCACAATAACGTTTAGCATAATATTTCATTAATGCTCACAAAAAGCACAGGTAGGTGCCGTAATTATCCATTTTGCAGATGAGATGATTAAGACATAAGGATAAGGTGGGATTTGCTCAAGCTCATATAGAGATTGAAACAGTCAAATTTAGGGTCTGGCCCAACTTTTGAATGTGCTTTGTTCATTAGCATCAGTGAAGAAAGTAGACAGTCCAGGTGGAGGAGGCACTTGTATGTCATGTTAAGATTCGACTTTTTCTTAGAGACCACAGGTATCCACTACAGATTTTGGAATAACAACTAAATCAGGTTTTTAGAATAACTTTGGTGGCAGCATGACAATGGATTGATTGGATAGGAAGAAAAAGATGAAGGAAGAAGAAAGGGAGAGAAGGAGGAAGGTGGGAAATTAGCTAGGCACTATTAACTAAGACTTTAATGATTGCCACACACTGGATTCAGCAATTTCTATTGCAAGAGCCCAGATGGTAACTTTGGAATTGAAGAGAAGTCACCCACAGATTCTTAGAATCATTGAGGTTTGTGATGACTGGTTTAATATGGATGGTGAAAGAATATAAAGTTTTGATGAGACAAAACAAATTTCAAATTTCTTTTTTTATTTTTTTTATTTTTCCCCAAATATGTTTATTTTATTTTTTTTTCAGTATTACAAGATTAATTGTTCATGCACCATACCCAGTGCTCCATGCAATATGTGCCCTCCTCAATACCCACCACCAGGCTCTGTTTCTAATCTGAGTCTAATTGGTGAACTTCATCTTGGAGGCGCATGGCATCTATCTGGATAAGACTAGAAGACATCTGGAAATGAGCGTGGTGCTAAAAAGATAGATTTGGAAGCAGACAGGGACCAAGCCCTTGAAGCTTTGTTAGGAGATAGTATTTTTTTTTTTTTTTAAGATTTTATTTATTTGACAGAGAGAAACACAGCGAGAGAGGGAACACGAGCAGAGGGAATGGTAGCGGGAGAAGCAGGCTTCCTGCCCAGCAGGGAGCCCGATGTGGGGCTCGATGTGGGGCTCGATCCTAGGACCCCGGGATCATGACCTGAACCGAAGGCAGACGCTTAACGACTGAGCCACCCAGGCGCCCCAGGAGATAGTATTGTAAAAGAAAAAATCTAAGGCAACACAGTCCAGAAAGCTAAGTATCACCTTCACGGGTGGGCACTGGAGGAACTGCTGGAAGTGGAGAAATGAGGGGGCTGCAGAGAAGGCACATGCCTTCACCCCAGCATGCAGGAACCAGGGCTCCCAGGGGGTCTGAGGTGGTCTGGAGTAAGCTGACTATGCTTGACTATGAACTTCGATCCACGGCACTGAGGGTGCAAAATGATGACAGAGACTGTGTCACATGGAAGGAAAACATTAAATTCCAGGGAAAAAGGTCAACAGTCAAGGAAATCATCATCAGGTATGGATAATTGAGCAAACTAGATTAAAAGGTTTTAAAAAATTATTATTGTGGTAAAAAACACATGACATTAAATTTACCATCTAAACCATTTTTAAGCGTACAGCTAAGTAGTGTTAAATATATACAGATCTCTAGAATTTTTTTTTTAAGATTTTATTATTTATTTGACAGAGAGAAACAAAGCTAGAGCGGGAACACAAGCAGGGGGAATGGCAGCAGGAGAAGCAGGCTTCCTGCTGAGCAGGGAGCCCGATGCGGGGCTGGATCCCAGGACGCGGGGATCGTGACCTGAGCCGAAGGCAGACACCCAACGACTGAGCCACCCAGGTGCCCCTCCAGAATTTTTTTTCATCTTGCAAAACTGAAACTCTATACCCATTAAACACTAATTCCTCCCCCTACTCCCCTCCCCACCTGCTGTTATCTTTCTACTTAATGTTTCTATGATTTTTTCTATTTTAGATACTTTATATGAGTGGAGTCATAAAATATTTGTGCTTTTGTGACTGGTTTATTGCACTTAGCATATTGTTCTCAAGGTTCATCTGGTTTTAGCATGTGAGGGAACTTCCTTGTTTTTTTGAGCTGTATAATATTCCACTGTACATATATACCTTATTTTTAAAAAAGATTTTATTTATTTGACAGAGAGAGACAGTGAGAGAGGGAACACAAGCAGGGAGAGTGTGAAAGAGGCAGGCTTCACGCTGAGCAGGGAGCCCGATGCGGGGCTTGATCCCAGGACCGTGGGATCATGACCTGAGCTGAAGGCAGATGTTTAACCAACTGAGCCACCCAGGTGCCCCATACCTCATTTTCTTCCACCCATTCTTCCGTTGATGTACATCTGGGATATATACCCAGAAATGGAATTCTCGGCCATATGGGTTATTCTTCTTCAAACTTTTTGGAGGAACCTCCATACTGTTTTTCATGATGACTGCATCATTTTTCATTCTCACTAATACACAAATGTTCCAACTTCCCTGCATTGTCACCAACACTTACTGCTTCCTATTATTTTCAGTGGCCATACTAATGTGTGTGAGGTGATATCTCATGGTAGTCCTGATATGCATTTCTTTTATGATGAGTGATATTGAGCATCTTTTCATATGCTTGCTGGCCGTTTGTATTTCTTCTTTGGAGAAATGTCTATTCAAATCCTTTGGCCCCTTTAAAAATCAAATTATTTTGTTTTTATTGTTGAGTTTTAGGAGGTCCTTATATATTCTGGATACTAATCCCTTATCAGATGCATGATTTTGAAATATCTTCTCCCATTCTGTAGGTTGCCTTTTCACTCTATTCATTGTTTCTTTTGATGCACAGCAATTTTTAAGTTTGATGTAGTCCCATTTGTCTGGTTTTGCTTTTGTTGTCTGAGCTTCTTCTATCCAACTGTTCCATTCTGTGGTCTTGTTCAAGAGATAAGCACCTGTATCCTAGACATCAAGAGGTAAGGATGAGAAAAAGAAAGAGGGGGGGTATGTGCCATCTTTTGAGGAAGGTTCCCTGGTGTGTCCAAATCTTACTTGGCCTCATCTAACTACAAGAGAGACTTAGAAATGCACTTTTTATCATGGGCAGCCATGTAAAATCAGAATGTGTTTGATTACTCAGAATAGTGGTCTTCAACTATGGCTGCACATTAGAAACATGTAGGAGATTTAAAAATCCCAATGCCTACAGAAGGCAGTTGCATTTCTATACACTAACAATGAAGCAACAGAAAAAGAAATCAAGGAATCAACCCCATTTACAATGGCACCAGAAACCATAAGATACTTAGGAATAAACCTAACCAAAGAGGTAAAGGATCTGTACTCTGAAAAATATAAAACGCTTATGAAAGAATTTAAAAAAGACACAAATAAATGGAAAAACATTCCATGCACATGAATTGGAAGAAAAAATACTGTTAAAATGTCTATTCTACCCGAAGCAATCTACACATTCAATGCAATCCCTATAAAAATACCATCAACTTTTTTCACAGAAATGGAACAGAGAACCCTAATATTTGTATAGAACCAGTGAAGACCCTGAATAGCCAAAGAAATATTGAAAAAGGAAACCAAAGCTGATGACATCACAATTCTGGGTTTCAAGTCATATTACAAATCTGCAGTCATTAAGACAGTATGGTATTGGCACAAAAACAGACACATAGATCAATGGAAAAGAATGAAGAACCCAGAAATGGACTCCCAACTCTATGGTCAACTAATGTCCAACAAAGCAGGAAAGAATACAATGGAAAAAAGACAGTCTCTTCAACAAATGGCTTTGGGAAAATTGGACAGGCATGGGTAGAAGAATGAAACTGGACCATTTTCTTATACCAACACAAAAATAAACTCAAAAGGGAGGAAAGACCTAAATGTGAGAAAAGAATCCATCAAAATCCTAGAGAAGAACACAGGCAGCAACCTTTTTGACCTTGGCCACAGCCAATTCTTGCTAGACCCATCTCCTAAGTCAAGGGAAACAAAAGCAAAAATGAGCTATGGGGACATCATCAAGATAAAAAGCTTTTGCAGAGCAAAGGAAACTGTTGACAAAACTAAAAGACAACCTACAGAACAGGAGAAGATATTTGCAAATGTCTTATTAGATAAAGGGCTAATATCCAAAACCTATTAAAAAAACTTATCAAACTCAACACCCAAAAACCAAATAATCCAATCAAGAAATGGGCAGAAGACATGAACAGACATTTCTGCAAAGATGACATACAAATGGCCAACAGACACACGAAAAAATGCTTAACATTACTTGGCTTCAGGGAAATACAAATCAAAACCACAATGAGATACCACCTCACACAGGTCAGAATGGCTAAAATGAACAATTTAGGAAACAACAGATGTTGGCGAGGATGCAGAGAAAGGGGAACCCTATTACACTGTTGGTGGGAATGCAAACTGGTATAGTCATTCTGGAAAACGGTATGGAGGTTTCTCAAAAGGTTGAAGATAGAGCTACCTTATGAACCAGGGATTGAACTACTAGGGATTTATCCAAAGGATACAAACATAGTGATTCAAAGGGGCACATGTACCCAATGTTTATAGCAGGAATGTCCACAATAGCCAATGGGATACTACTCAGCCATCAAAAAGAATGAAATCTTGCCATTTGCAACAATGTGGATGGAACCAGGGTATTATGCTAAGTGAAATAAGTCAGTCTGAGAAAGATAAATATCATGATTTCACTCATATGTGGAATTTAAGAAACACAACAGATGAACATAGGGGAAGGGATGGAGAAATAAAATAAGATGAAATCAGAGATAAATCATAAGAAACTCTTAACTATAGGAAACAAACAGGGTTGTTGGAGGGGAGGTGGGGGGAGATGGGGTAACTGGGTCATGGACATTAAGGAAGGCAATTGATGTAATGAGTACTGGCTGGGTGGTATATGCAACTGATGAATCACTAAACTCTACCTCTGCAATTAATGATACACTTTATGTTAATTAACTGATTTTAAATTTTAAAAAATCCTAATGCCCAGGCTGCTCCCAGACCAAATAAGTCAGAATTGCTGGGGATAGGTTATGGGTATTGGTATTTTATGAAACCCACTAGGATGTTCCAATGTGCAGGCAAAGGTCAAGAATCTGCTTTAGGGGCACCTGGGTGGCTCAGTCATTGGGCGTCTGCCTTTGGCTTAGGTCATGATCCCAGGGCCCTGGGATCGAGGCCCACATCAGGCTCCCTGTTCAGAGGGAAGCCTGCTTCTTCCTCTCCCATTCCCCCTGCTTGTGTTCCCTCTCTCGCTGTGTTTCTCTGTCAAATAAATAAAATCTTAAAAAAAAAAAAAAAAGAACCTCTGCTTTAGAAGATTTATTAGGGAGAAGCCAGTAATGTTTGCCCAACTACTGATTATAGCCCTCACAGCCCACTGGAGCTGGCTTGAGCCCCACCCAAAATTCAATAAATCTAAATCCAGGTTTGGGAAAGATGAGACAAGAGAATCTGAATTTGTACATGTTTCTCAGGTGATTTTCTACACAGAGAAATAGGTTGGAGTCCCATGCTAGAGTCCCATGTTTACGAACTGGTTCAGAAAGCTGGCTGCTGTGGAACAGTTTCCTTCTGTTTCCTTTCCTATTTGACATATTTGGACAGATAAACAAGGACATTTTCTTTTTTCTTTTCTTTTTTTAATTTTCAGCTTTTTTTTATTGTGTTATGTTAGTCACCATAAAATACATCATTAGTTTTTGATGCAGTGTTCCAAGATTCATTGTTTATGTACAACACCCAGTGCTCCATGTGATACATGTCCTCCTTAATACCCACCACCAGGTTTACCCATCCCCCTACTTCCTTCCCCTCTAAAACTCTGTTTCTCAGAGTCCATAATCTCTCATGGTTCATCTCCCCCTCCAATTTCCCCCAATTCACTTTTCCTTTCCTTCTCCTAATGTCCTCCATGCTATTCCTTATGTCACACAAATAAGTGAAACCATATTATAATTTACTTTCTCTGCTTGACTTATTTCAGTCAGCATAATCTGCTCCAGTCCCATCCATGTTGATGCAAAAGTTAGGTATTCGTCTTTCCTGATGGCTGAGTAATATTCTATTGTATATATGGACTACATCTTATTTATCCATTCGTCTGTTGAAGGGCATCTCGGCTCTTTCCACAGTTTATCTATTGTGGACATTGCTGCTATGAACATGAGGTATATATGGCCCTTCTTTTCACTACATTTGTATCTTTGGGGTAAATACCCAGTAGTGCAATTGCCAGGTCATGGGGTAGCTCTATTTTTAATTTTTTGAGGAATCTCCACACTGTTTTCCAAAGTGGCTGTACCCACTTGCTTTCCCAGCAACAGTGTAAGAGCGTTCCCCTTTCTCCACATCCTCTCCAATATTTTGTTTCCTGCCTTATTAATCTTTGCCATTCTTACTGGTGAAAGGTGATATCTCAGTGTGGTTTTGATTTGAACTTCCCTGATGTCTAATGATAAATATTTTTTTTCATGTGTCTGCTAGCCATTTGTATGTAACAAAGATATTTTCTGTTCTTGATTTGTCTAGATGAGTAGTCCTTTTCTTTCAGTCAATAAATGTTCATTGAACACTTACCATATGCCAGAGGCTATTCTAGTTGCTAGAGGTGTACCAGTCAAAAAAAGAGACCAAGATTCATATCCTCATGGAACTTACATCATCCTTACAGCAGACGGATGATCAACAATAAATCTAGTATATAGGTAAATCATGTTACAGTTGATAAGTATTTTGGGAAAAAAGAAAAAACTTGAGTAGGGTAAGAGAATCATTAATGCAAGACAAAGTCATGGCTTCCCAACAATGCTCATGTCCTAATGCCTGGGACCTGTGAATATTCTACCTTAAATAGCAAAAGGCACTTTGCAGATATGATTAAGGAGATTATCTTAGATTATCTGGGTCAACGTATTCAATCACAAGGGTCTTTTTAAGGGAAAGAGGGAGGTAGGATAGTCAGAGTTGGAGAGGGAGATATGGATGGCAATGCAAGTGGGGGTGAGAGATATTTGAAGATGCCACAGTGCTGACATTGAAGATGGAGGGTCCATGAACCAAGGAATGCGGGTGGCTTCTCAAAGCTGGAAAAGGCAAGGAAACAGATTCTTTCTGGAGGAATGCAACCCAGCTGACACCTTGATTTTAGTCCTATAAGACTTAATTTGTATTTTTGACCTCCAGAAGATAATAAATTTGTAAGATAATAAATTTGTGTTTTTTTAAGCCACTATATTTATGGTAATTTGTTACAGCAGCAATTAGAAATTATTAGTGGGAATGAGCACAGAAAACAATATAAAATAGAGTGGGTTAGCCTCAATGAAGTGGACATTAGGCAATGGTTTGCAGGAGGTGAAGAAGCCAGCCAAGGGGCTAATTGGGAGAAAAGCATTTCAAGCAGAAGGAACAGAGTAAAGGCCCTAAGAGATGTCTAGTGTGTCTGAGGCTCAGGTAGGAGGCTCAGGTAGTAGCGGAACAGAGAGAGTGAGGGAGAAGTAAGCCAGAGGGTTGATAAGCATGGGTCAGTGCAGATCTTGTGAGCCATTGGAAGTCATTGCCAGGACTTTGGCTTTTGTTTTGAGGTGGAAATCACAAGAGGGTTCTGAGCAGAGAAGTGACACAATCTGTGTTCTGATTTAAAAGGATTCTCTGGCTGCTGAGTTGAAAAGAGACTGGAGGGCACCCAGGTGGCTCAGTTGGTTAAGCAGCTGCCTTTGCTCAGGTCATGATGCAGGGGTCCTGAGAATGAGCCCCACGTCAGGTTCCTTGCTCAGTGAGGAGTCTGCTTCTCCCTCTGCCCCTCTCTTGCTCTCTCTCTCTCTCTCTCTCTCAAATAAATAAAACCCTTTAAAAGAAAAGAAAGAAAAGGTATTGCAGAAAGATTGAGTAGAAGCAGTGAGATCACGGGGCACCTGGGTGGCTCAGTGGGTTAAAGCCTCTGCCTTCGGCTCAGGTCTTGATCTCAGAGTCCTGGGTTCGAGCCCCGCATTGGGCTCTCTGCTCAGCGAGGAGCCTGCTTCCCTCTCTCTCTCTGCCTGCCTCCCTTTCTCTCTCTGCCTGCCTCTCTGCCTACTTGTGATCTCTCTCTCTGTCAAATAAATAAAATTTAAAAAAAAAAGAAAGAAAGTGAGATCATAGCAGCATCTGGGTGGGACATGATAGTGGTTCTGCCCAGGGTCAAAGAAGTGGTCTTTTTGAAGATCCAGGGTCCTGGGATCGAGTTCCGTGTTGGGCTCCTTGCTCAGCGGAGAACCTGTTTCTCCCTACCCCACTCCCCCTGCTTGTGTTCCCTCTCTGTCTCTGTCAATTAAATAAATAAAATCTTAAGAAATCTCAGGTCAGATCAGCCCCTCTTTGGCTGTGTGTCCTTGTAACACTATAGCCATACAATTTGCCCCTCTCCCTCTGCCTGCCTCCCTGCCTACTTGTGATCTCTCTCTCTCTCTGTCAAATAAATAAATACATACATACATACATACATACATACATACATACATACATACTAAAAAATCATCTTCAAAAACCAGCTGCTCTTGGGGCACCTGCGTGGCTCAGTCGGTTGATCTCAGGGTCCTGGGATGGAGTCCCCCTCAGGCTCCCTGCTTGGGACATCTGCTTCTCCCTCTGCCCCTTCCCCCAACTTGTGTACCCTCTCTCTCTCAAATAAATAAACAAACAAACAAACAAATAAATAAAATCTTCAAAAAAAAAATAAAAACAACTGCTATCATTTCACATTACTGGCTATTTAGGCACTTTGAATTGTTTTCATTGGAAAGCACATAAAATAGACTACTGGCATTCATAATTTGACTCTGCATGACTGCCTTCCAGAGTAGTAGTGAGGTTTCAGAAGCCACTTAGCTAATGACTTTGCTAACCAGCTACCCAGCATTACATCTCAGTGCTCTTTTTTTTTTTCTCTATTCCTCTTCAAACCTGGTCACAAGTAATAAAAGCTTGTATTGCCTTTTTTTTTTTTTTTTAGATTTTATTTATTTATTTGAGTGAGAGAGCACAGAGGTAGAAGCAGACTCCCTGCTGAGCAGGAAGCCTGATGATCTCAGGACTCTGGGATCATGTCCTGAGCCTAAGGCAGACACTTAACCAACTGAGCTAACCAGGTGCCCCTGTTCATTCACTGTTGATGGACATTTGGTTTATTTTCACTTTTGGGCTACTGTGGAAAAAGTTGCTATGAATATTCATGTACAAATTTTTGTGTAGACACATGTTTTCATTTCTCTTGGCTATAAACCCAGGAGTGCAACTGTTGTGTCATATGATGACTATATATTTAACCTTTGGAAAAACTACCAGACTGTTTTCCAAAGCGGTTGCATCCCCACTAGCAATGTGTGTATCAGAGTTCCAATTCCTCCATATCTTCACCAAATTATTATTTGTCTTTTTTATTATAGTAATCCTAGCAGTGTGAAGTGATAAAACACATATATTTTTTTCAATTAGTGACAGTGGGGGGGGGGCAGGGTGGCTCAGTTGGTTTAGCATCTGAATCTTAATTTCAGCTCAGGTCATGATCTCAGGGTTGTGAGATCAAGCCCAGCGTGGGGCTCTGCACTGGACATGGAGCCTGCTTGGGGTTCTCTCTCTCTTTCTTCTGCCCCACTCCCCTCACCCACTCATGCTCACTATCTCTCACCCTTTTTCCCTCTAAAAAAAAGACAAAACGAAAAAATACACTCTCAATTAATCACAATGGGAATTTAGTTATTTAATGTAGCCACTATTTTTTTTCCTCAAATACATTTCTTTTATTTTTTCTGTGTTACAAGATTAATTGTTCATGCACCACACCCAGTGCAATATGTGCAATCCATGCAATACGTGCCCTCCTCAATACCCACCACCAGGCTCGCCCAGCCCCCCACACCCATCCCTCCAAAACCCTCAGTTTGTTGCTCAGAGTCCACAGTCTCTCATGGTTCATCGCCCCCTCCGATTTCCCCCCATTCACCCTTCCTTTCCTTCTCACAATACCCTCCATGTTTTTCCTTATGCTCCACACGTAAGTGAGATCATAAGATAATTGGCTTTCTCCACTTGACTTATTTCACTCCACATAATCTCTTCCAGTCCCGTCCATGTTGATACAAAAAGTTGGGTATTCATCGTTTCTGATGGAGGCATAATATTCCATTGTATATATGGACCATATCTTCTTTATCCATTCATCTGTTGAAGGGCATCTTGGTTCTTTCCACAGTTTGGCAATTGTGGCCATTTGTAGCCACTAATTTAATGTCATCAATATAATCTAAGCCGTTATATCACAAAACCACTGTTATAACCAGTAAACACATGTTAATAATCCATAAAACTTAACATTACACCAGAAAAGAAATTGAATATGAAATTTCCCTTGATTTTTGATGGTCATCAAATTTCATGGGACAGGTTACCTATAAAATTGTAAAATATTTTCAATAAAATGGTAGAAATTTTATAAGCCTTTTAGTTTTCATATCGGACTGAAGATTTAAAACATCAAGCTGGCCCCAATCTGTAAAAAGTGACTGATATATATTTACAATGACTGGGCAAGTTATTTAATTACAATGGTTCTGGAGGACTACTCACTACTAACAAACAAACAAACAAACTAACAAACAAACACCCTCTGGGGTTAATTTCTCAGTGCAAAGAAGTCTTTGTAATACTGTGATAATATAAACTTGGAACCAAGACAGTGATGGAAATAATACACAAGTCAGTTTTATTTTTTGATCTGTCTTCATGAAGCCTTCTAGCACCAAACACCCAGCCACTGTTCCTCAATATGAAACTGAATTAAAAAGAGTAAAACGACTCTACTTGCTGACATTCTTCTATGGAATTATCTTTCACTAGGGCAAGGTTCAAGCTCCATGAGCTTGCTTCTCCAGGGTGTGACTAGCCGAGCACCAAATTTATAAACTGATAGGACCACTCAAAATGCTGAACATACTTTTCAAACAGAAGCAAACCTTCCCCCCAAATATTAGTTCCATGTGCCATGTTATTCCTGAAACTTATGTGCTTACCAATAAGAAAAGAATTAGGGAAGTTTTGAACATATCTTGTACTTCTTTTCACAGTTAAAGTGCAAAATATTTCCATATTTTAATGGGAAAAAATCAAACATATATAATAAAGGAACTGAAGTGGCAATAAAACTAATTTAAAAAAACCCTCTTTAAATATATATTTGAAGAAGGTTACCTCGATGGCTCAATCAGTTAACCATCTGCCTTCGGCTCTGGTCATGATCACGAGGTCCTAGGATCAAGCCCCGAGTTGGGCTCCCAGCTCAGTGGGAGTCTGCTTCTTCTTCTCCTTCTGTGTGCACACGCGCTCTTTCTCAAATAAATAAATAAAATCTTTTAAAAAATAAGTATATACTTGAAGGCTACAGAAGATTAATTTAATTTTTCTTCGGTGAAATCTGTAAGTGAACCAAGTTTTCATAGAACTTAACATTTTGTTTGTTTTCTTTTTCCTAGGATCAGAAATTCCAAAATTCGAAAAAAAAATGGGAAAAAAAATAACATTGTGTGACAAATGGACATTAAGTTCATAAAGGATCTTTTTTAAAAAAATTATAGTTCCTTCCAAAAAGAAAATCTTAAATTAAGACGATAAGATTCTAATAGTGTAAATGAACCTGGCTCGGAAAGCAAACTGAAAAATGTATCCAAGATTCTGTCCATAAAAGTAAAGACATTACATCTTTAATATTCAGGAAATAGGCTATAAAAAATTCATTCTCAGACATGGTTTTAATAAAAGCTCTTTTGTGCTTCTTTGTGGGTGCATAATAAAGTTCCATGGGTTTGTGCACTTTCCAGTATTACTCACTGACCGATTCCAAAAAAAAAAGAGTGATTTAATACAGTCAACTGGCTGTTGCTACATGAATGGTGTACTCCTGCTTCTCACTGGTTGTATTGAGGTTCATCTGGTTTGGTTTTCCTTTGCTTCAAGTTGTCGTTGTTGTTGTTCTTCTTCTTCTTGCTTCAAAATACTTTATTATCAATATTTTATTTATTTATTTTATTTTTATTTTTTCAGTGTTACAAGAGTCATTGTTCATACACCACACCCAGTGCTCCATGCAGCTAGCACCTTGATAATTGTCATTTTGAACCCTAGTTCTGACATATTACTAAATGTCTGCATTGATTAGATCCCTAGCTGTCGGTACTGCCTCTTGTTCTTTTTTTTGTGATTTTATTTTATTTATTTATTTATTTATTAATTAATTTTTATTAACATATAATGTATTATTTGCCCCGGGGTACATGTCTGTGAATCATCAGGCTTACACATTTCACAGCACTTAACAGCACATACCCTCCCC
>CM053621.1:19205590-19227977 GCA_028646535.1 Procyon lotor
TGTCTTGGCCCGAGGCGGAATTGCACCGCCCTTACCAGGCAATGGGCCAAGCACTTTGCTCAGGTCCGCTCTCGGAGTCTTTGTTCCCTGAGGGCTTTCCGTACTGCCCTTGGAGGCCGGGAATGAAAATGGCGGCCTCCCAGTCTCCGGCCCAGAGGAGCCGAGTGCTGGGTGCCGCGATCATCCACAGGCCCTTAAAGGAGAGCCCTTATCACTCCCTTCTCCCTTGTCCACGGTCCACACTCTGTGTCGTGGCGGAGCGCTTCTATCTGTAGCAGGCGGCCCGGTCTGGAGTCCCCAAACCAGCAGATTCCTGCTGCGGGCTCTCGCACCGCTCCTCCCGGAGGAGGAAGGAGGGGGTGTCTCCGGAGCTGCCTCCCCTGGGGTCCCCACTTGAAGTGCGGCAGCCCTGTTCTTTTTTTTTTGTGGTGAGTTTTTCCACCTTGTCATTTTATCTAGATAAGAATAGATGAATGAGAGAATAAAATACTAAAAGGGTTAGCAATGACCCCAGAAAAATATACACTTCTGGAAAGTGGTCAATTTTCTGTTCCTAGAATTGCTGTCCTTCTTCTCTTCTATCTCCTGTTGAGTTTGTAGGTGTTTAGAATGGTTTGATAACTGTCTAGATGAACTTCTGGGATTTGATAATATCTCAGTCTCCTACTCCTCCACCATCTTGCTTTTCCTTCTTTCCTCCCCAGTGCTCTATGCAATACGTGCCTTCCTCAATACCCACCACCAGGCTCACCCAACCCACACCCCCCTCCTCTCTAAAACCCTCAGTTTGTTTCTCAGAGTCCACAGTCTCTCATGTTTTGTCTCCCCTCTAATTTCCCCCAATTCACTTTTCCTTTCCTTCTCCTAATGTCCTCTGTGTTATTCCGTATGTTCCACATGTAAGTGAAGCCATATGATAATTGACTCTCTCTGCTTGACTTATTTCACTCAAGTTCTTCAAGTTCTTCTAAAGCTGACCTCATAGCCAGATACTTGGATAAGTGGTCAACAGTGGCATTATCTTGTCTGGGCCCTATCACCCTTTTCTATTAGTGTGGGATGAGGCCTGAATACTTAGTCCGTTTCACTAGCACCATCCAGTACTGAACCAATTGCCACTGTTGCATTGCTGTTATCAAGCTCATGCCAGGAATCATCAGATGTCGTGGTCCGTATGGTATATGGTCCTGCTACAGTGAGAACTGTCACCACTGTCTTTGGCTCCATTTTTCAATCTGTTGTTTCTTGCCTCGCTGTAATCTGTCCACAGCCCATATCTTCAGTCCTTCCTCAATGCTGTCACTGAGTGTTTGCTGATTATCATGCTTATTGATCCTGGCTAGTACTCTCTCTTGATGTACTTCATACTCACCATGACTTGGATAGATTTTGCTGGTAAGTGCATCAATGTTTGGGTCTGGCCTTAGTTATCTTTCAGAAACTAGCTTTTCCTGAGGGAGGATATTCTTTGTTTGCTTGCTTGCTTTAACAATTTATTTATTTACTTTAGAGAGAAAGAAAGAGAGAGAACAGTAGGAGGGGCAGAGGGAGGAGAGAGAATCCCAAGCAGACTTCACACTGAATGTGGAGCCTGACTTGGGGCTCGATCTCATACCCTGAGATCAAAACCTGAGCAGAAACCAAGAGTCAGACACTAAGCCAGTTGTTCCACCCAAGCACCCGAGGACATTCTTCATTGTCACTTCCAAGGGCTGTAATAGCGCAATCTGCACAAAAACGATGTAAACACTCCTTTGCAGCCATGGTGTTCTTCAACATATCCAAACAAATTGGGTACCTTAACTCACTGTGTAGACTTGGAGATGAAACCACAATTTCTTTTTTTTTTTCTTTAAAGATTTTATTTATTTATTTGACACAGACAGAGAGAGAGAGATCACAAGCAGGCAGAGAAGCAGGCAGAGGGAGAGGGGGAAGCAGGCTCCCTGCTGAGCAGAGAGCCTGATGAGGGGTCTCTCATGAGGGGTGGCCTGAGCCACCCAGGCACCCGAAACCACAATTTCTAAGCCATCTGTTATTGCCTCCTGAGGTATTCATTGTAATTCATATAAACTGAGTTCACATATTCTGCTTAATGGTTGAATCCCATTTGTCTGCATAGCCTGAGACATCGCAGCTCCTGCCCCAAGCCCAAGACTTGCTGGCCACAGCCAGACCAGATTCAGGTATGAGCTACACAGTAGCAAAACATATTTCTTAATGAAAAGTGGCCTGAAATGAAAGTCAGTGCTAGATCTGGTGACTGAAATTTAAGAAAAGCTAAGAGACATCTACTCATTTTTTTTTTTGTTACCCAGAAGACTATTTTATAACTGACTTTCAAATCCTGTAGCCATAGGAATCATTAAGAGTCTGAAAGATAACAAAATTTTCAACTATACTACACTGAAGTAATATTCATGAATTTCAGGATTTGTGGAGGTCTCAGGACTGATCTCAGAATATATAAGACTATATAAGAGACTGTATTGAGGATGGGGGAAGTGGAATGGCAGACTCAGGAGTGGAGTATCGGGGATGGCCTCTGGGGTTGGATTCAGTGAGGCGCTGAGACATGTGCTTTACTGCACGTGACTCCTGAGAAAGCCCAGCCCACCCAGGGAGCTGGCAGTGGAAGTGGGTGTTGTGGAAGCTGAACGGGGTGGTTCTCTCTGAACTGGAGAGCCATGGGGCCCAAAGCCCTGCCAAATAATCCTACATTGTTGTATGACTCAAGATGGAGCAACAGGGGCAAATGGGATTTGTCTAATACATTTCAAATGACTGGCACAGAGTAAGTGCTTTAGTGAACATTTAGAACAAATGGTGTAATATGATGTTTCTTGAATTCCCATAGCATATATCAAAATCATACTCATGGTGTATTTTTATCAAAGAAGTTTCTTTCAGTCACTCCTTTCCCAAATGTCCAGGGATTTTGCTCTCTTAGGACATATCTACTTTGGCACCAGGCATAGCTGTTACAAAATCCCTATAGCATCAATTTCACTGTCCAAATTGCAGAAAAGTACATACTATTTGAGCACTACAGAAATATCACAGCACTATCTAAAAATGGTTTCAGCCTGTTTTTAAAGCACTCTCCAGTACAATGTTTTAGCCCAGCTGAGATATTTAGAGATTCCATTGGAGGTTTGTGATGAGCAATGTGACCAGTATTTTTGAGTTGACTCAGTCTAATCACTAAATGATTAATAATATAAATCATTTCTATACCTCTAGGTATATGTGTGATTTCGAACATGGTGGATCCTTGAGGTAGAGTGTGAAGAATGGAGATTGAATGTTCTTCCTCTGCTATGAGCAAATCTGCCAGACAGATGAGTTGGAGAAGGTCATTCAGCCTCTCTGAGCTACGATTTCTCATTTGGGCTCAGAATTAAATATCACTAAGGTTCTTTCCAGTGTAAAGAGAATGCTATTTGCTACTCAAAGACCTGGATTTTAGCCCTGGCTTTGCCAGTTATTAGCTGTGTGACCTTGGGAAAATTATAAAACCTCTTTCAACCTCTAACTTCTCACTTGTAAAGTGGAGATAATAACACTTCCCAGGGTGTTCCAAGGGCCAAATAAACCAATATATGGGATAATACTTTTTAATAAACTATGAAGTAATACATTAATGCAGAGGTATCAATTTCTATTTTTAAGAGTAGCTGATCGTAGGGGGTGCCTGGGTGGCTCAGTGGGTTAAGCATCTGACTCTTGGGTTTGGTTCAGGTCATGATCTCAGGGTCGTGAAATGGAGCCTCTTGGCAGACTTTCAGTGCTCAATGAAGAGCCTGCTTGAGATTCTTTCCCTCCCTCTGCTCCTCCCCCCATTCATGATAAATAAATAAATAAGATCTTTTTTAAAAAAAGAATAGCTGATCATAAAGCAAAATAAAATAAAACAGTTTTTTTGTGGTTTTGGTTCTTCAAAAGTCATGAAGTCAGGAAAGTTATAAATGTACTTACTAGGCCTTCACAGCAACAGGCACTCAGTTTAAAATATTCATGATTTACAATATTTAAAATGGTGCACTCTGGGAATGCTCAGCCATGGCGAAGGAATAGAGTCTATCAGCTCTGATATAGAGGAGCCCTGACCCAACACTAAGGAGCAGCTGGGAGCTCCTTGGAGCAGTGGTTTCCAGCAAGGCACAAAACACAACACATCAGGTGGCCATGAAACATTTTGCTTCTTGGAGCCTAAAAAAATCATACTTCTCACTGGAGGCAATCCCTAAAGATTCAGATCATATACAACAATTTTGATGGACTCTAGAGTGTGTGGGGAGCGGAGGAAGGGATAATTTTAAGTAAAAAGAAATCTGCTTAACTATTCCATGACCCGAGTAATTTAGACATGCAATGCACTAAAATGAAGTTGGAAGTCCCAGTACCATGGACTGACATTCATGGTAATGCATTTTCTTCTACCAAGTATCTGTAGACTGCTCCATGGGATCCCAGGATTCTTTAGAAGCTGCAGCAGAGCCAAGGGACAAGTCGCAAGGGTTATTAGAGATCGGATTTATGTGTTGAGGGGCATTATATAATATTGTAACTATCTGGGATGTATGGTTGTTAATTCATGTCAATTTGTTCATTAGTATTGAGTTACTAGTTATTGACTAATTGATTCAGCCTTTAGTGGTAGCCTACTGTGTGCTAGGCTTTGTGCCAGGAGCTGGAAACACAAAGTTTAGTAGGACTGGTCTTAACCCCAACTAGCTCACAGTGTGGTGCAGAAGAATGATATAAAAACAGATACTGTACTTATAACTCAAGGTGTTAACTGCATACATCTGGATTCTATGACTTCTGTTTATTCTTTCTCTCAGTTTTCTTACCTGTGAAAGGCGAGTAATAACACTTCCCTTACAGTATGTGCATAGTTGTTTGTATAGATCCTGGATCCTGATATGTTTTTGTGCCCCTCCCCCACGTGGAAAATGGCTTGGCTATGGGAGAAGGCTGTGTTCTCTCTCTTTTAAGGTATTTATTTATTTATTTATTTATTTATTTATTTATTTATTTGACAGAGACACAGCGAGAGAGGGAACACAAGCAAGGGGAGCGGGAGATGGAGAAGCAGGCTTCCTGCCAAGCAGGGAGCCCAATGTGGGACTCGATGCAGGGCTCAATGCAGGGCTTGATGTGGGTCTTGATCTCAGAACCCTGGGATCATGACCTGAGCTGAAGGCAGACGCTTAACGACTGAGCCACCCAGGCACCCCAAGACTGTGCTCTCTTTTTGAGGGACTGATTTTATATGGCTTTTTAAGTTACAAGGAAGAGATGGGCAACCTGAAGACTGGGAGACTTTTTGTAGGGGATTCTAGTATCCAACCAGCTACTCTATTATTCTTGGGGTCTTTATTTCTCCCTGTGATTTCTATCATCACAAATCTTCTTTGGGTTTTGATTGGATCCATTAGTCACCATCCAATGGAAGACCCACAGCTGGAAAACTCAGTTAGATAGAAGAAGACTCACCATCCAATATAGAAGACCCACCGAAAGTGCAGACTCTGGCCCAGAGAAGTCTGTCTAGCATAGCTAGACATTTTTTTCAAAGGCCAATATGATAAAGGCTGATGTTTTTCTAAGTTTTAATTCCAGTTAGTTTTATTTTTAATTTCATAGTGTTTTATTAGTTGCAGGTGTACAATATAGTAATTCAGCACTTCCATACATCACCCTGTGCTCATCAAAAGTGTACTCCTTAATCCCCATTATCTTTTAACCCATCCACCCATCCACCTACTCTCTGGGAACTATCAGTTTGTTCTCTTTAATTAAGAGCCTGCTTCTTGCTCATTTTTTCTCTCTCTCATTATCTCTCTCATTTTTTCCCTTTGTTTGTTTTGTCTCTTAAATTCCACATATGAGTGAAATCATATGGTATTTGTCTTTCTCCGACTGACTTATTTCGCTTAACATAATACTCTCTAGCTCCCATGCACGTCATTACAAATAGCAAGATTTCATTCTTTTGTATGGCTGAGTAATATTCCATTGCATATATATATATACCACATCTTCTTTATGCATTCATCAGTTGATGGACATTTGGGCTCTACATAATGTGTAGATAATGCTGCTATAGACATCGGTGTGCATTTATCCCTTTGAATTAGTTTTTTTTTTTTTTTAAGATTTTTTTTTTTTTTATTTGACAGCGAGAAACACAGCGAGAGAGGGAACACAAGCAGAGGGAATGGTAGCAGGAGAAGCAGGCTTCCCGCCGAGCAAGGAGCCCGATGCGGGGCTCGATCCCAGGACTCTGGGATCATGACCTGGGCCGAAGGCAGACGCTTAACGACTGAGCCACCCAGGTGCCCCTGAATTAGTATTTTTGTTTTCTTTGGGTAAATATCTAGTAGTGCAATTGCTGGATTGTAAGGTAGTTCTTTTTTTAATTTTCTGAGGAACCTCCATAGTGTTTTCCAGAGTGGCTGCACAAGTCTATATTGCCACATGCTCGACAATACCTGTTTCTTGTGTGTTGATTTTAGCCATTCTGACAGATGCGAGGTGATACCTCATTGTAGTTTTGATTTGTATTTCCCTGATGGTGAGTGGTGTTGAGCACCTTTTCACGTGTCTGTTGGCTATCTGTGTGTATTCTTTAGAGAAATGTTTGGTCATGTCTTCTGACCATTTTTTAACTTGGATTATTGATTTTTTAGGTGCAGAGTTGTGTAAGTTCTTTATATATTTTGGATACTAACCCTATAACAGAAATGTCATTTGCAAATATCTTCTCCCATTCTGTAGGTTTCCTTTAGTTTTGTTGATTGTTTTAGTCACTGCATAGAAGCTTTTTATTTTGAGGAAATCCCAATAGTTCATTTTGCTTTTATTTTTCTTGCCTCAGAAGACATATCTAGAAAAATATTGCTATGGCCAATGTCAAAGAGTTTGCTGACTGTGTTCCCCTCTAGGATTTTAATGGTTTTCTGTCTCGCATTTAGGTATTTAATCCATTTTGAATTTTTTTTTCATGTAAGAAAGTGGTCCAGTTTCATTCTTTTGCAAGTCACTGTCCAATTTTCCCAACACCATTTGTTGAAGAGATTGTCTTTTTCCCATTAGATATTCTTTCCTTCTTCGTGGAAGATTATTTGGCCATATAATTGTGGGTTTATATCTGGATTTTCTGTTTTGTTCTATTGATCTGTATATCCATTTTTGTGCCAGTATCATAGTGTTTTGATACTACAGATTTCTATAACTTGAAGTCCGGAATTGTGATGCCTCCAGCTTTGCTTTTCTTTTCCAAGGTTGCTTTGGGTATTCAGGGTCTTTGTGGTTCCATACAGATTTTAGAATTGTTTGCTCTATTTCTACAAAAAATGCTGTTGGTATTTTGATAGGGGTTACATTAAATGTGTAGATTGCTTTGGGTAGTCAGGACATTTTAACAATATTTATTCTTCCAATCCAAGAGCATGAAATCTTTCCATTTTTTGGTGTCTACTTTCAATTTCTTTCATCAGTGTTTTATAGTTTTTAGAGTATAGGTCTTTCACCTCTTTGGTTAGGTTTATTCCTAGGTATCTTGTTATTTTGGATGCAATTGTAAATGAGATTGTTTTTATAATTTCTTCTGCTGCTTCATTATTGGTACTAGATAGAAGTGTAACGGATTTGTGTACATTGATTTTGTATTCTATATATTCTATATATTTTGTATTTTATAGATTAATGAATTCGCTTACAGATCTAGCAGTTTTTTGGTAGAGCCTTTGGGTTTTCTATATAGAATAACATGTCATCTGCCAATAGTGAAATATTTACTTCTTCCTTACTGATTTGGATGTCTTTTATTTCCTTTTGTTGTTTGATTGTAGGCTAGAACTTCTAGTACAATGTTGAATAAAAGTGGTGAGATTTGGACATCCTTGTCTTCTTCCTGACCTCGGGGGGAAAGCTCTCGGTTTTCCCCAATTGAGTGTGATATCCATTGGTTTTTCATGTAAGGTCTTTATTATGTTGAGGTATGTTCCCTCTAGACCAATTTTGTTGAGGGTTTTTTTTTTTTTTTTATCATGAATGGATGTTGTACTTTGTCAAATGCATTTTCTACAAGTATTGAAGTGATCTCATGGTTCTTATCCTTTCTATTATTGATCTGATGTATCGCATTAATTGATTTGTGAATATTGAATCACCCTTGCAACCCAGGAATAAATCCCACTTGATTGTGGTGAATGATTTTTTTTTTTTTTAAAGATTTTTTTTTTATTTATTTATTTGACAGAGGGAGAGAGATCACAAGCAGGCAGAGAGGCAGGCAGAGAGAGAAGGGGAAGCAGGCTCCCGCTGAGCAGAGAGCCCGATGTGGGGCTCGATCTCAGGACCCTGAGATCATGACCTGAGCCGAAGGCAGAGGCTTTAACCCACTGAGCCACCCAGGCGCCCCTGATTTTTTTAATGTATTGCTGGATAAAGTTTGCCAGTATTTTATCGAGAACTTTTGCAACTATGTTCATCACAGATATTGGCCTGTAGTTCTTTTTTTTCATGGTGTCTTTATCTGGTTTTGGTATCAGGGTAATGCTGACCTCATAGAATGAAGTTGGAAGTTTTCCTTCCTTTTCTATTTTTTGGGATAGTTTTGGGATAGTTTTTTAGATAGAATTTGGAAGTTTTCCTTCCTTTTCTATTTTTTGTGATAATTCTTTTGGAAGGTATTAACTCTTCTTTACATGTTTGGTAGAATTCCCCTGTGAAGCCACCTGGCCCTGGACTTTTGTTTGTTGGGAGTTTTTTGGTTACTGACTCAATTTCTTTGCTTGTTATTGGTCTATTCAAATTTTCTGTTTCTTCCTGTTTCAGTTTTGGTAGTTTATATGTTCCAGGAATTTATTTATTTCTTCTATGTTGTCCAATTTGTTGGCATATAGTTTTTCACAATATTCTTTCATAATTATTTGTATTTCTGTAGTGTTTGTTGTTATTTCTCCCCTCTCAAATGTGATTTTATTTGAGTTCTTTCTCTTTTTCCTTGATAAATCTAACCAGAGATTTATCAATTTTATTTGTTTTCTTTTCTTTCTTTCTTTCTTTTTGTTTTTTCAAAAACCAACTCCTGGCTTCTTTGATGTGTTTTATTATTTTTTTTAAGTTTGTATATCATTTATTTCCATTGTATTATTTATTATTTCCTTCTTTCAACTTGTTTTAGGTTTTCTTTGTTCTTTTCCAAGCTTTTTAGATGTAAGCTTAGGTTGTTTGAGACTTTTCTTGCTTTTTGAGGTAAGCCTGTAGTGCTATAAACTTCCCTCTAAGAACCACTTTTGCTGCATCCCAGAGGTTTTGGACCATTGTATTTTCATTTTTATTAAGGCTGCTATTTTTCAAAAAGTTCAATAAGGGGCAGTGTAAATGACTTGTAAGCTTCTGGCTATAAGACACGGACCTGAGATTTGGGGACATCTGTTGATTTGGGGACACTCACAATAGCTACTCAAAACTGTTCACATAAAATATGCTTTACATGGTCCCTTATTTTATCCTCACAGCAACTCAAGGGCGGGGGGTGAGGATTATTAGACTTAAAAGACAAGATAATTGAAGTTTATGAATCTTAATAAAATTGTTTCAGTGCTAGAACCAGGATATAATGGAGTAAATTCTGTTGGACTCCCAAACCTCTGTGATGTCATGGGGACTTTCCCCTCTGAGACCTAAACAGGAAACCTTTTCTGAAGTCAGTACTAGCACTAGTTCTATTTCTTATCACACACTGGTTTATTTTTTATCTTTAGGACATTCAGGGAATTGCTTATTTTGTTCCCTTCTTTACAGTGGCTAATGGAAAACTCAAGAGTCAAAATTGTGGCCCTGAATACAAGTGTATGGGAATTCATGGCATGGATTTCATGTACTAGCTTTACTTATAGTCTCCTTGTTCCTTGCCTACTCTTATTTTCTCTGTCTAGCACCATCTCACCCTGCCTTAGCTTGTTGACATGTTGTGTGTATCTATGTGAGCCACCTTAAATCCTTTCTGTTTCAAAGTTAGGCATAAACAAAAACTTCCTAGTAGGTACTTATTATGTCATGATGTATGATCTCAACAGCTTCCACCTATAACTCTCTGAGCCACTCATTTCCATGGCCACACCCAGAGTTACACCTTTGAGTGGACCTGCTTCTTCACTCCAGCCTTGAACTCTAATATCTTATTTTCTGCCAATCCCTTCCTTCTTGACTCCTTTATCCTACACATTCTTCATTCTGTTGGACTTTGGGATAGTTTTAGAAGAACCAATTTTTGGTTCTTGTAAATCATCTTGACATCTTTAATGCCTTGACCTGACCCATTAGTTCCCTCCTAGTCTCACTCCCTTTCCTAACCAAACTTCATCTCATTAGCCAGCACTCCTCTCTTCCTTGGTCTTCCTGAGGTCCCTGAGAAACCTGATTATGGCTGAAAAAGACACAAACATCAGCCCACCTTCCAGCCTTTGTGCTTCCTTGGCGTATTCAGAGAATCTTCCTTGGAACCCTGATGAGCTCTCTCTCTGGTTACTCACATGACCTATCTTGAAAGACTTCAGTTCTTTTTTTTTTTTGACTTCAGTTCTTCTTGAGTCCGTCTGCAGTGAACATTTTTCAATGAGTTCATTACATCCTTGTGGCCACAGTGATTGATTCAAGGATGAACATGAGACCAATTTGGTCCAGTGAGAGAGCTTGGCTCTTGTAAGAAATTCTAGTCTCCAGCCTGCTGATTAGCACCCTTAATTTCACCTGTACCCTTAATTCCTCCTTCCTGTGAAGACACACTCCCTAATCTCCATTCATTCATGATAGGAGCACCTCACCTATGTTTGGGGAATCAGGGAGGGTGCTCAGGAGAAGGTGATGTCAAAGCTGACAAGAGTCAGATGAGCAGAAGCTAGCCCAGTTGAGAGTAGGTAGTTTAAGAAGAGTGTTCCAAACAGAGGGCATAAAACACTCAAGAGGCTCCTTAAAGAGAGAGTATGGGTCGTCTGGGGGGCAGAGGAGAGGTCTGATTGACTTAGACAACAGACAAAATGGAGAGAGGAAGACAGTGATGATGCTTTGTAAGGTAGAACCATTGAGTTTGGACTTTATCCAGGAGGCAAGGAGAACACTATTTAAATGGGGGAGTGACATAATCAGATTCATGGAATAGAACCATTCCTCAGGCTGCTGTACAGAGGAGGCACTGATAGGAACAGATGGCTCAGAGACCCCAACAGGGGAGAGGCAGTGAAGATGGAGAAGATGAGTGAGTTTGGGAGATCTGAGGACGCAGAATCATGAGGGTTGGTGAATGTAGTTAAAGGTAAAGCCTAGGCTTCTGTTTGAGCAACAGGTGCTTCTTTTTGTGTTTTTTATTGAGACAAAAGTGCAGAAATAGGTCACGTCTTGGAGAAGTGTTATAATAAGATGCTTTTTGGATGTGTTAAACTTGAGATGCCTGTGGCCATCCTAGAATGGATTCTAGTAGATAAATATGTGAAGTTAGAGGCTCACAAGATAAGTATAGAATAAAGAATCATATTTTGTTGTGATCATCAAATAGATGAAAGCCATGTCAGGGGGTGATTTTACCTAGGGAGAGGTGGTGGAGAGAGAAGACCAGGGGACCACAAATGCTGGAGGGGTGGGAAAGGCATGGTAGGCCTCTGGTAATCAGAAAGGCCAGCTTCCTTTCCCTTCCTGCCAACTCCTTGTCTCCTTTCCTTTCCCTTCTTTGCTTCTTTCTTTTCCCTTTCCTCCTTCTCTTTCCTGCATTCTAATTCAGTTTAGGCTTGACAAGACCAAATGAAGTTGTCATGGTGGCCTGTCTGAGGACAGCATGAGAGTGGAGTGGCAGGGGCAGCCCAATGGTGTCCAGTGATGGCCCCATGGAAGGGACTGAGCTCATAGACTCATGTATATATCAAGGACACTGGGAGCCATGTTTCTTACTTTTGAAGATTGGCACAGATATGGAAAGGGGGAACTAGAATGAGCCCTGTGGTGTTGGGCTGGAATTGGAAATGTTGGTGCAAATTCATGCTTTATGATGTAAAGAGAGATATAAGTAGAGATATAAAAGTGTGTGTTGGGGAGTGGTAGACATACAGTTATTCCCTGTGTGGTCCCAAGAAGACCTGGGAGCAATGACACCTAACAGCAATGAGCATGCCTAGTGCCCAGATCTCAGCTTCTAAATACTACTCCCTACTAAAAGTAAAACAGAGCTCCTTGAGAAATGAATTTCAGACAAGGCTTGGGCAGAGAATGTATAAGATGGAGCTGGAAAATTTTGTTGTGAAGAAAATGTTCAAATAATGATGTGAACATGTCAAAAGACACAGAAGGGGGTGCCTGCATGGCTCAGTTGGTTAAGCATCTGAGTCTTGATTTTGGCTCAGGTCATGATCTCAGGGTTGTGAGATCAGGCCCCATGTAGTTTCTCACTCTGAGTTTTTTAAGATTCTCTCTCTCCCTCTCCCTCTGCCTATCCCCCCCCCACTTTCACTTTCTTTCCTGCTCTCTCTTTAAAATAAATCTTTTAAAAAAAAGACACAGAAGGTAATTTGAAGGAGCTCCCACTTGCCAAATCTGGGACAATTTGACTATCAAAGTAAATAACAATAATAACTTGTTAAAGCCAATTGAAAAATATAGACATTCATGATCTAAATAGTGAACAAATAAACTCTTCTTCCTATAGTAGGATATAGATTACCAAACACAGAGAAAAACAAGAAGGTTAGAGGTAAGAGAGAGTCAAACAAGTATAGTGGAAACCAAAAGAAAGAATTGTATTGGGAAGGCAAGGTTGGTCAAATACATTGACTATTCCTGACAGAACAGGAATAGAACAGGACAGAACAGAATTCCTTTATAATTCTAGAAAGGGTCTGGCAGATCAGGGCCCATGGAGGTCACTGGTAAGAACTGACCGGGTGGGTTGAAGAGGGACTGGGAAGTGAGAAAGCAGCGATAGGAACATAGACAACTCAATGAAGAAATTTGGCTGTGAAGTGGAGGAAAAAGAGGGGATAGCAACAGGGGAACACATTGAGTGTTTGGAGGGCTTTTTAAAATGGAAGAAATATGAATAGTTTAAATGCTAATAGGAAGGAACTAAAAAAGAGGCATGAATTAAAGATACAGGAAATAAATTAAAGATACAGAAAAGTGGGAAAACATTTGATGTAAGGTTCTAGAGAAAGTGAGAGAGGATCCACCAGATGGGAGATTAAGTCTTGCTTTATAGCCTGAGCGAAAAAGATGAGATAAAGGATAGTAGGTAGATTTAGGGGCAAAAAGTTGAGGAAGTTTCTATCTGATGGTTTCCAAGTTTTTGTGAAATAGGAGATGGAGTCATTGTCTGCAACTGAAGGGCAGACTCCTGGGGCTAGGGACATGAAGAACTCAGAGAAGCCTCTGAGGAACAGAGGGGATGAAAAGCTGGCTTGAGACATGCAGACCACTTCTTGGAAGCATCAAGGGTCCAGCGGAGGGTGGCAGTCTTGAAGTTATGGTGGCTCCAACCTATGTGGTTATGATGGTCTTTCTCCCGTCCCTCTCTGACTGAATCTGCAAACCTGGAGGACCCAGCTTCCTTTCTCTTCCTTCTACTCTGCTTTTCTTCTTTCTTCCTTTCTTTCCTTGGCAGGTGGAGATAATGTATCACAAAGCAGTTATCAATTGATTGCCTCTAAATTCCAAATCCACCCTTCAAGGCCTGCTCTGTGAACATGGAGGTGCATCCTTTAAATGTTTCCTTTGCCAGCTAACGCAATACGAAACACTGTCAGTAGAGAAACAGTGCAAGAAGAAGGGAATTTTTTTTTTGAGGGGAGTCTGGTTCTGGTGTACTAATGTCCACAGGTAGAGAGCTTCCCAGCACCAGGCTCCAGCAGTGCATGGTGGTTAGCAGCACCTAATGGTCAGCACATTCTCCCAGTACTCCACTTGAGTGGTTTTATAGTGGAGCACCTCCAGTGAGATATCTCTTAATTAACAGTTTAACATAGGACCCTGAAGGATAGGGATACCTGGGTGTCTCAGTCAGTTAAGTGTCTGCCTTCTGCTCAGGTAATGATCCCAGGGTACTGGGATTGAGTCCCACATCAGGCTTCCTGCTAAGTGGGGAACCTGCTTCTCCCTCTGCTTGTGCTCTCGCTCTCCAACAAATAAATAAATAAAATCTTAGGAAAAAAAAAAAAAGACCCTGAAGAATAGATTTCCAGCAAGTTCCAGAGGGCAAATTTCTAGCAACTCCACTACAATGACATTTTTTGCCTTCGGTAACCCATAACTGTGTCTCCTCCAAAAGGTCTGGATCTCAGCCCTGGGGGGCAGGGGATCTCTCCCTTGGGCACTGTATGTCAACCCACGGATAGTAGCTACTCCTTATATCTGCTATTCTTACATTCTTTAAAGTTCATTTTACTTTTTACTAGCCAGTCTCTCATTACTCTGACCCTCTGTTATAATAATTCTTTATATTAAACTTTACCTGTTCAACTTCTGTGTGGTTTATGTCTCCTGATTAGACCCTGACAGACACAGAACTGGTGTAGGAGTCATACCAGGTGATAGGCCCACAAAGATGGGATTTGGTGATGAGTTTGGTCATGCTTTCACTCTTGTGCAATGCTGAGTTCTTTGTCAGAGGAAAATGGGATATGAGTAATTTATGACATGAAGTGACATCACAATTAATCAAGCTATCACTCGTTGTTTATTGTGATGAAATGCCAACTGAAACAAATGCCTTGGAGGCTAAGTGGCTGAGGCACTTGACCTTTATAACAGTAATGAGGACTAGGAAGACTATGATGTGAGCACTTCCAGAGACAAAAACAACAATCTCAAGCCTTTAACACTCAGCTTAAGTCATGGTCTTCGAACCCAAGAGTTGCCATGACAGCCTTAAAAGAATTTCTTATTTCTCGTATCCATAGGGCTATTTTTGAAAATTGAATACAAATTTAAGTATGTGGGTTGCTGAATTACAACAAGAATTTACAGTCTCACCAAATGAAAGTAAAAAAATTCCAATGTGAAAATAGGGAATTACATAAAAGTTGAGGCTTGGTAAAGAATGGGATCCTAAACCTTGGAATAGGAACATATATTTGGACCCAGAAGAAACCGCAAATCTTTCATGGAACCTGAGAAGCCAAAGGTGAATTATACATTATTATTAATTTATTGCCTTTCAGCACAAAGCTGTTCTTCATTGCTTGCTCTGTAGAAATAAAGATGGGCCCTTTAAATAGGCTTTCTTGGCCAGGTGGTACCATGTTTAGCTTTGTCTGTAGGGTAACAGAAAAGACATTGCAGGAAGTTTTCCTTCTAGCTTCTGATCTGTTCCTGTTGGCAGACTTCTATGACGTGGACAGTTTCTTTAGTATCCAGCTCCTGCCTCATGGTTTCCGTACCCTGGATGCTGATTCCACTCGGTCACATAAGCTAGAAACCTGAGAGTCATATGAAACTTCTCTGTTTCCCTTGCTGTCCTATATATTGATCATCGGGTCAAATCGATTCTGTCTGCCGAATATTTCTCATCCTCTAATCCCTTTGTCCCTATCCTCAGCCCCCTCTCAATTGCCATTCCCACTGCTTCAGTTGAAGCCTCACTTGAAGGATTTGGATAGCTCCTAACCTAGAGCCTCTGCCTGTATTTTCACCTCAAATTAATTCACTCTCCACACTTCAGACAGCGATTTTACTAAAAATCTGATCTTGTCATCCCCTGGCTTAAATGCTTCAAATGGGTTCCCATTTTTTATAGCAGTGGTCTCTATACTTTGTTCCTGCACCCCCATCAGTAAAACGTTTTTGGCTGTGCAACCACAATATGTAAATTAAGTTATATACATTTTCTACCCAAAATTATGAATATAAAATATATATAAAAAGAGGAAAGAAAATGGGCAAAGTAAAATAAATGTAAATAGAATTTTTAGTATTTTCTTTTTATGCCCAATAGTTATTTTTGGAATCTCTTGGGAGTGTTTGCCTACTTCAAATACCACTAATTAATTAGGCAAAAGAACTGCTTAGCTCAACATACAAAGCCCTCGTGATGACTCTCCTTTGACTGGGCTTAAGACTTATGCCATCTTCTTTACTTTTCTGTTGAAGTTGGAGACTTCTGGTTATGGTCCCATAGTCCTTTTTTCATATTTTTTCCATAGTGGTTTTCATCTGTGGCAGCTTCAGAGTCTCCACCTCAGAAGATTTAGAGGCAGAAATTGGGTGGAGGTGGTTGGATTTGGAGAGGGTTGTGGCGACCTGACTTGTCCTAAGTCCTGACTTAGATTATAGTGATTTGTCCGGCATGACTTTAGTGAAGGGATATTGAAGGTGATGAGGGTATTGAAGCTTCCCGGCACCCACCTCTTGGCAAATCCAGGAGACTGGTGCAGGACTGTCAGGGTCTGTTAAAAGAGGACTCATCAGAAAGGAAGAAAACCATAGCATTTATATTATGGTTCAAGAGTGGTTCAAGAGTGGTTCAAGAGTGATCGGCCAAGGTCAAGGGAAAAGTAATTCTGAGAGGTCTGCTGCATCTGTTCCTCTCATCATCTATCATCCTCCATCCAGCCCACAGTCGTGTTAGACTTGTTAGAGAGGCAGACAGGACCAGACCTTCCCATGGCAAGCCATTTAGGATGTGTAGTGTGATGCCTTTCTAGGGTTTGGAACCAGGGAATTACGTGGTCTGCTTCATGTTTTATATGGACCATTCTGGCTGTCTTGTGGAAATGAGATTTAAAGGGACAGGTGGAAGTAGGGTTAGCTTTGTGTGGATATTGTAGCTGCAATGGGGCCTCAGGTGGGCCATAACCCTGGCAGTCACTGCTACACAGGGCCCCAACAATGCCACGAGATATAATTAAGTTTGTGCCACATCAGAGGAAGATCCACTGGGGTAGCCAAGAACACATGTGACACATGCCCTGGGCAGATCAGGATTTTATAGCAGATGGAGTTCCCAGAAAACAAGTGGGCAGGACAAAAACCAATGACACTCTCCTAGGACCATGGTGGTGGCCTCATTTTTCATTTCCAGGCCAGCATTAGCATGGCCTGGGAAGCATGAGTTACATCTTTATTGTTATTTGCTTTCATCTGTCATTAGGAACTCACTTTTTGATTTGTATATATATGAATGAATACACAATGAATACGTGAGTATATAATATGCATGTATCATCATACAAACATTCAGTGTGAAAGAGATATTTGAATACCAAGAAATTGATAAGCTTCCTTGGGCTTTTGAAACCATTCTTAGGACAAACACTAAAGAAGAACAAAATACGGGACAACTGGGTGGCTCAGTCGGTTGAGCGGCTGCCTTCGGCCCAGGTCATGATCCCAGGGTCCTGGATCGAGTCCCACATCGGGCTCCTTGCTCATCAGGGAGCCTGCTTCTCTCTCTGCCTCTGCCTGCCACTCTGCCTGCGTCTGTTCTCTCTCTCTGACAAATAAATAAATAAAATCTTAAAAAAAAATTTAAAAACTTAACTTTAAAAAAAAAAGAAGAACAAAATATTATCACTAATGAAAATGGACAGAGAGGACCATGAGTCAATTGTACTTTGCACTTCAACCACCTGCCAACAGAGCATCTCAAAGGGCTGGATGTGTCTGAATTTCATATCCTTCCACATAGATCAGAAGACTGTGTCATTACTACCTACCTTTTTTAAGACCTAAGTATGACCCTTGTCAGGGTGAAATCAGCAGCTATTTCCCAAATCATAGAGATATTGAGTAACAACATTCGTCCGGAAATGGGTATTGCATTTGGCTTATCATGACAACTTCCTAGTCTGGGCAGATGGAATAGTGCAGAAATATGTGTGTGTGAACCCTCACATGCACACAAGTGGGGGTGGAGAGTTGAGCTTGATAAAACCAGCAGAAGGCAGGCCAAGTAGGCTTTGGTTTTGGCATCAAGCAAGGTTCTGACTCCATCTTTACTAGTTGTTTGACTTTAGAAAATTAACAAATACTCATAGACCTCAGTTTCCTCTTCTAGGAAATGAATTTATAATTCCTACCTTGATGACTTATATGTGGGTTGGATTAACCAAGATGTGTAAAATATCTAGTATGTAGTAGGTGCTGAGAAAATGTTATTGCCTGTAACTTTCCTAATGACTGCTTAATTTAAAGCATAATTTAAAAAATTTTAGAATGACTATTGTTTTTATAAAAATAATTTGTAACTATATAAAATTCAAGTCATATACAAAAGTACAAAGAAGAAAGTAACAAATCATGAAATTTCCTACCACCACAACTAAAAAAAAAACAAACCCAACCTGTTTTAGCATTACTTGATAATCATTTCATATCCCTGTTCAAATATGTAATTTAACAGGGAGATAGACAAATGGATTTAAAATAACTTTCTAGAGGTGCCTGGGTCCTCAGTCAGTTGAGGCTCGACTCTTGCTTTCAGCTCAGGTCATGATCTCAGGGCCATGAGATCGAGCCCAGCATCAGGCTCCGAGCTGATCCCGCTGCTCTCTCAAACAAACAAACAAACAAACAAACAAACAACAAACAAACAAACAAACAAAATCTTAAAAAAATAACTTTATATATTTTACATATATTTTAAATACATATGTTAACTTTAATTTTGCTTAACAGAAGCAAATGAAACTAACGATGGGAGATTTTCTGAACTTCAGATAAATGCTTATGTGCAAGTGATATTTGTTTCTTCAAGATTCATTAAGGTTATAAAAAAGATGAAGTATGATGATTCTTTTTAATGTGCAGTTTCCATTTTAGCTCATATGTGCTTTATTTCCTGAGTTGATGCATGTTTGAGAGTTTCTGCTGAATGATTTTATACTTGGATGACATCTTTATGAGTAGAATATTCTAGATTCCCTTCCTTTGAGCAATGACTCTCGTCTTCCTTCGAGCTATAACTTTAGTATCACCTGGCACTGCCTGTAGCTATGCATAGTTCTGGGGCTAGTTGAAGATTTTTCTTACGTGAAGGTCACGCTTTCCTGCCCAAAAGCTTGTGGAATGCTTTCTTTATCCTTGAAGTTCAACAGCTTAGCCAGGATTGGCTCTGGGCCAGTCATTCCACGTTAATTTTTCCAGGTATATGATGTGCCCTTTGACTGCGATTACATTCTTTTATATCTCTGCAAGTGTTTCCTGTTTCATTTTTCACGTTCTCAACCTTAGGGCCACGAGTTAAAAACCTGGATTGTCGGATTGTCTTTTTTTTTTTCCTTTCTTTTTTTTTTAGATTTTATTTATTTATTTATTTGCTTGCTTATTTATTTGTTTGTTTGTTTGTTTGACATAGAGAGAGAGTGAGCACAAGAAGAGGGAGTAGCAGGCAGAGGGAGAGGAGAAGCAGGCTCCCTGATGAGCAGAGAGCCTGATTCCAGGACTCTGGGATCATTACCTGAGCTGAAGGTAGAAGCTTAACTGACTGAGCCACTCAGGCACCCTGGATTGTCTCTTTTTAATTTCCATAATCAATAATTTTGGGGGGGGTTTCTTTAATCTATTTCTTTTATCCTTGGAATTCACTATGATTATCTCAAGATTAATTTTTATTTTTATTTTATTATTGTTATTTTTAAAGATTTTATTTATTTATTTGACAGAGAGAGACAGTGAGAGAGGGAACACAAGCAGGGGGAGTAGGAGAGGGAGAAGCAGGCTCCTTGCAGAACAGGGAGGCCGTTGCAGAGCTCTATCCCAGAATCCTGGGATCATGACCTGAGCTGAAGGCAGACGCCTAACAACTGAGCCACCTAGGTGCCCCTGATTTTTATTTTTGATCATTTCGATTCTCTTCCTAGTTTCTAATTGATTAGATTTTTTTAAAAAGGATTTTATTTATTTGACAGAGAGAGAGATCACAAGTAGGCAGAGGGGCAGGCAGAGAAAGAGGGGGAAGCAGGTTCTCTGCTGAGCAGAGAACCCAATGCGGGGCTTGATCCCAGGACCCTAGATCATGACCTGAGCTGAAGGCAGAGGCTTTAACCCAATGAGCCACACAGGTGCCCCAATTGATTAGGTTTTTAATGGCGGTATTTTGGTCCTCTCTTTGCTTCCTTGGGTCTATAATCTTCCTTTCATCTCATTCTGTGGTGTTGTTTTCTTGTCCTTGTGCTCTTATTTTCGGATTCACCTGTAATGCAAAGCACTTGTAAGGACGGTTTCTTCTAATTTTGGACTATGTTTTCTTTCCAAACAGGGTCCTAAATGTTGTAGCATCTCTAAGATTCTTGTCTGTCTTGTCTGTCTGTCTACATTGTCTGTCTGCATACTTTGGCTAGGTGATTTCTTCTAACCTTTGACTTTGGATGCTATGTATATGTTAACAACTGACATATTTATACCTTAAGGGTACACCTATCTCTTGAAGTCAAATTAAATTTCAATAGATTCCTTGCTATTTCCTCTTGTATATTTATTATGCATCTAAAAGCCAAATGTCTTATAGAGAACTCTTGGTTTTCCTCTACTACCTCCCATTCACTTGTTCCTCCCTCAGTGTTCTCCACCAGAGTAAATGGCACCAATACTCACCCTGTTGCTCATACTGAAGGCCTCAGAGTCATCCTTCTCATGCCCCACATCCAATACACTACCAAGTCCTGATATTTCCACCTTCCAAATGGTGGCCTAGCATTATGCATGTCTTTCATCTCCACTCCATTGTCATTTTTTTCCTGGACACCACACTGATACTTCGCTGGCCTCCCTTCCACCACCATTGTTCCCATACAATTTATCTTCCACTCAGGAACCAGGATGTGGTGGTTTTAAACATGTCTGCAAATTCTTTGGCACTCTGTCATCAATAGGTGGAAGCTTGCTCTTTCTCCCTTGAACATGGACTTAGTCACATGCCTGTGACTTCCAAGCCCAGGTCATAAAAGAAGATATAGCTTCCACCTGGCTCTCCTGGGATTCTCTTGCAACTCATTTGCCATCCCTTAAGAGAGCACAGGCATGTGGACAAGTTGCATATAGGTGTTCTATCAGACAGCCCCAGCTAAGGTCCCAGCCAACAGCCCACCAGATACATGAGGCAGGAAACCTTGAGATGACTCCAGCCACAGTCAATAGTTTTTTCCCCCAAATACTTTTATTTTTTCAGTGTTACAAGATTCATTGTTCATGCACCCCACCCAGTGCTCTATGCATTGTGTGCCCTCCTCAATACCCACTGCCAGGTTTGCCCAACCCCCACCCCCCTCCCCTCCAAAACCTTCAGTTTGTTGCTCAGAGTCCACAGTCTCTCATGGTTCACCTCTCCCTCCAGTTTCCCCCAATTCACCCTTCCTTTCCTTCTCACAATGTCCTCCATGTTTTTCCTTATGCTCCACACATAAGTGAGACCATATGATAATTGACTATCTCTGCTTGACTTATTTCACTCTGCATAAACTCTTCCAGTCCCATCCATGTTGATACAAAAGTTGGATATTCGTCCTTTCTAATGGAGGCATAATATTCCATTGTGTATATGTACCATGTCTTCTTTATCCATTCATCTGTTGAAGGGCATCTTGGCTCTTTCCACAGTTTGGCAAATGCGGCCATTGCTGCTACAAACATTGGGGTACATGTGGCCCTTCTTTGTACGGCATCTGCATCTTTGGGGGTAAATAGCCAGTAGTGCCATAGCAGGGTTATGTGGTAGCTCTATTGCTAATTTCTTCAGGAATCTCCACACTGTTTTCCAAAGTGGCTGCATCTACTTGTATTCCCACCAACAGTGTAAGAGGGCGCCCCTTTCTCCACACCCTCTCCAACATTTGTTGTTTACTGTCTTGTTGATTTTGGCCATTCTGACTGGTGTAAGGTGGTATCTCAGTGTGGTTTTGATTTTAATCTCCCTGATGGTTAAAGATGATGAACATTTTTTCATGTGTCTGTTAGCCATTTGTATGTCTTCTTTGGAGAAGTGTCTGTTCATGTCTTCTGCTCTTTTTTTGACGTGATTATCTGTTTTCTGAGTGTTGAGTTTGAGGAGTTCTTTATAGATCTTAGATATCAGACCTTTTGTCATTTGCAAATATCTTGTCCCATTCCATGGGTTGCCTGTTTGTTTTGTTGCCTGTTTTCTTTGCTGTGCAGAAGCTTTTTATCTTGATGAAGTCCCAAAAGTTCAATTTCGCTTTTGTTTCCTTTGTCTTTGGAGACATGTCCTGAAAGAAGTTGCTGTGGCTGATGTTGAAGAGGTTACTGCCTATGTTCTCCTCTAGGGTTTTGATAGATTTCTGCCTCACGTTGAGGTCTTTTATCCATTTCGAGTTTATCTTTGTGTATGGTGTAAGAGAATGGTCAAGTTTCATTCTTCTACATCTAGCTGTCCAAT
>CM053621.1:19228477-19248046 GCA_028646535.1 Procyon lotor
CTGGGTTGTGGACATTGGGGAGGCTATGTGCTGTTAAGTGCTGTGAAATGTGTAAGCCCGAAGATTCACAGACATGTACCCTGGGCAAATAATACATTATATGTTAATAAAAATTAATAAAAAAAATTATTGGATTATAGAAAGGAAGGGTACAAAGACTGGAGACAAGGCAGAGGAGGGTGTCACTATGGCTGCATCCATCTGTTCCTTGCCATCTCCTTAGTCTCCTGTCCCCCATGCCATCCTCTCACACCCACCAAGGACTGCTCTCCCAGCATGCTTGTTAAGTGGCATAGTAGGTAAAGTAGAGGATTACCAAATGAGATATCCAAAAGGCATAATTCTTGGCCTCACAGAGTTCATTTTATTTAACTGGTCTACCCATAAAATTCATTAAATGTGCACATTATCTGAGGGCTTCTGAATATCGACACCAACTGTTAAACACAATGATGGTATTGGAATATTAAAACAAGCTTCATTTTGTAACTGTGAAGATAGGCAGCCAGGGTGAGTGAGCTGTCCATAATCTGGCAGGAATCTGGCAGTAATCTGGAGAACACGCAGCCCTCTGCAGTGCTTGGTTAGAGCGTGTGGACTGGCTGCATAGTGGCATGCATTCCTCCTGTGTCACCTGCAAGCATGTGTCATACTCCCATCTAACCTGGGGATCTGGGAGCCTTCTTTGGCCCTCCTTTCATGCTCGCCACTAGATCTACTTGCTCTCCAAGTACTATTTGGTTGTACCTCTAGATCATCTCTCCCGTCTGCCTCCCCTCTCCTTCAACCCATGGCCACTGTATCAATCTCGCTATCATTTCCGGCCTAGAGCACTCCTACTTAGCGTCTTTTAAATTCCTTCTAACCAAAGAGAGCTCTTTACAAAACTGCTAAATTTAGACACTTAATATTATCATGCACTGCCTTTTAAGTGATCCACATAGCATTTCTGTGTGTTTAAAATGTTTAAGTATTCTAATTACCACATGATCCCAAAAAGACATGATTTGACTCCTGAACTCATTGAGTGGTATGCATTAAATATGCACGGCTTTTTATTTGTCAATCATACCTCAATAAAGTGGGGTTAAAAAAGACACAACTTTAAAGAAAACAAACCGTGTGGGCACCCTTTTCATTAATTTTGATCGTCATTAACTGTGATCTCATTAGGCCATGATGAAACTGATCATTTATAACTCATTGGACTTTCTTAGACCCAAAAGCTATTGCTAATATATTTTACTATATCTAGAAGTGGAAAATCATTTTCTCTTTCCACTTTGCTTAAGTGGAATATGCTCAGCATATTTAGTTAAGCTTCATTCTGGTTCACCAGAACAAAGGCATCCCTGGCTGCCCTGGAGTGAATGCTTGCATTGTCTGACTTCATTGTGTCCTATTTCTGTGGGGAAAATTCCAGAGGTGGTGGGGGAGCAGATTTTACTAGCTCACAGCTTTCCTTCCTAACTAAATACTTGAGGAACAGGCATGGATTTAGGAATATAAGAGGTAAGCCAAAGTAGGCTTTGGAATCTTTTCTTGTGCTTATTATAGAATTGGAAGGGAGAGCAGAGAAGCAAAAGCATGGACCTGCCCCCAACTTTCTTGGGGGATTCCCCCAGTTCTCATCCAAGTCCTTTTCTCTCTCCTTCCTCCCCTGTCTTCCTTTCCCCACCTGTTTTGGTATTCTGGGAGCCAAAGGGACAAGATGTTAATCTTATTTCCATAGGCAATATTTTAAGGGAGGGGAGTGCAATCAACACTATTTCGGATTAAAAAAAAATACCGCTCAACTTTCAAAGTATTGCTTTCTTCACACTCTGTTTTTTCCTTTCCTTATCTCTTATATTCAACTTCAAGAAACACCTGTGGATACACCTTTCCTCCTTTGACTCTTGGATCTTTTCAATGTGCTGTCTTGCATTTCCATGCTGTTTATTTTTCATTTGGGATTCAAAGCTAAGTTTCAAGGGCACCTAAGTAACTCAGCTGGATGAACATCCAAGTCTTGGTTTAGGCTCAGGTCATGATCTTGAGGGTCCTGGGATCAAGGGCCGAGTCAGGCTCCACACTTAGTACAGAGTCTGCTTAAGATTTTCTCTCTCCCTTTTCTTCTGCTCCTCCTCTCTGTGCCCTCTTTCTCTAAAACAAACAAATAAATCTTTAAAAAAAAAAAGAGTAAAGCTTCTGGAGAAAATGCAGGATGCTTACTCTGAAATTAAAAAAATAATAATAAATAAAAGGTAAGTTTAATTTGGGCTGAGAGAAAGATAGAAAAGCAAATGTTGCAACTGATGAATCACTAAACTTTACCTCTGAAACTTAAAAAAAGAAAGAAAAGAAATGAAAATCAGTTGATTTTTTCATCAGTTGATATGCCATCTCCACTGGCATAGACATGAAATATATTTTCAGGTTTCTTCCCTGTCCCACCTGCTCCCTGATGGTTGGCCAGTTGTAAAGTCTCATACCAAGTGAGAACAGTCAATGCTCTCCTCCAGTTTGAATGCTTTTCGTTTACTTCAAGAGTAAAGTAACTTTCACTCCTACTTCACGAGCCCAGTCTTTATTCACCTAACTAGGAAAAATACATGTGTTTTTTCTGCCACCTCAGGCCTCTGGGGAAAGAGTTTGGAACAGAGCCAGGCCATCCCAGCCTTTGCCCTCAATTGCACACAGAGTGGAGAGTCTCTTAGTTCAGGAGTTTGTGCTGCTCAAGAGTTTGCATAAACACAATGTTGAGAAATAACTCTTGCTGGAGTGGGTGCAAAAGGCAAAGGACGAACTGTTCCCCTGAGATGAAGACATTATCAAGTTGGCTTTAGCTGTTCCATATTGGACCCCTAGTGGGAATAGCTGGTCTAAGTGTCATTCTTCTCCCGCTACTTGGTGAGTTACTAAGCCTCTTTGGAACCCAATTTCCTCATCTTCAAAATTTGGGGTGAGTCCACATGTTCCCTAAAATCTTTTTATCTTGGCTATTTTATGAGTTAATTAGTGAGATATGTTTTGCAATAAGCACCCACCCAAAAATAGTTCTGTGGTCCTCAAGGTAGGTCTTATGTGTGTTCCCATAATCTTGTAATCACCCAAAATAAGGGGGGGTATTCAAGAGAAAGTTTCTTCCTTCTTTCTTCCCTCCCTTCCTTCTTTCCTTCCTTCCCCCGGGACTTCCTTCCTTCCCTCCCTCCTTCTTTCCCTCCCTCCCACCTTCTTTCCATCTTAGCTTTACTGCTTTCTGATAATTTTAATTGCCTTTTGAGACTAGAGTTGACATTTACAAATAGCCAACTGAGCCAGGTCTTGTGAATAAGTGAATGGTCAAGCATGATGCCACAACCTTGGCTACAAGCTTCCCAGAGAGCATACTGTAAACTCTGAAATGCTGCTTGCCAGTCATGGGGCCACAGTTCACATTTCTTGCCAAATTCAGAACTCCATATGAAAAAACATCCCTAATGTCAAAGGATTAAAGCGCTGGAGCCTTATCTTTTATCTGTTTATTTTCTTGGTTCTGGAATTTTTAACTGATGACTTTGGTTTTGGTAATACTAGATACTTCCACTAATTTTTTCTTTAAAACTTGCTGATTCATTCAGCTTCTTAGATCTTTTGTGTTTTATATGTCAAAATATGTAAACTAATAGTCGCAGAAACATTCTACATGTTCCAGATTACTTTAAAGGTTGGACCCAGGGGTGCCTGGGCGGCTCAGTGGACCTCTGTCTTCAGCTCAGGTCATGATCTCAGGGTCCTGGGATCAAGCCCCGCGTTAGGCTCTCTGCTCAGCTGGAAGCCTGCTTCCCGCCCTCTCTCTGCTTGCCTCTGTGCCTACTTGCGATCTCTCTCTCTCTCTCTCTCTCTCTGTCAAATAAGTAAATAAAATCTTTTTTATTTAAGATTTTTTTAATTTATTTGACAGGGAGAAACACAGCGAGAGAGGGAACACAAGCAGAGGGAATGGTAGCGGGCGAAGCGGGGAGCCTGATGTGGGGCTCGATCCCAGGACCCTGGGATCATGACCTGAGCCAAAGGTAGAGGCTTTAACCCACTGAGCCACCAGGGGACCCTATAGAGGGCAGAGTCTTCTGACCTTTCTACCATTCTCACAGGTTATAGGCTGCCTTCATGGGCATGGATGAATGTTACAGGCAGGTAGTTCCTAGCCAAGTATAATAAGGATACCACTTCTAACCACATCATTGTGCTGATGTAGAATGAAAAGCTACTTGGCAGAGAGCTATATCAGGAATTCAGGCAGCACGTAGGTGGCTAGATCTATGGGGCCTTTTCATTTCAATCAGAAAATTCTACATTTCTGTGATTCCAACCCCTTTCTTACCTTCTATATACATCTGTTGCAGCAGCTTCCCAATAATCTTGCCTCTTTGTATTCACTCCCTCGTATAAGCTTTCCTCTCAAGTGTGGGTTGGACCTGATGACTTGCTTCTAAGGAATGGAATACACAAAGTGGATGGGATATCACTTCCATGACCAGGTCTCATCTCTCTAGCATGCTGGCACCCTCTCTCGCTCTCCTGCTTGCTGACTCTGATAAAGCAAGCTGCCATATGGATGGCAACAAACTAAGGGAAGCCCCTGGGTACCAGCCATCGGAGAATGGAGGACTTTAGTCAAACAATCTGTGAGGAAGCGAACCTGCCGAAATCACATAAGGGAGCTCTGAGACAGATCCTTCTGCAGTCAAGCCTTCAGATAAGACCATAGCCTCGGCTGACCACTACTAGATGCAGCCTTGTAAGAATGTGGAGAAAGAGGGCACAGCTAGGCTGTGGATTCCTGGAAACCTGGCTCCTGTCGGAGAGAAACTGTGAAATGATAAGTATTGTCATTTTAAGGCACTGAAGAGTCTAAGGTTGGGAGTAATTTGTTGTGCAGTGGTAAATAACCAACACGTCATCCAAGATGGTCAAAAATCCTCACTCTCTTAATTCTGTTTCCTCTTCCAGAACTCCTGTATCAAGTGTCTCATTTACAGATTTAATTTTACTGAATTTGCTATTAAATGGGCTGGACTCAGTCATTTCAAAAGTTCCCCTCAGCTGCAAATCTCAGAGTCAAATTCTTTGCTCCTCCCGCCAAAAAATCATTCAGCTTTCCATCCTCATGAAATAAGAAGGGTGAACTGGCCACAGTTGCAGGCCTAAGTCTATATGACTGTGCAGAGGGCTGCTGGTGTGAGCTCACTCAGGAGCAGGATGTGCTGCCTGACCCCTGCAAGCTCCACTCCCCTCTCCCCTCTGGACGAGCTCAGGATCCTCACTGCCAGCCGCCCATCTGGGAGGCCTCTGACTCAAACACTTACTATTTATGCTTATTGTAGATCCTGTCTTGTAGCATGACTACAGATATATCTGTGGTGCCTTTCTTGTTCATTTTGAAAGAACATTTTAACTTATAGTAAAAAAGTGCCAGAATTCTCCCTTGTGTTCTTCTTTTGAGGGCTTTGAGACAATGACAAGTTAAGTGGCAGCCAAACCCTGGACTTCCTTCTTCAAATGGTAGGGAATCCTTAACCCTGAGGTAGCTTCATTGGGAAATGAACTTTGGCCTCCTAAGCTTAGGAAGGTCACATTGCTACCAGCACTCCCTGGATGGCCCAACTTGGACATTTCATGCTGCTGCCTAAATTCTCCAGGGGAGTTTGAAAGTGATACTGTTGGCTTTAAACTTTCTCCTCTTTCCTTTTCTTTTATTTTCCTTCTTTTCTCCTTCCAATATAGCCTGCTATAGACAAAGGCTTTAAAAGAGGCTTTTTCTTTTTTGTTTGTACAAAAACCAGATTGATATACCTCAATTAAAAATGTAGACAAAAAAATGAATTCCAGAATTCTTTCTTTCTCAACCCAGGCATTCTAATGAGCCTTGATTCTAAGGTTACAATCTGTGCCCAGGGCCTGGTTGGTTTGTTCTCTAGTGCACAGAGGAGGTTGTTGTGGAGGTTGTTGTGGATTTCCTGGGGCTGCATCAGCCTGTTGATAGATGAAGGTCCCATCGATAGTCATGAATATCCCAAATATCTCTGGGTCTTACCCTCACCTACTCTCATAGGATCATCCTTCCACCATTAAGGGGAGTCTCCTAGAGTGTCTTACTGGTACTCCTGAGAACTGACAGGTTTGCTAGCCCAGGGCATCCACCGTGCTCTCCCCCAGCCCCCGCTCTGGCCTCCTTGGTTGATGTCCACAACCCCTTGGTAGGCCTGACCCTGCTGAGCTAGTGGCATCCTTGTAGACACAGGTAGCCCTGCTGAGATCACTGTGCTCTCAAGCCTCTGGAGTTAAAAAAAGTTTAAAAGCCTTATGGGCAAGAATCACAATCAACTCAGGCTAATTTGTTTTTTTAAGATTTATTTTTATTTATTTGAGAGAGAGAAGGGGGGCAGAAGGAGAGAGAATCCTCAGACAGACTTAATACTAAACATGGAACCTTACTCAGGGCTTGAGGCTGGACCCCGAGATCATGACCTGAGCTGAAATCAAGAGTCAGCCACTTACCGACTGCACCACCCAGGTGCCTCAACTTGGGCTAATTTAAAAAGAAAAGGAACTTCTTATTAAAATGATATTAGATATTGAATAGTTTTCAAAATTCCTGAATGGCCAGGGAAAACATGATGGGAAGCTCTGTAGATAGCAACAAAGGTCCAGGTCCTATCTGGGGGCTATTACAGCGAAGAAACCCCTCTCCATGATGCCCTGGCAGGACACCTGGTCTGTCCACACTGACGTTAGAACCCTGTCACTCTCACCTCCAGAAGAAACTAGATGGAGATGCTGCCACGCCTCTATTCTCTTTGACACGAGGCCTGTGGGTCTCCGCGTACCCCACCCCCAGCAAAGTTGGGAAAAACAAGCCTATCTAATACTTTCAGCTCTTTCAGTGGGAGGTGAGCTCTGCCTCCTGAGGTGGGAGATTGCCCAGTGTAGGAGCAGTTTAGATCCTGGGAAAGGACCAGCTATCCACTGCAGTGAGGCTAGATCCCCTGCCCCACTTGACACTCCAGCCTTCTCTGAGCCACGTGACTTTGTGGACCAAGGTGCATGGTGTGGACCCCAGCCAGTGCCCACAGGACCACGTGTGAGAACTGCTTCAGCCTGAGCTGTGGCCCCTCATTCCCCAGGACCAAGTCTGACTCCTGTTGATGTCTTCATTTCCCTCCTCACCGCCTCCAAAACACTTTCTGAAATCTGTTCCTGGAGCAGCCATCTCACCCATCCAGGGTAACAATTTCCCCACCGTACTGGAAGTCAAGGAAATCATGAAAACTCTTTCCTACGGAGCATTTCCCCTATTTTCTGAACAAGCAAGTGACTGAGGGGGTCCTGGTAGGTGTGACAGAGAATCCTGGGAGGCAGAGCTGGTACTAAAGTGTGTTCTGGGTCTGGGTCTGAATGGCTCCCTTCCTCCCAAGCTCCCATCTGCATCTACTCACTTATATAGGGTGAACTCTGGGGAAAAATCAACTTCAATCTTGTTCACAATTTAGAACAATATGAATCTGTATAAAGGACTTGTTAGGACCAGTAGAAACAGACTATGGAAACTATCAAATTCCCAATGGTACCTGGTGTGATAACCTGATGTTTAAAGAGGGCCATCCTATAGAGGAAAGAGCCATTGAACATCAGAAACAGCCTTGCGTCTGATGGCAGAAACTATCCTCGGAGTGTTTTTGCTCCAGGGAGAACGACCATGTCTGTCAGTTAAGAAAATAGTTTTACTACTGTCCATCAGTTTGGGGCCCAAATAATGGTGTCCCAGCCTCCATAAGTGAGCATAGTATTGAGACAGGGAGTTGTTTGCTTATTTGATTTTGTTACTTGCTCTTCCTGAACATTTGTGGCTAGAGGAATCAGCAGGCATTTGCCCCTCAGGGGTGGGGTGACAGCAGGAGACAAGGGGCAAGTCAACTCAGAGGTGACTCCTCTATTGGGCTGCCTGCTAGAATTTGGGATTGGTGGCAATAATTATACTGAGGCAGTGGCAGCAGTGCATTGCAGCCAGTAAGTGTGGGGTCTACACACTGGCATCTCTGAGAAGGTGTGGGGACCAGTGGCTCTAGGGTCTAGTGTCAGCCAGCATGACACTAGCAATGGTGGAAGAGGTACAGACAATGAGGGTGATTCAGGGAAACAGGGGCCAGAGGCAGTGATGTACTTGGCCTCAGAGAGGAACTTCTGAGGACCTGTGGGGGCCATGACTGCATGGTTCATTATTCAGTGAGTGATGATAGTAATGGTGATACTAAGAGCATGCCAGATTCTATTCTAAGTGCTTTCCATGTATTTATTCACTTAGTCCTCACAATCCTATTTTTTAAAAAAGATTTTATTTATTTATTTATTTATTTATTTATTTATTTATTTGAGAGGGAGAGAGTATGCACTTGAGTGAGAGGGACGGGGAGAGGGAAAGGAAGAAGCAGACTCCAAGCAGGGAGCCTGGCACAGGGCTCAATCCCAGGACCCTGGGATCATGACCTGAGCTGAAATCAAGGGTTGGTGGCTTAACTGACTGAGCCACCCAGGTGCCCTCTCACAACCCTATTAAGTAGATATTATTATCATCTTCCTTTTACAACTCAGCCTTGGACAGGACATGTGGCAGATTGCATTATCCAAGGATGGCTGCCGCAACAATACGTCCTAACCCACATGTTATTCCTCAGTGTGACTTGGGACCTCCTACCATTGAAAGATGGAGTCTGTTCCCCTCCACTGGAATCTGAGCAGACTTCTGAATCTCCTGAATGCAGCAGAAATGAGGCAATGTGACTTCCAAACTAGGTCAGAAAGTAGATGAACTTTCCGTCATGTTTACAAAATTACTTATCCTGCAGTCTTGAGCTGCCATGAAGCCACCATGCTGTGAGGAAGCTCAAACTAACCCACATGCAGTGACCACAAGGAGAGGTCCTGAAACTACATGAGGGAGGGAGTGATACCCAGTGAGCCCAGCTGCTCCATTCACTGCTGTTCCAGTTCTAACCACTGAATGATTGCAACCACATGCAGGACACTGAACCAACCAAGCCCTTCTGAAACTCGCAACCGCAGAAACCATGAGAAATAATAAAATGATTATTGCTGCTTTAAACCACTAAGTTTTAGGATAATTTATAACACAGCAACAGATAAGTAACAACTTCCCCAAGGCTTGTAGGTGGTGAGGCTGAAATTTGAGCCATCAGTCTGGTGAACAAAAAGACAACACATACATACACAAAAGCACTTTTTTTTTGAGATCTCCAGATACACCTGGGGAGAGAAACTGATTGTTGCATAACCATCTGGTGTTCAAAATTCATAAGACCCAATTATAATTTTCTTGTGACCTTATTTGTATCTACAAGTTGAAGAGGTCTGAGATATTCAAATTACATAGGAAATCCAGAACTTTTTATTCCAAGATTCATTGTTCATGCACCACACCCAGTGCTCCATGCATTGTGTGCCCTCCTCAATACCTCCTCAATACCTACTACCAGGCTCACCCAACCCCCACCACCCTCCCCTCCAAAACCCTCAGTTTGTTTCTCAGAGTCCACAGTCTTTCATGGTTCATCCCCCCCTCTGATTTCCCCCAATTCACCCTCCCTTTCCTTCGCACAATGTCCTCCATGTTTTTCCTCATGCTCCACATGTAAGTGAAATCATATGATAATTGACTCTCTCTGCTTGACTTATTTCCCTCAGCTTAATCTCTTCCAGTTCCGTCCATGTTGATACAAAAGTTGGGTATTCATCCTTTCTGATGGCTGAGTAATATTCCATTGTATATATGGACCATATCCTCTTTATCCATTTGTCTGTTGAAGGGCATCTTGGCACTTTCCACAGTTGGCAATTGTGGACATTGCTGCTATGAACATTGGGGTACATATGACCCTTCTTTGCACTACATCTGTATCTTTGGAATAAATACCCAATAGTGCAATGGCAGGGTCATATGGTAGCTCTATTTGGAATGTCTTCAGGAATCTCCACACTGTTTTCCAAAGTGGCTGCACCCACTTGTATTCCCACCAACAGTGGAAGAGGGTTCCCCTTTCTCCACATCCTCTCCAACATTTGTTGTTTACTGTCTTGTTGATTTTGGCCATTCTAACTGGTGTAAGGTGGTATCTCAGTGTGGTTTTGATTTGAATCTCCCTGATGGCCAATGATGATGAACATTTTTTCATTTGTCTGTTAGCCATTTGTATGTCTTCCTTGGAGAAGTGTCTGTTCATGTCTTCTGCCCGTTTTTTGACATAATTATCAGTTTTTTGAGTGTTGAGTTTGAGGAGTTCTTTATAGATCTTAGATATCAGACCTTTGTCTGTAGTGTCATTTGCAAATATCTTCTCTCATTCCATGGGTTGCCTGTTTGTTTTGTTGACTGTTTCCTTTGTTGTACAGAAGCTTTTTATCTTGATGAAGTCCCAAAAGTTCACTTTCACTTTTTTCTTTTAAGATTTTATTTATTTATTTGACAGAGAGAGAGAGAGAGAGAGAGAGAGAGATCACAAGTAGGCAGAGAGGCAGGCAGAGAGAGAGAAGGAAGCAGGCTCCCTGTTGAGCAGAGAGCCCGATGTGGGGCTCGATCCCAGGACCATGAGATCATGACCTGAGTGGAAGGCAGAGGCTTTAACCCACTGAGCCACCCGGTACCCCTCACTTTTGTTTCTTTTGCCTTTGGAGATATGTCTTGAAAGAAGACTTTAAAAAAAAAAAATATCTGGCTTCTCTCTAACATGTGAACGACAAGAATCAAAACTGCTTCTCTGGGATGCCTGAGTGGCTCGGTTGGTTGGACACCGACTCTTGGTTTCAGCTCGCGTCCTGATCTCAGGGTGGGATCTGTGCTTAGCAGACAAGTCTGGAAATTTTCCCTCTTTTCCTCTCCCTCTACCCCTCCACTGGCCCCTTCCTCCACGTACTCCCTTGTGCCCTCACTCATGCTCTCTCTCTCTCAAATAAATAAATAAATAAATACATCTTTTAAAAAAAATGCTTCTCAATGACTCACCCTAGAGGAGAAGGGCTGGTTAAAAATTGCAGATTCCCAAGTGTTGCCTGAGTCTCTGAATTTGCATCTCTTAAAGGTAGGACCTAGAATCTGAATTTTTAGCAACTCTCCAGGGAATTCTTAAGCAACGTTAGAATTTGAAAACAACTGCTCTATGACCAGTATCATTTAACCTAGAGAATATTCAATGTGGGGGCTTGTTAAACCGAACTCTCCAGGAAAATCATGCACTCACCAACCCTTCAATCGATGTTACTGCCTGAATTTGCCTAATCATAAGGATCACCCAGAAGCTTGACAAAAATGCACCATTCCTAGGCTTCTGCTCTGGGAATCAGGTATGGAGCAAAGCCCAGGAATCTACACTTTACATTAGGTTATCAAATGTTCTTTAAGTAAGTACACAATCTGATGTGTTTTATGTAGTTATTGGAATACAGATCAGTTCAATTTGGGATAGCATTTACCCAATATGATAATCTTCGCCTTCAAATAGCACTTTATTTTAAGCCATTGCTTTTGGAAAAACTTAAGTTCACGGAATGCTGTATTTTTCTTTTCTCTGTAGAAGCCAAGATTAAGATAACAGTAGTCAACATTGATCAAGCACCTACTATGTGCCAGGTGCCCTGTATTTAACCCCAAACTGTCTGAGGCAGGTACTACTGCCATCTCCATTTTACAGATGAAGATTCTGAGGCAGAGAGAAGTTAAGTACCTTTTCAGGTGTATGCAGCTAGTAAAGAGGTAGAGATGCAACCTATGCTCTTCACTTATACAACACTGCCTCTCTGTCCTTACTCTAGACCAATTCCTTTGATGCTCAGCCGAGCCTTCATTCAACATGCTTTTGTGAAATGCATTTCTAATATCCAAGAGGTTTAGCTTGTGCTATGTGCAACTCATGACCAAAAGGTTATAGAAGAGGCCTCGTTCCTTCTAAGAAATATATTCTGTACCAGCAAGGAAAGATCACCAACAAAATTATTAAAGACAATAAAGCCTTTTGTTAATGATTTTTGAATTATTTATTTGTGGGCTTCCTGTGAATTGTGGAGGAGTTCATAGAGTAACTTGGGAAGTCACTAATTAAGAAGTTTAAAAATAAACAAAATGATAAAATTGCAGAGGAGTTGTGTTTGAAGACAACTGCTTTTAACACTTGGTCCCACTAGGAATTCAGCATTGTGGCAAGGGTTTATTTATTATGTTTTGCTTTAAACAGAAAGCACACACATTGATTAGCTCAAAAGTATCCTTGTCTTCACAGAGTGAGGAAAGTGTGTGCAAGAAAAGAAAGTGTGACTTGCAGGGACAGCTGGGTACAGCCAGCATATGGCTTCGTTGCTGGCTGGGATATGGACTGTGTGCAAATTAACTCACCTCTTTAGGGGGGCATATGAGCCTCCTCAGAGAACCTCAGAAATCCTGAGGAGAGAACCCTATAAACCAGGGCTTGCTGCAGTCACACAGACTGAATATTCTTGGTAATAGAATGCGGGAGAATGCACAGACATTTAGGTAGCCCAGCAGGATGAAAAATGGTCTGGAAATGGCCATGAAGAGCAGAAAGATGCCCCAACCTATCTCCTGCTGGGACTATGGGGAAAACATTGATTAGGTCACAGCAGGTCTCCAGTGAGAGACTGCGTTTGGTGAATAAGAGAACTGGAGAACTAGATGGAAGAATGTGTTTCAGGTACTCTTGCTGCATAATGTATAACCCCTAAGCTTCAGAGGCTTAAAAACAATCTTTTTTTCTTCTTTTTCATGGTTCTGGGAGGTGGTTTTACTTGGGTTCCTCATGCTTTTGCTGTGATTGGGGCTGGGGTTATTGCAAAGCCTTCTTCAGTCCCATGTCTGGTGACTAATGTTGGCTGTTAGCGGAGACCTGGGGCTGTTGGCTAGGAGATCTAAATGCAGCCTCACAGCACGGCATCTGGGTTCAGACAGCAAACATCCCAAGAAGACCATGAGGAAGGAGTATCACCTTTTATGATCTAGCCTCAGAAGATACAGAGGGTCACTTCTGCCATGGTCACAGACCCTCTTGGACTCAAAGGCACACAGACCCCATACCGACCAGAACAGGGTCAATGTTGCAGTGAAAAGAACCCATGGCACACGGGATGGCGGGGGGTGGGGGGGGGGTGGGGAGAATCTCGTTTCTGCCATCTTGGAAAATGCAATCTGCCATAGAGGGTAAGTACAAAATGCAGAGTACTGGATCTTAAGAATTCAGAAATCTGGCCATTCAAAAGGATCACAAGGGCCGCTCCTATGGGCAGCTTCAGTGGAATGAAAGTAAAGGTCATCAGACGTGAGGAAGATATGGGAGGATGAGTCAGGGGAATTGCATGGCCATCACATGGACGCTGACATCCTCAGGAAAGCTGAGGACTTGAGAGAAGTGTGGTGAAGGCAGAGAGGGCAAACACTATTGTAAAAGCTTCCGAGTTTTGCTTTGTTTCTGGAGTGGTAAAAAAAAGTAATCCCTGTAGGGAGGGCTTATCTTTTATTTAGGAAAAGATATTTGCTATAGGCCTATTGTTTGTGCAAAGATACTAATGGTTAACATTTTTTACAGTGCTCACTCATTCATTCAAAATGTATTTACTAGGTACCTACTCTGGCCAGGTCTGTTCTATTTTTAATTTAATCAATTAATTTGTTATTATTGCTATTTTTTAAAATTTGTATTTATTTATTTGACAGAGAGAGCACAAGTAGGGGGAGCATCAGGCAGAGGGAGAGGGAGAAGCAGGCTGCTTGCTGAGCAGGGAGACCGATGCAGGGCTTGATCCCAGGAACCTGGGCAATTTATTTATTTATTATTTTTTAAAAAAGATTTTATTTACTTATTTTGAGAGAGAGCGATAGAGAGAACATGAGCAGTGTTGAGGGGCTAAGGGAGAGGGAGAAGCTGACACCCCGCTGAGGAGGGAGCCTGATCGCACAACCCTGAGATCATGATCTGAGCCAAAATCAAGAGCTGGATAGTTAGCTGACCGGGCCACCCAGTCGCCCCAGGTCAGGTCTGGTCTAGATGCTTATCTAGATGTTGATACAGTAGTGAACAAAGCAGACAAAGGTCTCTGCCCTTGTGAGGTTTATATTTTAAGGGATAGACAAACATAAAAGAGGGTTTGTTTGTTTTTTTTAAGTATAATGCATATTATGTTATATGATGGTAAATACTAAAGGAAAAAAAATCCAAATTCTCTCTGCATATTAGATCATAGCACAAGAGCTAAGAGCATGGGGGCCAGACCACTGGAACTTGAATCCCAGTTCTGCAGCTCATTAGCTACGTGGTGTTTGGCATCTCTGAACCTCAGTTTCCTAATCTGTAAAACACAGAAAACAATAGTTCCTACATCAACAGTTGTTGTCAGAATTAAATGAGTTAATACAGGTAAAGAACTTACAACAGGATGACAGGGACATGAGGCCTGGTGGGGGAAGTTACAGGCTTCAGAGTTCCTATTGGAGCTCTGGGACCTAGCTTAGGCTATCAGTCAGGATACTGTGCTGGGGTTCATGGATCTTCGGAAGAAAGGCCCTCTGTGAAGACATATCAAAGGGTCCTCAGGCTCCACCAGGGTAGTAAGTGGGATGGCAGTGTGCAGATGAGATCTCAGCAGACTTCAGGATTTAACCCTGGGTTCAGCCTACTGCAGACCACAGGAAAATACCTGTTTCCACCTTGATGTAGGAACAAGACCTTGATGCTTACCTTATACAGATCTTATGAAGTTTAAATATACCATGCCAAAAGGCTGACACAGTGCCTAGCACTTAGATGTGTGCTCCGTGGATGGCCTTTTCCGCTGGTGGGCCAGCAAGTCATGTACATAGGATGTGTACCAGTCTACTCTTCATCAATATTTATAAATGAGCATTTTCTCTGTACTGATAGCTATGAAATGATATCAGAATCCACTGTCCCTTGAATGATAAAATGACATATCCATCCTCTCGATAGGACATTTACTTTGAGTGGTATTTTACTGAAGGGGCCTGGGAGACCTTGGCTTTCACAGATTCTGCTGTAGAAAGATATCGGGCCAGCTGCTTCCCAGACTGTCCTGCTATATCCTTGCTTTGACCTTTCCCCAAACAAAAAATGTAGAGTAGTATATCTTTCTAACTCAGCAAAGGAAGTTTGGGGTCATGAACAAGCTTATGGAAACATTTTTGGATTTCTGGTTCTGGCATGGTAGATTAAGCCAACACAGAAAACACAAAAATACTAATACAGAAATATTGGAATTTTATGTTCTCAGAAAACAAACAAACAAACAAACAACTTTTCCACATAGCCAGGCTTGGCGGAAGAAAGGCACATCTCCAGGTGTTGATGAAAGATAGACCTTAAAACCAGCACCACAGGGAATGGAGGGAATTGTAGCTGCAGGGGCCCAGGGGGGTGTGGCTGTGAATACGGGTCCCAGAAACCAACGTAATGAGCTAGAGCAGAGATCCCTGCCAGAGTAAATCTGGCCCTCCAATGAACAGGAATGGGGAGAGACTTGGGGAGCACAGAGTGGGAGGTTTCCTGAATGAGGTGCCATTCAAGCTGGTCTCATTCATTCATTCACCCATTCACTAAGTGCTGTACCAGGCACTGCACCAACTACAGGGAATACAAAAGACCCAGCCACTGGCCTCACTGGAATTTGCAGTTAGTGGGGACAGAGGTTAAGTGAGCAATAACAATTCAGAAGGTCTTTGTGCACACTTTTTAAACAGCTTTATTGAGACATAATTCACATACAATAAAATACACCATTTTAAAGTGGTTTTAGTATATTCATATAGTTGTGCTTCCACTACCATCAAATTCCAGAACATTAAATGACCCCAAAAAGAAACTCCATACCCATTAGCAGTCACTCTACATTTTCCATCACCCCAGCCCCTGGTTATCACTAACCTGTTTCTCTCTCTAGGGGTTTGCCTGTTCTGGTCATTTCATTTAAAAGGAATCATGCAATATGTAGCCTTTCATGTCTACTTTCACTATGTTTTCAAGGTTCATCAATGTTGTAACATGTATCAGTATTTAGTTCTTTTCTATGGCTCACTAGTAATATTCCATTGTATACATATGCTACATATTTTTATCCATTTGTCAGCTAGTGGACAATTTTGGCCATTAGGAATAATGCTCTTATGAATATTCATGTATAAGTTTCTGTTTTCAATTCTTTTAGATATATACCTAGAAGTGGAATTGCTGGTTCATATGGTAATTCTGTGTTTAACATTTTGAGGAGTTGCCAAATTGTTTTCCAAGTGACTGCACCATTTTACATACCCTACCAGCAATGTATGAAGTTTCCATCTGTGCATAAGTTTTTTTTTTTTTTAAAGATTTTATTTATTTATTTGACACAAGTAGGCAGAGAAGCAGGCAGAGAGAGAGGAGGAAGCAGGCTCCCTTCTGAGCAGAGAGCCTGATGCAGGGCTCAATCCCAGGACCCTGACATCATGACCTGAGCCGAAGGCAGAGGCTTTAACCTGCTGAGCCACCCAGGCGCCCCTGTGCATAAGTTTTGACGTTTACATTCTTGAATTGAAAATCAACCTCCCAGAGCGTGACCACTAGCGGAAGACCTTGGCTCCCTATTGGTACCGCAGAAAGGCTGATGAAAAGCTTTGTCTGTCTGGGAGCAGAGTGGCTTCTTCTCTACAACAGGGGCTCCCCTCAGTGGGCCCCCGACAGGGACGGCCTCACCTAGCTTCTTCCACAACGTGAGCTCTGTGAGGCAAGGGCCATTGCTCATCTTCTCCACTATGGCTCCAACTCTTGCAGTTGTTCCTGCATGTAATAGGTGGTCAACAAATATTTGTGGAATAAATGAATGGATGAGATTCCTGCTTTGCCTGCACAGGTATCTTTTCCTGCTTCTGGGAATAGCACCTTTTTGTTCTTTGGGAGGACTGTTACTTCGTAGAATCTCCTTTGGGTGTGTGGGGCTGCCATCCCTAGCACTCTTTCTAGCTACAGGGTCCATGAGTGACCTAAGGCTGGTCAACCTGGAATTCTTCATCAGGATTTTAAAAATTGGATTGAAGGGATGATAAGCAGTTCCTTTCTGGTAGGAGAAAACAAAGATGCAAGATGGAGGAACTTCAGTGATTACTTTTGCTTCTGAATGCACAAAGCTTTCCTGAGAGGACAAAATCAACACACAGAGGTGGGAGATGGGCAGAGAGATTCCTGATGGGGTTTGAGTCCCTGGCCTGGTGAACTGAGTGTGTGTGCTACTAGAGTCCTCACTATTATAGATTTTATTTATTTGTTTGACAGAGAGATAGAGAAAGCCAGAGAGCACAAGGTGGGGGAGAATGGTAAAGGGAGAGGGAGAAACAGGCTCCCTACTGAGCAGGGAGCCCCATGCAGGGCTCGATCCCAGGCCCCTGAGCCGAAGGCAGACGCTTTACAACTGAGCCACCCAGGCGCCCCAGTGTCCTCACTATTAGAACAGGGGTGGGAAAGCCTTCCAGAAGAAATAGATATGTAAGCTGTGAATAAGTAGGAGTTTGAAGTCTCCAAGGTGAGAGGTAGTGGAATGTATGTGAAGAGTTCAAAGTTTCTTCTATTCATCAAAAAACACCACTAAGAGAGGGAAAGGCAAGACATGGTGTGGGAAAAGATGTCTGCAATACACATATTGACAAAGGGTTTGTATACAGAATATATAAAGAACTTCTATAATCCAATAAGATAGACAGTCTGCGCCACCAAGGGTTGATGAGGATGTAGAGTATAAGAAAATCTCACACATTGCTAATGGGAGTTTAGACTGGTATAACCGCATTGGAAAGCCGTTTGGTAGTATGGTGGAGCTGGTGGTACACCGCTCAGATCTCCCTTCAAGACAGCCAGCTGCAAGGGGGCTAGTCAGCCAATAGCCTCCAGCTGCCATACATTTGGATCCACTCCAGTGTTGATGCTGAGGCCATGCCGTCTCCAGGCCATTCCCAGTCAGTACTGTGTGTGGCAGAGGTACTAGTTCCAGGCCATCCTGTCTTGCAGATACCTCCTGTGATGGACAGTCTGTACCCTGGGCTCCCTGTCAGCCTGGCTGAAACTGAAGAGCTTTCACAGTGGTCAGACCTGCATTGTGGTCTGGAGGTTCCCCATGTCTGCTCTTTCTCCCTCTCTTCTTTATCCTTCCCGGACATTGCCCCCTGTAAATCTCTTGCACATCTAATTCTACCTTCAAATCTGCTTTGTGGAAGACCTGAACTGACAGAGGCGGTATGTACTAATACTGTTTGACAAATCCCCCTCCTGGAAATATTCCCAACAGAAATGAGTGCTTATAAGGAAACAGTCAACAAAACCAAAAGACAACTGATAGAATGGGAGAAGATACTCGCAAATGACATATCAGATAAAGGGCTAGTATCCATATTCTATAAAGAACTTCTCCAACTCAACACCCAAAGAACAAATAATCCAATCAAGAAATGGGCAGAAGATATGAACAGACATTTCTGCAAAGAGGACATCCAAATGGCCAACAGACACATAAAAAAGTGCTCAACATCACTCGGCATCAGGGAAATACAAATCAAAACCACAGTTAGATAGCACCTCACACCAGTCAGAGTGGCTAAAATTAGCAAGTCAGGAAACACAGATGTTGGCCAGGATGCAGAGAAAGGGGAACCCTCCTACACTGTTGGGAATGCAAGCTGGTACAGCCACTCTGGAAAACAGTATGGAGGTTCCTCAAAAAGTTGAAAATAGAGCTACCCTACGACCTAGCAATCGCACTACTGGGTATTTACCCTAAAGATACAAATGTAGTGCTCTTTCCCTCGGCCTCTTTCTGGCGGCAGCTGCGAAGGATCGAAGGAACCTGCGGATATGGCCAAGATTAAGGCTCAAGACCTTTGGGGCAAGAAGGAGGAGCTGCTTAAACAGCTGGAAGACCTGAAGGTGGAGCTGTCCCAGCCCGTCACCAAAGTGATAGGCGGCGCAGCTTCTAAGCTCTCCAAGATCCGAGTTGTTCGTAACTCCATCACCCGTGTTCTCACAGTCATCAACCAGACGCAGAAAGAGAACCTCAGAAAATTCTACAAGGGTAAGAAGTATAAGCCCCTGGATCTGCGGCCCAAGAAGACACGTGCCATGCGCTGCAAGCATGAGGAGAACCTGAAGACCAAGAAGCAACAGCGGAAGGAGCGGTTGTACCCGCTGCGGAAGTACGTGGTCAAAGCCTGAGCACTGGCATCAATAAAACAGACAAACCGGCAAAAAAAAAAAAAAACAGATACAAATGTCGTGATCCAAAGGGGCACTTGCACCCGAATGTTTATAGCAACAATGTCCACAATAGCCAAACTATGGAAAGACCCTAGATGCCCATCGACAGATGAATGGATAAAGGAGATGTGGTATATATATACAATGGAATACTATGCAGCCATCAAGAGAAACGAAATCTTGCCATTTGCAATGACATGGTTGGAATTGGAGGGTATTATGCTAAGTGAAATAAGCCAGTCAGAGA
>CM053621.1:19248146-19345530 GCA_028646535.1 Procyon lotor
GTTGGAATTGGAGGGTATTATGCTAAGTGAAATAAGCCAGTCAGAGAAAGACAATTATCACATGATCTCTCTGATATGAAGAATTTGAAAGGCAAGGTGGGGGTTTGTGGGGGGGTAGGGGAGAGAAATGAAACAGGAAGGGATGGGGAGGGAGACAAACCATAAGAGACTCCTAGACTCACAAAACGAACTAAGGGTGACTGGGAGGCGGAGGAATAGGTATTGGGTGGCTGGGTTGTGGACATTGGGGAGGGTATGTGTTATGGTAAGTGCTGTGAAATATGTAAGCCTGACGATTCACAGACATGTACCCTGGGGCAAATAATACATTATATGTTAAATAAACAAACAAACAAATAAATAAATAAAAGAAATGAGTGCTTATGTCCACCAAAAGACGTTTACTGGATGTTCTTAGCAACTTAATTCATAACAGCTAAAACAGGATCAATGTCTGTCAACAGTGGAGAAAACAGTTAGATAAAATTGTGATTATGGTCAGGAACAAGACAAGGATGTCCACCATTGTTATTTAATATAGTACTGGAAGTCTTAGCCTAACCAATCAGACAACAAGAGGAAATAAAAGGCATCTAAGTCAGGAAGGGAGAAGTCAAACTTTCGCTATCTGCAGGTAACATGATACTCTATGCAGAAAACCTGAAAGACTCCACCAAAAAGTTGCTAGAACCAATGTATGAATTCAGCGAAGTTGCAGGATATAAAATCAACATACAGAAATCTGTTGCATTTCTGTACATCAATAATGAAGCAGTAAAAGGAATCAAGGAATCAGGATCAATCCTACTTACAATTGCAGCAAAATAATAACATACTTAGGAATAAACGTAGCCAAAGATGGTAAAAGAACTGTACCCTGAAAATTTATGAAAGAAACTGAAGAAGACACAAATAAATGGAAAAACGTTCATGTTAATGGATTGGAAGAATAAACATTGGTAAAATGTCTATACCACACAAAGCAGTCTTATTTAATGCAATACCTATCAAAGTACCACCAGCATTTTTCACAGACGTAGAACAAACAATCCTAAAATTTGGATAGAACCGGAAAAGACCCCAAATAGTCAAAGCAATCCTGAAAAAGCAAAGCAAAGCTGGCAGTATCACAGTTCTGGACTTCAAGCTATACCATAGAGCTGTAGGCATCAAGACAGTGTGGTACCAGCACAAAAACAGACAGAACAATGGAACAAAATAGAAAACCCAGAAATGGATCCACAGCTATGTGGCAAATTAATCTTTGACAAAGCAGGAGGAATATCCAATGGAAAAAAAGACAGTTTCTTCAACCAATGGTGCTGGGGAAACTGGACAGCCACATGCAGAAGAATGAAACTGGACCACTTCCTTACACCATACACAAAAATAAATTCAAAATGGATTAAATACCTAAATGTGAGGCCTGAACCCCTAAAAATCCTAGAGGAGAACATGGGCAACAACCTCTTTGACCTCAGCTGTAGAAACTTTTTACTAGACACATCTCTAGAGGCAAAGGAAACAAAAGCAAAAATGAACTATGGGCACTTTACCAAGATAAGAACTGAAGGATATTATGCTAAGTGAAAGTCTGACTGACGTAGTCTGACTGACTTCTCTGACTGACTAAGTCTGACTGACTTATCAGTCAGAGAAAGACAATTATCACATGATCTCTCTGATATGAGGAATTTGAGAGGCAAGGTGGGAGTTTGGGGGGCTGGGGGAGAGAAATGAAACAGGAAGGGATGGGGAGGGAGACAAACCATAAGAGACTCCTAGACTCACAAAACGAACTAAGGGTGGCTAGGAGGCAGGGGGGTAGGGATAGGGTGGCTGGGTTGTGGACATTGGGGAGGGTATGTGCTATGGTAAGTGCTGTGAAATGTGTAAGCCTGACGATTCACAGACATGTACCCTGGGGCAAATAATACATTATATGTTAATAAAAATTAAAAAAAAAACACTTCTTCACAACGAAGGAAACAAATGAAACTAAAAGGCAGCCTTCAGAATGGGAGAAGATATTTGCAAATGACATATCTGATAAAGGGCTAATATCCAAAATGTATAAAGGATTTCTCAAACTCAACACCCAAAAAACAAATAATCCAGTCAAGAAATGGGCAGAAGACATGACAGTTGTGGCAAGGATTGCGGGGAAAGGGGAACCCTCTTACACTGTTGGTGGGAATACAAACTAGTACAGCCACTCTGAAAAACAGTATGGAGGTTCCTCAAAAAGTTAAAAATAGAACTACTGTATGATACAGCTACTGCATTACTAGGTATTTACCCAAATGATACAAAAATACTGATTCAAAGGGACCCATGCACTCTGATGTTTACAGCAGCATTATGGCAATAGCCAAATTATGGGAAGAGCCCAAATGTTCACAACTGATGAATGGATGGAGAAGATGTGGTACACACACACACACACACACACACACACACACACGGTGGAATATTACTCAGCAATTAAGAGGAATAAAATCTTGCTATTTGCAATGACATGGATGGAACTAGAGTGTATTATGCTAAGCGAAATAAGTCAATCAGAGAAAGACATCATATGATTTCACTCATTATGTGGAATTTAAGAAACAAAAGAGATAAATATATGGGAAGGTGTATAAAAAAAAAGGAGAGAGGGAAGCAAACCATATGAGACTCTTTTAACTATATAGAGAACAAACTGAGGGTTGATGGAGGGAGGTGGGCGGGGGATGGGCTAAATGGGTGATGAATATTAAGGAGGGCACTTATTATGAGCACTGGATGTTATATATAAGTGATGAATCCCTACATTCTATTCTTGAAACCAGTATTACACTATATGTTAACTAACTAGAATTTAAATAAAAATTTGAAACAAAAAAATGAGATAAAAGTAAAATAGTGGTTATTCATATAACGGATCATAACACAGCAATGAAAAATAACAATGGCTATGTACAGTAGCACGGATAAGCCTCACGGACATAATGATGAGTGAAACAAGCCAGATGATCAAGGGAATATAGAAGGAGGGGGGTTGCAGAAGAATGACTTCACTCAGATTTATGGAAACCACTAGAGAGTTAGAGTGGTGATCTTTTTGAGGACTGTGGTAGGCAACCTTTAAGATAACTCCTAGGGATCCCTTCTCCTGGTTTCCATGCTTTTGTGTAATCCCCTCTCTTTCAGTGCAGACTGGACCTAGAGACTAGCTTCTTTTTTCCACTCTAGTTTTATTAAGAAATAATTGACATATAACATTGTGTAAGTTTAAAGTATACAACATGTGATTTGATATACATATGTATTATGAGATGACTACCATGATAAGGTCAGTTAACACATTCGTCACCTCACATAATTACCTTTTGTGTGTGTATGTGGTGAAAATGTTTAAGATTTATTCTCTAAAGGGGTGCCTGGGTGGCTAAGTCGATTAAGTGTCTGCCTTCGGCTCAGGTCCTGATCCCAGGGTCCTGGGATTGAGCCCCACATCGGGCTCTCTGATCAGCGGGGAGCCTGCTTCTCCCTCTGCCTCTGCCAGCCTCTCTTACGCTCATGCTCTCTCTCTATGTCAAATAAATAAAATATTTTAAAAAAAGATTTATTCTCCTAGCAACTTTCAAACATATAATACAGTACTATTTACTACATTCACCATGCTGTAACTTTGACCCCCCAAAACTTATTCATCTTATAATTGGAAGTTTGTACCCTTTGACCAACATCTCCCCATTTCCCCCACCCTCGACCCTCTGCCAATCACCAATCTACTATCTGTTTCTGAGTTTGGCTTTTTAGATTCCACATACAAGTGAGATTGTAGAATATTTGTCCTTCTCTGTCTGACTTATTTCACTTGCAGTAATGTCCTCAAGATTCATCAATGTTGTCTTAAATTATAAGATTTCCTTCAGTTTTATGGCTGAATAATATTCCATTGTATGTACAATACTGAGTTTTCTTTATTCATTCATTCTTTAAAAAAAAAAAGATTTATTTAGGGTGCCTGGGTAGCTCAGCTGGTTAAGTGACTGCCTTTGGCTCAGGTCATGATCCTGGAGTCCCAGGATGGAGTCCCAGGTCAGGCTCCCTGCTCAGTGGGTAGTCTGCTTCTCCCTCTGATCATCTCCTCTTGTGCTCTCTCTCTCTCATTCTCTCTCTCTCTCAAATAAATAAAATCTTTTTAAAAAAGGTTTTATTTATTTATTTGAGAGAGAGAGTGAGCAGGGGGATGGGGCAGAGGGAGAGAATCTTCAAACAGACTTCCCACTGAGCACAGAGCCCCCTGGGAGGGGGCTCATTGGTCTCAGACTCTACTGTGGAGGGGCTCCATCGTGGTGGGGCTTCATCCTGGTGGCAGGATCCCCACTGAGTGGAACCCCATCACATGGCTCCATCCCACCACCCATGAGATCATGATCTGAGCAGAAACCAAGAGCTGGTCACTCAACCAACTCAGCCACCCAGGTGCCCCTTTATTCATTTGCCCTTGACGGACATTTAGGTTGCGGATTAGCTTCTAAGTAATAGAATAAGTAAAAGTGATTGGCTGTCTGTTCTGAGATCAGGTTACAGCAAAGACTGTGACTTCTATTTCCCTCTCTTATTCCTTGCCCTAGGAGAAGATAGCAGTTTCTTATGGAGAGGTAGGAGTGGCGGGAACTAATGAAGGGCTAGAGGGCTGCTGATGGTGTTTGAGTGAGCCTGGAAGAGGATTCTCCTGCCTTGAGATGCCTGCAGCCCTGGCTAGGTTGAATGCAGCTTTGTGAGAGACCCTGAGCCAGAGGACCCAGCAGAATGACACCCACATCCCTGACCCACAGAAACTGTGAGAAAATAAGGGATTTTTGTTTTAAGCTGCTGAAGTTGGGGTAATCTGTTACCCAACAATAGATAATACCAGGATATTGCTTATTACTCAAAATCACTATATAAAGCTCCTGAAATCTCTTTGAGAGCTGCAACCAGGGAAAAGCTGGCCATCTCCAAGAATGGTGTGTTTCTTTTCAGAGACTGTGACAATCACACACATGTGTTTTCTTTTTAATTGTGACCACCAGGAAACTCAGGGCCAAATTTATGGTTCAATTTTAATTGAACTGCTTATCTGTGTTCTTACTCCCGGCGTTTCCTTTCATTCTGACTTGTCTTTTTCTTTGTCCTGGTTTTTCAGTTCAGTTCAAATGTAAAAAAATTTTTACATTTTTCTATATTACATTAATCATGTTAAGCCATCTTAAGTTCACCTTACAGAGAAGCGAGGCATTCAGAAATAATTTTTAAAAATATTTAAGTTCGCACCTGTTGAATGAGGAGGTGCTTGGAGGTTGTGGTGGGGATATCAGGTTATGGAGGCAAGGCTCTGGAACTCTGGCATTGGCCAGGGTTCATTTGGATTGAGTCAAAAATATCAAATGATAACGACAAAAAAGGAAAATAAGGTGGCAACTGATCACCACCCCCTAGGGGGAGGGGCCAAGAGCTTACTCAATCACACTGGGTGGTATCTTTGAAATTTATTATTCATTGCACCCAGTCCCCTAAGGCCGTTAGGCACCGCCCCGCTCCTCCTTTCGCTTCCCCTCCCCTTACCACCCAGAGCCCCGCCCCTCTTTTCATATGGCCACGCCCCTCCCGTCGGTCCCGCCCACTGCGCGTACCGCTCCGCCTCTGTCTCCGCCTGCTGGCCCGGCCTCTGGACGGTTGCGCGCTCCGCCCCCTCCCTCCGCGCCCGCGCGCGCCTTCCCAGCCCCGCCGGGCTCTCTCTTTTCGGGGCGGTTGGGCCGCGCGCCTGTGGGGGCGGGGCCCAGAGGAGGCGGTAGAACCAATGGGGCGCGGCGGCGGCGGCGGCGGTGGCGGCGGCGGCGGAGGCGGCGGCGGTGGCGGCGGCGGCTGGGTCGGGCCCCGACGGGCGGCGGCGGCTGAGGTGGAGACGGAGGGAGGCGGCGGCGGCGGCGAAGGAGGCGGCGGCGGCGGAGGGGGGAAGATGGCGGCGCCCGTCCTGCTGAGAGTGTCGGTGCCGCGGTGGGAGCGGGTGGCCCGGTATGCAGTGTGCGCCGCCGGGATCCTGCTCTCCATCTACGCCTACCACGTGGAGCGGGAGAAGGAGCGGGACCCCGAGCACCGGGCCCTCTGCGACCTGGGGCCCTGGGTGAAGTGCTCCGCCGCCCTTGCCTCCAGGTAGCCCGGCTGGGGGGAGCGGGCCGGGAGCGGCCGAGCTGGGTGAGGGCGGAGGCTGGGGGTGGGGAGCGCGCGGCGGGAGCTCGGGCCTGGGGGGCGGCCGGGACCGGGCGGCGGAGGGACCGAAGGCGCTGCGAGCCTGGCCAGGGCTGGGCAGGCGGCCGGGGGCTCCGGCCCGAGGGGCGGCCGGAGTCCAGGCCGCCGGGGTGAAGGTGGCGGGGCCGCGAGATCGGCGAGGAGGGATGAGGTGGCAGAGTGCAGCCGGGAGGCCGGAGCGGACCGGGAGCAGTTGGGCAGGCTGGGGCCGGGCTGGGAAGGAGCGAGAGGGGTTCGCCGAGGGTGGGTCCCGGCCGGCTTGACAGATTTCCTGGTTCTCGCAGGGGGAGCTGGGTCCAGAGTGAGGGACCCTGCCCCAGGGAGCTGTGAGGTCACTGTGTTCCCCTCGTCCGGGCTCGCTGCAGCCGGAGGCTGTGCGGCCCGCGTGGACTCGGGGGGTTGCATTTCCCACTGTCTTCCCGGTGCTAGGACAGGTGTTTCTGTGGTCAGGCCTCTTTGTACTCTGTAGAGCTAATGAGAATTTGCAGACTTCTTGAGACCGTGACATTTGCAGGCAAACACGAATTTGACCCTACTCTGGAAGAAGATGCCGGCACTTAACATATCTGATTTCTTGGATTTCCCCTCGTATATTTCAGTGTGCGGGAGAGGGGGAATTGGCCAGACTTTGGGTCTAGTTTAAGCTTCATTTGCCTCAAATAGGAGTACGTTAAGTGTTGTGATAATGTTTGGGGCATTAGGCTGACTTTTAAACGTTGTTGATTAGTGTAATGGGATACTCTGAGATTAAAAATACACGCGTCTCCTAAGTGGAGGGATTGGTTTGTTTTACTGATAACTTTAGGTTTTTAAAATGTTGTAGTAATTTATCTGATACTTCTATTTGCTGCACTAGGTTTTCCTCGGCGAGTTACTTCGGGAAAAAAGAGGAATTTATATCTTAAAGTGGCTGCCTTTTTAAAAAAAAAATATTGAGGAGGGTTCATTAGAAGTAGCAAAAGTGAAAGAAAAGACTTCAAAATTGATAGGTTACAATTTTTATAGAGCCGTACTATGCTTAATATTTTGCATTTCTTAATAGTAGTTATATTTGAGCAGTTTCTTCCCCTCCTGTTGATCTGTAAATTGCTAAGTAGACAGTAATGTATAGCTCACTAGTTTATTTTGACCTACATATTGGTGATTACATGAACAAGCAAGCATTGGAGTTTGTCTTGTTACTATTTACAAACTTCAGGCTGCCAATCTTTTCCACTTAGACAGCTCTATCTGATTTGCCCTTAAACCAAAATCCTGTTGCTTTAGTGGGAAAATAGTCGTCATTATTGCTACGTTAAACACAGTATGTTTAAAATATAGATATTAGTTAACAGTTATATATATCAATGTGACAAAAAGCTCACATTTTTGGTAAAGTATTTTGAACCAAGTCAATAGACTTAATAGATTCAGCATCCCTTTGAGAACCACAGAGTGTATTTTTTATGCAAACATTTTTATGTTTATTTCACTTTCTTTTATACTTACAAGTACCTTGTACCCAAAGTTAGTTGAATAAATGCATAGTGAAAAGACTATCCAGCAGTATAGTTGAAGTAATTTTTTTTTTTTAGTTCAAGTAATTTTTTAAAAAAGGAAATAAAAATAACTTTTGATACTAGATTAGTATGGAATTTAGGCAGAATTATTAACAGTGTTAGATTTGCAGACTTTGTAGTCTATAATAAATTTAACTGGACCTTTTAAATTGTGGGCATGGAAAGAGTGCTTTGTGTTACCCAAACTGTTGGTTATGGTTTTAAAATTGACTTGCCTTTAAAAAGGAGTGTTTTTGAACCATGCAATAAGTATAGACTATAAATATTTTCAGTTACATATCCTATAAGATCCAGGTTTTGCTCTCTTTTTAAAATTTTTAATAAAGTACCATAAAATAATATAAATAACATCAAGTAGAATATTAAAAGTATATATAGGTATACTAAGTATATATAAGTATGTAAGACTAAAAATAACTGGATCTCTTTATGGTTTTATTTATTTTATTTTTTAAAAAGATTTATTTATTTTGACAGAGAGAGAGAGATCACAAATAGGCAGAGTCAGGCAGAGAGAGAGGGGGAAGTAGGCTCCCAGCTGAGCAGGGAGCCTGATGTGGGGCTCCGTGCGGGGCTCGATCCCAGGACCCTGAGATCATGACCTCAGCCAGAGGCAGAGGCTTTAACCCACTGAGCCACCCAGGTGCCCCCTCTTTATAGTTTTAAATGTAAATTTAGTATGTTCTGACTGGAACTAATGTTTAATTTTGTAGCTGTGTACATAAAATATTTTAAAATCGATGCTCGCTAAAGGAGGATAGGTAAGAAATAAGACATGGCTAACAAAAGGAGTACATAGCTTATTTGCTATAAACACAAAATTATTTTCAAGAAATTTATTCAGTTTGATCAGCCTGTTTATAAACTACTTGCAAAGCTACGTGTATGTATATGCCATATATATGTTTATGTGTGTGTGTGTGTGTGTGTGTATATATATATGAATATCTTTAACGGAGGTACAGAAATTTGGAAATTAAAATGGCTTGAGTCTGATTTATAGGCCAGTTTTTTTCTTTAAGTAGGTAGGATAAACATCGTTAAAAGTTTTTATTTTGTCAGAGTGGCTTTAAATAAAATCAGATTATTGGAGACTTCAAGTAATTCTTTTTATTTGGCTTAAGTATTGATTGCTACTTAGCAGAAGTATTAAAAAAAATGTGACTATCTTAGGAAAAGAAAGTCTGAGCCCAGGTTAGATTGAGTAGAATTGCAGATAAAGGATGAGAAAAGTTACCCAATAAAAAGAATCTTGAGGAAAGTCCTCTACCAGAACCCTGTGTTAACTCACGTGACTTTGGATTGCTAAAACTCGCTTTATTCTCGTTTCTCAATCCTTAAGTGTCTTGATCCAAACAGAATAGAGATTAATGAGAGAATTTTGAGGTTTGTATGTGTGTAAAGTCCTCTAGTATTTTGGGAGGCATCATTGTCTAAGGGAGTAGTTCCTGGACTTTGGATTCTTCCTTTTCTTTCTTCCTTTCCTTTCCTTTCCTCTTCCTTTCCTCTTCCTTTCCTCTTCCTTTCCTCTTCCTTTCTTCCTTTCCTCTTCCTTTCTTCCTTTCCTCTTCCTTTCTTCCTTTCCTCTTCCTTTCTTCCTTTCCTCTTCCTTTCTCCCTTTCCCTTTCCCTTTCCCTTTCCCTTTCCCTTTCCTTTTTCCTTTTTCCTTTCCTTTCCCCCCTCCCTCCCCCCCTCCCTCCCTCCCTTCCTTCCTTCCTTCCTTCCTTCCTTCCTTCCTTCCTTCCTTCCTTCCTTCCTGTTTGTTTTTAAGTAACCTCTACACCCAATTTGGGTCTTAAACTCACAACCTGGAAATCAGGAGTTGCATTCTCCACTGACTGAGCCAGCCAGGTGCCCCCAGATTTTGGATTTCAAAAGAAATGATTCCTACCCCCATATATTGGGAGGGTGCAGTGGAGTTGCCCTTTTTTTTTTTTTTGGCCAAGTATAGCCAATAAAAACAGCAACAGTAACCCACATCACTAGCTACTTTCGTTTCATTTAGAAAAAGGGTATTTGAACTCAAATAATTTGAGAGGACAGAATTTCAGGGTAAAAGACTTTAAATTGAATCATTTAGCTTTATTAAAAGCTTTCTTCTCATTATTTTCCCTCATTTGTATATAAACCAGTAATTTGTTGCAAACCTGCACCAGCCTCCCTCCCAACATTAACTAACCCCTGCTGGTGCAGCACTCAGATCCACAGATTCTGGGTGGGCTCATAGCTCTGCTACTTGTTAGACTGTGGCCTCAAGCTAGTCCTTATCTTCATGGATCTTCGGTTTTTTCTTGTGTTAAACTGGGCTGTTAAAACCTACTTTGCCAGGTGAATGGTGGGATTAATGATATAAGGAATAAATACTTGGATGATACCTGGAATAACTTATATACTCAATTATCATTATATTTGATATATATCATATTATATGTACATATATCTACATATGTATGTATAATATATATATATGTAGGTATGTATATTATATACATACATATAATATATACATACAATATACCATATTATAGCTATTATCATTAATTGGAAATGTTACCTTTTTTTGCAGTATCTGATAAAAACACTCTTAATTAGTATAAGTTTTTTAAGTATAGTCATTTATGTATTTTAGATGTAAATTGTTTTAGTGTACTTCATTGCTCTTCCAAGCCATAGCATAAAGACTTCAAGTCCATTTAAAACAATTTCAGAATGTGGCAAGAGAAACAATATATTGTGCAGAATATTCTTTATAGGTATTTTCTGAAAGTTACATTAGATCCCCTTCTAAAAAGGGTTCTTATGTTAAGAATAGTACAAGTGATCTTTAAAGATGAATATAGGTTTGGGTGCCTGGGTGGCTCAGTCCTTAAGCATCTGCCTTCAGCTCAGGTCACGATCCCAGGGTCCTGAGATCAAGCCTCGCATTGGGCTCGCTGCTGGCGAGAAGCCTGCTTCTCCCCCTCCCACTCCCCCTGCTTGTATTCCGTCTCTCACTGTGTCAAATAAATAAAATCTTTAAAAAAAAAGATGAATAGGCTTGACAGTTCTATAGTTTTAAAAACTGTAAAACAGTATTTGAGAACCATCAGTTCCTCAAAAAAATGCCTTCTTTTGCAAAATGTTGAACTAGTACCTCACTCACATCTTTAAAAAAGTAGTAGTGCCCCTTTCGTTGAGATCTTACTTTTTTTTTTTTTAAAGATTTTATTTATTTGACAGAGAGAAACAGCGAGAGAGGGAACACAAGCAGAAGGAATGGTAGCGGGAGAAGCAGGCTTCCTGCAGAGCAGAGAGCCCGATGCGGGGCTCGATCCCAGGCCCCTGGGATCTGACCTGGGCTGAAGGCAGACACTTAACAACTGAGCCACCCAGGTGCCCCCCCCCCTTTTTTTTTTTTTTAAAGTAAGCTCTGCTGCTCAACATGGGGCTTAAACTCATTACCCTAAGATCAGGAGTCACATGCTCTGTGGACTGAGCCACCCAGAGACCCTGAAATCTTACGTTTTTAGAATAGAACCTAGAAATCTTTGCTGCTCCTTTCTGTGTCCACCTAGACTCAGAGGTTAAACAACTTGCCCAAGGTAACACAGTTAGTAGCAGACTGGGAGTAGAAACCTGGCTTCTAGAGTACTTGTTTAAGGACCACTCCCCTACATTTTTTTCAGTTGAATTCTTGTAGAGATAATGCATTTGCTGTTTCACATTTGAAGATACTAAAGTGTACATGGTGAATAATCTTTTTCACATCCCTTCACCCAGACAATGTAGTTCTCCCTTTCCATAAGCAGCTGTGAAACTTTCCAGAGCCATTTTATGTGCAAGCATAAATATGACCATATTTTTCTTTCCATTTTTAAACATAAAATTATCATATATTCTGATCTATACCCTATTTTTTGCTAGCATTCTTTCCATCACATATTTTTAAGTGCTTATATTCGTGTTTGATGCTATGTTAATAACTGCTAGCGTGTAAAAGAAAATTTGTTCTAGTGGTTAGTTTTGACTAATAAATAAAATATTGGTTCTTATGTTACTATTATTTCTTGGTATGAAAATTTCAGAAGCAGTAAGAACTTAAGAGGAAAGAAGATATCACAAAGAGCAACTGGACTGCTGTGGTGTTAGAGATAACTTAATATTTAAGATAATGCTTACTGTGTGCAAAGCAGTGTTTTAAATGCTTACTTATTTAGATCTCTTAACAGTCCTATCAGGTGCTTTTATCACCATTTTACAGATGAGAAACTGAGGCACACAGAATGTAAATGAAACTTGATTTAGATAATACAGTGGCGGAGGCCTGATTCTAACCCAAGCAATCTGTCCCAAGAGTCCTAGCTCCTTACTACTACTTTAGATCTACTAGTAGGTCTAAATTTTTAGATCTACTATTTCGTATTTACTATTGATCTACTATTTAGACCTACTATTGATCGAGTGATGCCCATATCAGCCAAGTTGTTTAAAACTATGCAAACACTGGTGCCATTTTTTTTTTTTAACATCTGTGTGCCAAAGATGCCTAGAGTTTGCATTATAGCTTTTACTTGTTTAGAGCAATTTCTGGGGGGGAAAGCAAGGACACTCCTATGAAGGCGTGGTATTCAAGAAATAAGTTTCTGGAGTGTTTGCCTTCTAAGCCTCAACTTGTGAAGATAAGGCATTTGTGACACCTAGTTAGTGAACAGGTATGCGGTGGGGTGAGCTATCAGGAAGACTTAACAGAATTGCCAAAGGAAGGAAGATAAAGGGCATCTAGGCACCTAGGGTGGGGAGGGGAAAAAGTTAGTTTGAATTTGTACTAGGGTGGGGAAGTTTTTTCTGAGAGAGGTGTTGAGTCATGGATGTACTGTACAAGAATCTGGAGAATTGGGCCTGGGGTGTGGTGCTGGCTAAATCACCACACAGAAGGAGGAATTTAAGAGGGATTAATTTCCTTGATGATTTGGAAGACTCTAAGGAACAGCATGAGGAAAGGCAGAAGTTGATAGCCATTTGGAGGGAAATAACAAGTGGTCATATTTGAAAGTAACACAGACCCACCTGGGTTGGGAAAGGTCTGGAATCTAGAGCGTGTTCAGAAAAAATGGAAAACCAGGCATTCTTGTAAACCACATGTTCTTGTAAACATGGACAAGACTTATAAGCACTGAGCTTTGGGTTTCTCTTTTTTATAGTATTTGTATTCAATTGCACTAGACTGGTATTAGATTATCAGTTTTCAAAATTTGTTCCCCCAACTCCTAGTTGTGTGGCAGTGCAGTAGGGATTTCATAAGCATTTGATTCACATTTTAACATGTTAAACTTTAAAACATTTATATATACTCAAATGCATAACATGCAAAATTTTAACACAGTAGAGACCACTGATTTACATTGCCAGCTTATCTCAAAGGAGTTATGCCAGGTGAAAGAAAGTGCCAGTCTTAAAATTTGACATTCTATGTGGTTGCATTTATATAGCATTTTTGAAATAATGAAATTATAATGATGGAGAACACATCAGTAGTTGCCAGGGAGTTCAGAATGGGGGAAAAGGTGGTTTGGTTAAGAAGGGTAGCATGAAGGAGCCTTGTGGGGAAGGAACAATTCTGTATTTCATTTGTGGTTACAGGAAGTTACGAATGTGATAAAATTGTATAGAAGGACTCATGTAAAACTGGTGAAATCTCAGTAAACTCTAGATTGTACCAAGGTTAGTTTCCTGGTTGTAAGTGTACTATTTATGTAGGATGTTACCTTTGAGGAAGTTTGGCAAAGTGTGCTAGGGACCATCCTGTGCATTTTTTGCAAATTCCTGTGATTTATAGTTATTTTAAGATTAAAAAGTAAAAAAGAAAAAAAAATGGGTGCCTGGGTGGCTCAGTGGGTTAAAACCTCTGCCTTCAGTTCAGGTCATGATCTCAGGGTCCTGGAATCGAGCCCCGCATCGGGCTCTCTGCTCAGCAGGAAGCCTGTTTCTCCCTCTCTCTGCCTGCCTCTCTCCTGCTTGTGATCTCTCTCTGTCAAATAAATAAATAAAATCTTAAAAGGAAAAAAAAAATCAATGTATTTAGAATATTTGAGGAAAAATAAGCAAAAGGAAAAAATTAAAATGAGCCATAATGCCAACACTTAGGATAAAAATCCTTGTAATAGAGTTTCTTGCTTTCTTTATGTTTATACTTGAATTTTTAATTGATTAGGATTATAGCTTTATATTGGTATCTTAAAAATTCAGGCCAGTGCTTGTTTGCTCATCTAAAATTATATCAGCAAATTCACTACTATAGAACTCTCATTGTATTATGCTTTAACATGTGACTGCCTTATGCATAATGTTCTGATGTCATGATTATTATATATTTTAAGATTTATTATTAGAGATTTAACTTAGAAATGTTATTCTATGTAGACTTTTGGACAGGTATAATAAAATCCTTAGATAGCATTAATGTACTATTTAAAAAACAACAAAACTTATCATTTGCGACTGCTAATCTTTCTGGATCAGGTGTTTCTTGATACTGCACAATCAAAACAGAACAAGTCTCACTGCCCCAATCATCCATAGCTTATAAAGTTTGTGTTTATCAGAAGACCTTCATTGTAAATGTCATTGAGCTTTTAAAATACACTGATTGAAATATTGCTTAAATCTGATTTTTATTATAGATCCACATAAAATTTTATTTGGAAAAAAATTTTTTGCTAAAAAATTTTTTTAAACCATTGGATTATAAGCTGTACGGTTTCTTTTGTTATTAGCATCTATAGTTTAGGGGAATTTCAAGGATGCTGTTATCTGGTTGTATGATTATTGACCTTTTTAAAAAAAAATTACTGTTTTTGAGGAGTAAATTAGTGGAAGATCCGTGACAAAATAAGAAAGTGGAGTATAATAAACTCCACTGTTTTTTACAAGTTTATTTCCAATTGTGCATTGTGCTAATAGTTAAGATCACAGAGTGTAGAGCAAAGGGTACCTGGACTGAAATCTTGGCTGCATAACTCGATCTCTCTTTTACCTCAGTTTCCTCTTTATAAAGTGAGGGTAACAGTAGTGTCTAACTCAGGATTATCGTGAATATGAAGTACACCAGTGCACCAGTGTCTATAAACGGTCTTAGCACAGCACCTTACACAAAAGTAAGTGCTCATAAAATGTAGCTATTATTTTAAAACATGGTTGATATCATTCTATATGTATTTTATCTTTTTTTCCTCATTTAACATGTCATAACTATTTTCTCTTATTCTTAGAAATTCCTCCAGTAATGTAAGAGAATATCAGGAGTCCTCTACCCTGGTCATTGAATATTCTCATTATTTAGACCTTTATGAATTTGTTTTATGAAAAATGTCATGTCATTGTTTTGATTTGCATTTTCCCCCAAGCATAAACAAGTTTTAGTGGGTTTTCTCATTTTTAAAGTTTTTTTTTGTCAGAGAGAGAGAGATCACAAGCAGGCAGAGTGGCAGGCAGAGGCAGAGGGAGAAGCAGGCTCCCTGCCGAGCAAGGAGCCTGATGTGGGACTCCATCCCAGGACCCTGGGATCATGACCTGAGCCGAAGGCAGCTGCTTAATCAACTGAGCCACCCAGGCGTCCCGGTTTTCTCATTTTTATTGTTTGCATTTCTTCTCTTGAGTCTTGCATGTATACATCTAAGGTTTTTGTTTTTGTTTTTGTTTTTATTTTGTTTTTTTGTTTTTTTGTTTTAAGAGAGAAAGAGAGATCACAAGTAGGCAGAGAGGCAGGCAGAGAGAGAGGGGGGGAAGCAGGCTCCCTGCTGAGCAGAGAGCCCGATGTGGGGCTTGATCCCAGGACCCTGAGATCATGACCTGAGCTGAAGGCAGAGGCTTTAACCCACTGAGCCACCCAGGTGCCCCTTTTTTTTGTTTTTTAAGATTTTATTTATTTTACAGAAAGAGACACAGAGAGAGGGAACACAAGCAGGGGGGAGTGGGAGAGGGAGAAGCAGGCTTCCTGCCGAGCAGGGAGCCCGATGTAGGGGCTCCATCCCAGGACCCTGGGATCATGACCTGAGCCAAAGGCAGACGCCTAATGACTGAGCCATCCAGGTGCCCCTACATCTTAGAATTTTTTATGTTGATTAGACAAATGCCTTATATATTTAAAGGATATGTGTATTTTATCATTTATTGTTAATATTTTTGCCATGTTCTATTTCATTAATTTTTGTAGTACATAGGTTTTTTTGAAAGTGTATGAAAAATTAATAATTTTTCTTTGTAATTTTTTTCCCATAGGTTTTGAGTTTAGAAGGGCATGTCTCATTCTGATATCAGATGAATGGGTATTTATGATTTCTCTTAGTTTTGAAAAAAATCCTTAATCATGTAGAATGTTACATTCTATGGGTTAGGTGAATCTATAACCTAATTTTTACATAGACATATGTCAAATGTTCACTTAAATTTCTTATAGAGATTGCCTATTTATACCTTTGCTCACTTATTTCTCTCTTTTAGGTTGTCTTTTTTTCTTATTGGTTAGTGTATCACAGGAATTTTGTTATATGTATTGCACATATTTTCTCCTTGTTTCTCATTTGTCTTTTAATCTCATTAATGGTGTCTTTATTCAGTAGAAGTTTAAACTTTTTTATGTGGTCCCATCTTTGACTTCTTGGTAGCTTTTGGGTTTTTTCTTTCTTTAATCTTATTTAACAAAATCTCTAGCATCCCAAGATTTTTTTTAACTTTCATGTATTTTGATTGAATTTTTTCATATTTAGCTCCTTTAGTTTGAGTGGGATTTTCATTTGTGGTGTGAGGTAGGGATCAAACTTTTTTCTTAATTGGTAGGTTTTTTTCCTCACTCCTTGTATTGACTCGACTGTTTGAAATTTGACAAGAATTTCCTTATATACCTAGGGCCTCTTCCTGGATTCTCAATTCTGTTCCAGTGATATGTTTTCTGTGTTTCCACTCATTTCCATTACTACAGTTCCTCTCTCCCCTATGGCTTTAAATAGTAAGTTTAATATCTGATGGGGCAAATATACTCATTTTATTTTTTTTTCATTTTATTTATTCCCCAAATACGTTTATTTTATTTTTTCAGTGTTACAAGATTAATTGTTCATGCACCACACCCAGTGTTCCATGCAATATGTGCCCTCCTCAGTAACCACCACCAGGCTTGCCCAACCCCCCACCCCCACCCATCCAAAACCCTCAGTTTGTTGCTCAGAGTCCACAGTCTCTCATGGTTCATCGCCCCCTCCAATTTCCCCCCATTCACCCTTCCCTTCCTTCTCACTATGTCCTGCATGTTTTTCCTTATGTTCCACACGTAAGTGAAAGCATAGGAGAATTGATTCTCTCCACTTGACTTATTTCACTCTGCATAATCTCTTCCAGTCCTGTCCATGTTGATACAAAAGTTGGATATTCGTCCTTTCTAATGGAGGCATAATATTCCATTGTATATATGGACCATATCTTCTTTTTTTTTTTTTAATATTTATTTATTTGACAGAGAGAGAGAGAGATCACAAGTAGGCAGAAAGGCAGGCAGAGAGAGAGAGAGGGGGAAGCAGGCTCCCTGCCAAGCAGAGAACCCGACGTGGGGCTCGATCCCAGGACCCTGAGATCATGACCTGAGCCAAAGGCAGAGGCTTTAACCCACTGAGCCACCCAGGTGCCCCTGGACCGTATCTTCTTAATCCATTTATCTGTTGAAGGGGATCTTGGTTCTTTCCACAGTTTGGCGATTGTGGCCATTGCTGCTATGAACATTGGGGTACATGTGGCCCTTCTTGAATCATGGAGTTCTATGAACATGGGGTACATGTCCTGCATCTGCATCTTTGGGATAAATACCTAGTAGTGCAATTGCAGGGTCATAAGGTAGCTTTATTTTTTAATTTCTTGAGGAATCTCCACACTATTTTCCAAAGTGGCTGCACCAACTTGCATTCCCACCAAGAATGGAAGAGGGTTCCCCTTTCTCCACATCCTCTCCAACATTGGTTGTTTACTGTCTTGTTGATTTTGGCCATTCTAACTAAAGGTCTGATATCTAAGATCTATAAAGAACTCCTCAAACTCAACACTCACAAAACAGATAATCACATAAAAAAATGGGCAGAAGACATGAACAGACACTTCTCCAAAGAAGACATACAATTGGCTAAGAGACACATGAAAAAATGTTCATCCTCTTTAGCTATCAGGGAGATTCAAATCAAAACTGCACTGAGATACTACCTTACACCAGTTAGAATGGCCAAAATGTGCTCATTTAAAAATATTTCTTGGCTCTTTTCATGCATTTACTGTTTCAGGTGAATTTTAGAATTTATTTTGATGAGCTCTAAAAAACAATCCCGTTGAGATTTTGATTAGAATTGTACTGAATTTATAGATGAACTTGGGAAAGAGTTAACCTTTCTTCAAATCTTCCCATCAAGTAACAAACATTTCTATTTATCCTGGAGTTGCTGATTTGTTATGATTTTAACGTAGATGCCCATTGTAGTTGTGTTTTGTATGTGATTAGTGTGGTGCTGGAAATTGAGAAATTTTATGATGGTATTCTGGACAGGGATCCCAGTAACAGTATTCTCTCCAGTCTACAGCCAGTATTTTCAAGTCTGTAGGGCCCCAGGGAAGAAATTTGTATTAAATATTTGGACTTGGAAATGAAAAACTAAGATGCTTTGCATTTTATTCTTAACTAGGACTTGGGCACCAAACTCCCAAGACAGAAGACTGGAATGAGCCCAGCTGGGTTCACATGGGAATGCTCCCCACCCCGCCCCCACTCCACTCCAGTTAATCTTAAATTGTTTCAAACTAAAACAGGCTGTGAGTTGGACCCCTTTCATCTCCTCATTTTTTAAACATGGTTAGATTTTTCCCATGTGATGTGAGCAAAGCCTGCTCTATCTAACTCATTCCCATCAGTGCTTAGGGCCATGTAACCAGAGAGCACATTTGCTTTGGCTGACTGCTGATCTGGCCTTGGCCACATGCCTTAGGCCTTCTCTCCCCAAGTAATAGGTTTGTCTCTGGCCCTCACTTAGAGAAGTGAAAGTCTTCTTGAGGGCTTCTGATACCACTTCAGTCACATGGAAGGAGCAGGAAAGTGAACCTATACTCGTGTACTGATCTTTTAATGGTGATTCTATTCACTAACGCACAGACCCAGTCAGCGCTTTGAAATCTGTCCTCTTCCTTAGAGTAAGGGAGAAAAAACAGTGAAAGGGGCCTTAATTCCTCATTTCTAAAGATAACATAAGTACTTTCAACCACTTTCAGAAGCATTGGTTTTTCTTTTGGGTTTTTGCTTGTCTCAAATCAGCCTGAAAGTAGTAAAGTGGAGTAAAAACTGGCTTGCTGAGTATTACACATAACCCATATCCTTTCTTAAGTATGCATCAACCTGCAGTGGGTGACGTTACTCAGGAGACGTTCTCTTCCCCTGCTTAATGGTTCATGACATGTTCTTGATTTTCCTCCTACCACTTGGTTCCTTCTCAGCTTTCATTACTGCCTTCTCTTCCTGTACCTGCCCAATAAATGTGGACATACCAGGCATCAGCCCTACACCCTCTTGTTAGTTTTCTTTCCCTAAACAGTCACATCCATGTCCATGGCTTCACTCACGAATGAACCTAAAATTTATATCTCTAGCCAGAAAATTTATGTTGCCAGCCTGAAAATTTGTATCTCTCCTTTGAACTCTAAATCTGCCTATCTAATTCCCTGCTGGACATCTCTACTTAGATGTCTCCAAAGTACTATAAATTAAACATGTCCAAGATTTAATTAATGTTCTTCCCCTGAAAATACTCTTTCTGATCCCAGTGAAAGGCATCACCACCCAAGCAGTTGTGCAAGTCAGAATCCTGGGAGTTGTCTTCTTTGGGTGTTTTTCCACCCTCCCCCTCCCTCTCCCCCACCAAATCCAGACAGCCTCCAGGTCCAATTGATTTTTTTAACCTTTCTTGTTCTGATTTGTAACATAGATATGGAAGAGTCATTGAGCTGTGCATCTTTTTTGATATAATAATCACAAAGCATAACCCTTGTGACCAGCATTCAGGTCATTAAATAGACTGTTGCCAGCACTTCAGAAAGCCTTTCTTTAACTCCCTCATTATACAATAAACTCTTCCTCCTTGAGATTAACTAATGTCTTTTATGATAATCACTTTCTTACTTTTCTACATAAGGTTGCATCTAAACTTGGTAGTTTAGTTTTCCCTGCTTGTTGAACTTTATAAATAGAACCCTTTAGTTTGTATTCTTTTTTTTTTTTTTTAAAGATTTTATTTATTTGACAGAGAGAAACACAGCGAGAGGGGGAACACAAGCAGAGGGAATGGTAGTGGGAGAAGCAGGCTTCCTGCCGAGCAGGGAGCCCGATGTGGGGCTCGATCCCAGGACCCTGGGATCATGACCTGAGCCGAAGGCAGACGCTTAACGACTGAGCCACCCAGGCACCCCTAGTTTGTATTCTTTATTCTGGCTGCTTTCATTCAACATTATCTTGTGAGATTCATTCATGTTTGTTTCATTGCTAAGTATTCTGTTATACAAATATTTCACAATTGTTCACTCTTTTTTTGAATGGACATTTAAATTGTTTTCACTTTGTAGCAATTATGAATAATGCTGCTATGAATATTTTTGTGTATTTCAATTTTAATAGATCTATTTTTAAAGATCTTATTTATTTGAGAGAGACAGAGAGAGAGCATGAGCAGGAGGGAGAGGGAGAAGCAGGCTCCCCACTGAGCCGGGAGCCTGATGTGGGGCTCCATCCCAGGACCCTAGGATTATGACCTGAGCCAAAGGCAGACACTTAACTGGCTGAGTCACCCAGGTGCCCCGTGTATTTTCAAAATTAGTTGGTAATGCCAGAGTGCTTTCCAAAGTAATCGCAATAGTTTTCGATTCTCATCAACAATATATGAGATTTCCTGTTCCTGTTATTCCACCTGTTTGCCAAGCCTTGGCATTGTCAATCTGTTAAATGTTATTAGCCACTCAAGTGTATGTAAGGGATTTTTGTGTGTAGTTGAGGTATATTTCATATATAATAAAACGCAAAAATATTTTCACATTTGCATGTGCCACTACTCAAACTTCCCATCACCCCAGAAAGTTCTCTTGTGCTCGTTTTCAGCAGAAGCTGTTATTCTGTTTTGACTTCTGTCACTATAAATTTGCTTTGCCTATTCTCGAACTTGGTGTAAATGGACTCATAACAGTATGCAGTCTCTTGTGTCTGGCTTCTTTTGCCCAGCATAATAATATTTTTTGCAGTTCATCCAAGTTGTTGGTTTTATCAGTTAATTCTTTTTTTTATCGCTTACTGCCATTGTATGATTTTATACGCACGCACACACATATACTCATTTCTCTGGGGTGCATATTGAAGAGTGGATTTTTGGGTCATAGGGTAGGTGTTTAATTTTACTAGAAACTATAGAACAGTTTCCCAAAGTGGTTGTTCTAGTTAACACTCCTATTTGGTTTTAATTTGCATTTCCCTGATTACTAATGGGGTTGAGCAGCCTTTTATATGTTTATTGGCCATTTGGATTATCTTCTCTTTGAAAAGCTCATTAAAGTCTCATTAAAATCTTTTGCCCTTTTTTCTGCCTGGTGCTCATCTCTGCCTTACTCATTTTAAGATATTTTATGTGTATATATTAAGATATATTTGTATGTGTATGTATATGTATAAGATATGTATATACATGTATATATTTTCAGATAATCTGTATCGCAGATATCCTTTTCCACTCTGGCTTGCCTTGCCTTTTCATTTTCTTAAAGGTATGTTTTGATTAACAGAAATTATTAATTTTAACATAGTTAACCTTTATCATCAGAGCTTTTTGTATCTGGGTGTTGAAGAGATACTCTGCATGAAAATATTTTCCATTTTGCCTTTCACATCTAGATGAACAATCTAAGTGAAATTTTCTTAATGGTCTGAGTTGGGGTTAATTTAACTTTTTCCTGTGTGACTATCCAATTCTTATTGTGCACCAATTTAAGATCATTGTCTCTTGCTCTGTAGAGTTATTTTTTCGTAAATCAGCTGATTGTGTACAAAAGGATTTTTCTGGGCTCTTCTATTCCATTCTTTTATTTGTTTGTCCTTGTGTTAGGGCATCACTGTCTTAACTACCATATTTCAGCAGTTCTCCAGGGACCGGGTGGGTCCAGACCTTTTCAGAGGGTCTTTGAGGTCAAAACTATTTTCATAGTAATAATAAGATGTTTTTTGCCTTATTTCTCTCATTCCCTCACAATTGTACAGTAGGTTTTCTAGAAGCTGCGTGACGTGTGGTAATGAAATTGATTGAATACAAATGCGGGTATGAGAATCCAAGTGTCTCCCGTTAAGCCAGATATTAAGGAGATTAACAAAAATGTAAAACACTGCCTTTCTTGGGGCGCCTGCGTGGCTTAGTCATTAAGAGTCTGCCTTCAGGGGCGCCTGGGTGGCTCAGCCGTTAAGCGTCTGCCTTCGGCCCAGGTCAGATCCCAGGGTCCTGGGATCGAGCCCCGCATCGGGCTCTCTGCTCTGCGGGAAGCCTGCTTCTCCTGCTACCATTCCCTCTGCTTGTGTTCCCTCTCTCGCTGTGTTTCTCTCTGTCAAATAAATAAAATCTTTTAAAAAAAAAAAAAAAAGAGTCTGCCTTCAGCTCAGATCGTGATCCCAGGGTCCTGGGATGGAGCCCTGCATGAGCCCTGCTCTGCGGGAAGCCTGCTTCTCCTCCTCCAACTCCCCTTGCTTGTGTTCCCTCTCTTGCTGTGTCCCTTTCTGTCAAATAAATAAATAAAATCTTTAAAAACAAACAAACAAACAAACAAACAAAGGCACTGCCTTTCTTTTCACCAAATTTTTATGTTTTGGAGAACAGTTATTTTTCATAAAGAATTTATTTCTGTTAATATATAATCAGTTTCTTTTTATTTTTATTATTTCAAATTTTTATTTAAACTCTAGTTAACATACCATGTTATTTTTAAGTGAACAAATGTTTCACAATTCACTGCAAATGTGATAAATAGATAAAATCACATAAGCTAAAGCTCTTTAGAGTCTCAAGTGTGAGAATTATTGCATAGTTTTATAAATCCTGATAACTAGCAGATAATAAGTCTTGGTTATTTTTTACCCCTTGCACTTACTTTGTAAGGTTCTATAGGAATACTCATTAGGATTTTTATTGGAATTGGCATTGAATAAGTTTAGGGAGAGGTTTTGCACATCTTCCTAACAGAATTTTTAAAGGAAAAAAGTGTACATAGAAATAAATTTTTAAAATTTAACAAGAAAACAAAGGATATCTCTGAAAAACGTAAAACTTTAACAAGGGACATATAAGAATAAATGCTGAAACATAACTTGTTCTTGGATAGGATAACTCTCGCATTGGAAAGATGTCAGTATCCCCACTAAATTGTTGTATTGCATATTGCTAGATATACTTTTGTATTTTGTCATTTCTAAAATTGAAATATGCCTTAAAAATTGGGGATACCTTCCAGGGGTGCCTGGGTGACTTATTTAAACATCTGACTCTTGAGTTTGGCTTAGATCATGATCTCATGGTCTTGGGATGGAGTCCTGAGTCAGGCTCCATGCTCAGCAGGGGGTCTGCTTGGGATTCTCTCTGCCCTTGTCCGGCTGGCATGAGTGCACACTCTTTCTGTCTCAAATAAATAAATAAATCTTTAAAACAAAACAAAACAAAAAATTGAAGATACCTTCCAGTCACTTCCAGCCTTGTGGTAGTGGTGAAGAAGTTTTATTTATGAACATCTTAACAAATTTATTGTATTTCTTTTACTTATTGTTCTTTCATTTTAAGCACAACTCATATATGATATAAAGACAAAACAGCTATTTTAATAAACCTAAAAGAATAATCCTCAGTCTCAAGGCAGCATTCTGTCAGTGTGGCAATGTCCTTTTTTTTAGTGCTACACAAAATTGTACATCTTATATTGAAGATATTTTGGAGTTGATAAAACATAATTTGTAAATTCGGTGTACATCCCAGTTAGTATTTCCATAGGATTTTCAAACTGTGATTCTAAAGTTTATATGAAAGAACAAAATGGAATTTTTCTTTCTTTTTTTTTATTTAATTTTTATTAACATATAATGTATTATTTGCCCCAGGGTACATGTCTGTGAATCGTCAGGCTTACACATTTCACAGCACTTATCATAGCACATACCCTCCCCAATGTCCACAACCCAGCCACCCCATCCCTACCCCCCGCCTCCCAGCCACCCTTAGTTCATTTCTTGAGTCTAGGAGTCTCTTATGGTTTGTCTCCCTCCCCATCCCTTCCTGTTTCCTTTCTCTCCCCCACCCCCCCCAAACTCCCGCCTTGCCTCTCAAATTCTTCATATCAGAGAGATCACGTGATAATTGTCTTTCTCTGACTGACTTACAAAAATGGAATTTTTCGTAAAAAAGAAAATTAATATTCATGAAGAGGGAATTACTGCTGTTAAAGTCAGTGTTAAAGCTAAAGTAAATAAGAGCATCAGAGCAGAAAGGTTATCCCCCGAACAGAATGGAGAATAGTGACATAACCTCATTTATAGAAATGTTATAGGTAATAAAGATGAAAACGGTGAATTCTTCAATAAGTAGTAGTGGGTCAACTGAGTTAGCCATTTGAGAAAAGAAAGCTAGCTTGTCCTCTTACACACACAAAAAGAAAAATTTTTATTGAGCTACAATTCACAGATAGGAAAGTACATATTTTAAGGAACCAATAATACATTTTTATATAGGTATACACAGAAGATCTATCACCGAGATCAAGATACAGACTGTCTCTGGCACGCCCCCTAAATTTCCTTTATATGCCTCCCAGTCAGTACCAGCCCCCCTCACTGGTAGCCCCTTTTCTGACTTCTATCCATAGTTTTGCCTGTTTTTGATCTTCAAATAAATCAAATATAGTAAAATATAAATATAGTAAATCTTTTGTGTCTAGTTTCTTTTGCTTAACATTATGTCTATGAGATGTATTTATTTATGTTACATGTAGCAGTTCTTTTTTTATTGTGTAGTATTGTGTTAATATGCCACACAAATTATGTTTACGTTTTTTCTTTCTTCTTTTGGCTAACAAATAAAATTGCTTAGAACATTCTTGTATGTGTTTGATGGGTGTTAAGTACTCATTTGTTATTGGAATTGAGTGGAACTACAGGGTCCTAGGAAATATATATATATCTTTTTAAAAAAATTTTAGTATATATTGCAAACAGTTTTTCAGAATAAGTGTGCCAGGTTACACACCTACCATCAACATATGAGAGTTCCAGTTGCTCTAAGTTTTATAAAATCCCAGAAACCATAAAGAAATATGATGAATTTGCATAAAGACAGACAAAACCTATGCGTGCAAAAACTAGCATAAATGAAGTTGGAACTCCAAAGATAAACTGAGAAAAAATGTTTGCCATGCATCATGTTCAAGGAGCTAATTTCCTTATAAAACAAACAAAAAAACCCAGGAATCTTTTTAAATAAATACAGGGAAGACCAACAATTCAATAGATGAGTGGGCACAGGACATTCAAAGACAGTTGAAAATAAATACAAATAATTTGTAAACAGGACTTTTTAGTCAGAATAAAAGAAGAGCAAATTGAAACTATATTGAAAGTGTTTTTAATATATTAGATTGGCAAAGATCAAAAATTTTGATTACCTTGGCTAAGATGTAGAAAATAGTGACTTCGATAAAGTAATGGTAGGATTCTAAACTCTGGAGAGCAGTTTGATAATATCCATTAAAATTAAGAATGAATGAGGGTGCCTGGGTGGCTCAGGGTAAAGCCTCTGCCTTCAGTTCAGGTCATGATCTCAGGGTCCTGGGATCGAGCCCCGCATCAGGCACTCTGCTCAGCAGGGAGCCTGTTTCCCCCTCTCTCTCTGCCTGCCTCTCTGCCTACTTGTGATCTCTCTCTTTCTCTGTCAAATAAATAAAATCTTTAAAAAAAAATTAAGAATGTATGTACTTCAAGAGTAGTAAGGATAAATAAATTGTGTGTTTACATAATAGAATATTAGAGAAAAAGAATGAATGAATTAGAATTTACACACAAAATCTTTAAAAAGAGTGGGGAGGGTGCCTGGAAGGCTCATTTGGCTAAGTGTCCAACTCTTGGTTTCACTTCAGGTCATGATCTCAGGGTCATGAGATTGAGCCCCATGGGGGGCTCTGCCCTGAGCCTGGAGCTTGCTTGAGATTCTCTCTCTCCCCACCCCCAATCAATCAGTCAATAAAATCTTTAAAAAAAAGAATTTACACAAAAAAATAGTTGGATTCTTACAACCATAGTGGTGAGTGAAAGAGCTGGTGCAAAAATACAAAGTTTGAAAACACACAAAAGTATTCTGTTGTGTTGGAAGTCAGGATAGTGTTACCTCACTGAAAAGGAACACAAATGAGCTTTTGGGGAATTGTGATGTTCTATATCTTTTTTTTTTTTTTTTTTTTTTTTTATGTTCTATATCTTAATGTGGGTCCTGGTTACACAGGTGTGTTTATATTGGGAAAATTAATTAAGCTATAAACTGAGGATTTTTCTGAATATATACTATAATTCAATAACAAATTTTAAATATTTTATTTATTTATTTGACAGAGAGGAGAAAGATCACCAGTAGGCAGAGAGGCAGGCACAGAGAGAGGCAGAAGCAGACTCCCTGCTGAGCAGAGAGCCTGATGCGGGGCTTGATCCCAGGATCCTGAGATCATGACCTGAGCCAAAGGCAGAGGTTTTAACCCACTGAGCCACCCAGGTGCCCCTCAATAACAAATTTTAAATAAAAATAGTGTATATACCCAGTCATAAGGAATGCACATATCCTTTGTTTAGCAATTCCTTCCTATGCTTGAAAACACACACATACATATACATACACACTCATATGTGGGGGTTAAATAGTATGAAGACATTCATTTCTGTGCTTGTAATAACAAAAGTTTGGATAAAACTTAATTACTTGTCAGTGGGAAACTGGTAAAATAACTAATGGTATTGTTATATAGTGAATTATTAGGATCTCTTAAAAGGAGAAAGGGCGTTCTTTGTGAACTAATTTAGAAACATCTCAAGATATCTTAAATAAAAAGACCAAGCAAGGTGCATGTATTTGTAGTATGCTAATACAGTTGACGCTTGAACAACATGGGGATTAGGGGTGCTGACTACCTGTGTAGTCCAATCTGCATTTTTAAAAATTGAAATATAGTTGACATGCAGTGTCATATTTCAGTTGTATAACATTATGAATCCGCAATCTGTCACCATACAACATTACTGCAATAGTATTTACTATATTCCTTATGATATATATTTTATCCCTGTGACTTACTTTATAACTGAAAGTTCGTACCTCTAATTCCCTTCACTTATTTCACCCATCTGCTCACCCCTCTCCCCTCTGGCAACCACAGGTTCGTTCTCTGTATTTGTGGGATCTTTTCTGTTTTTGTTTGTTCATTTGTTTTGTTTTTTAGATTCTACATATAAATGAGGTCATGTGGTGTTTGTCTTTTTCTGACTAATTTCACCTGGCATTATAACCTCCAGGTCCATCCATGTCGTTGCTAATGGTGAGATTTCATTTGTTTTTATGGCCAAGTCATAACTCCAATGTGTAAACCACATCTTTTTTAATCCATCCATCAATGGGCATTAAGTTGCTTCCATTTCTTGGCCATTGTAAATAATACTTCAGTAAATGGGGGTGCATATGTCTTTTCAAATGAGTGTTTTCATTTGGGTAAATACGTAATAGTGGAATGGAATTATTGGATCACACAGTATTTATAGTTTTTTGAGGAACTCCATACTGTTCCATAGTAGCCACACCAATTTACGTTCCCACCATCAGTGCATGTGGGTTCCATTTTCTCCACATCCTTGCCAGCACTTGTTATACTTTGTCTTTTTGATATTAGCCATTCTGACTAGTATCAGGTTATTGTGGTTTTGATTTGTATTTCCCTGTATGTAACTTTTGATTCCTCCAAAACTTAGCTGCTAATAGCCTACATTGACTGGAAGCCTTACTGATAACATAAAGCCATTTAACACATATTTTGTATGTTATATGTGTTCTGTACTATATTTTTAGAATAAAGTAAGCTAGAGAAAAGATGTTAAAAAGGAAAATACGTTTACAGTACTGTACTGTATTTGTAAAAAAAAAAAAAATTGCATATAACTAGACCTGCAAAATTCAAACGTGTGTTGTTCAAGGATCAACTGTATTTCTGTGTGAGTATGTTTTTTAAGTCATTTACATAAAAAATATATAAATAGGATATTTTGAGAAGGATAGAAAAGTATATTAAGGGGTACCTGGGTGGCTCAGTCCATTAAACATCTACCTTTGGCTCAGGTCATGATCCCAAGGTCCTGAGATAAAGCCCAGTGTAGGGCTCCCTGCTCAGTAGGGAGTCTGCTTCTGCCCTCTTCCTCTGCCCCTTCCTCCCTTTGCGCTCGCTATCTTGCTCTCATAAATAAATAAAATCCTTTTTTTAAAAAGAGAAAAGTATATTAATGCTGGCTCTCTCTGAAGAGAAGTTGGTGACTGGGAGACAAAATGAGAGATACTTCTTCTGTATACTATTACACACTCTTAAACTTTTTTCTTTTTCTTTTTTTTGAGATTTTTTTTTAAATTTATTTGACACATAGAGCACAAGCAGACAGAGAGAGAGGGAGAAGCAGACTCCCCATTGAGCAGATAGCCCCATGTGGGACTCAATCTCAGGACTCTGGGATCATGACCCGAGCCAAAGGCAGACACCCAACCAACTGAGCTACCCAGGCGCCCCACACACTTTTAAACTTAAAGAATTTTTCGTAGTGACAAAAAGTACATAACAGAATTTACCATATTAAGCACTTTAAGTTTATAATTCAGTACTGTTAAGTTTATTCACACCATCGTGTAAACCAATCTCCAAAACTTTTTGATGCCCATTAAACAACTCCTTATTTCCTCCTCCCTTTTATCCCTGGCAGTCACCATTCTACTTTTCTGTTTCTATGAATTTGACTATTCTAGATACCTCATAAAAGTGGAGTCATACAGAGGGGCCTGGGTGGATCAGTTGGTTATGAGTTTGCCTTTGGCTCAGATGATGATCTCAGGGATTGAACCCTGAATTGAGCTCTCAGCAGCAAGTCTGCTTCTCCCTCTGTGATCTCTCTCACTCTTTCTCAAATAAATAAATAAAATCTTTAAAAAAAAGTAGGATCATACAATATTCCTATGTATCATATGTATTTTTGTGACTGCGTTATTTCACTTAGCGTAATGTCCTCAAGGTTCATCCATAGTATTGTGTGATCTCTGAATCTTGTTCCTTGTTCATTTATTACTTATTTTTCAAAGAGCATTAAAATGAAAAGTTTATGACCTTATTCAGAGCTGTTTAATATACAGTAGTATATTATATTGTTATTATTAATGTACATTAGTATATTATTATTACATAGTATAGTTATATTACACTAATATAATAATATTAGTTAGTAGTAGTAGTATTCACATCTACTACTACTACTACTACTAATACATTAGTAGTATTCACATCAACCAACGTTTAATGCTAGGTTTAGCAGCAAAACATCTTTATGCCAGAAAGCCATTTGAGGCTTTATTTTACAAGTGTTTCTCCTTGTTTTCATGTATAGATGCCAGTCAAAATGGAGGGTCATTAAGTCCCCAGCTTCCCAACTCTCAGTCTGCTCAGTAGTTTATCCGCTGGGCTTATTGTCTGACTTTGGCCCTCCTCAAAGTCTGCCTCTTTACCCCACGTACAGTCTGGTTCTATGCCAAGGGCATTGCTTCCTCTTTGCAGATTTCTCCTGTATCTCTGACCTGGGGGAAGGGGAAAAAAAAAAACGTTTTTCATTCTCTAGCTATTCAATACTGCTTGAGATCATTATTCTATAGCTTTCTGCAGTAATAGTGTTTTCCACGAATTAAAGCTCATTGTTTCCATTAGGATTGTTGACTGGATGTGGGGACAGAGGAATAAGTTGAAATGACTCTGAAATTTATGAGAGGACTTTGTGCCATTAAATAGAATAGAGAGGGACAGGCAGGCTCTAGATTGAAGATATGTGACTGGTTTTTGAATATATTGGTTTGAGATGCTGGCCTTTGAAATAGCTGAAGCTGTGAGCTGGAAGTGGGGATTTAGAAAATAATTTCTCATTATAAATTTAGTGTATGCCTGTGTATGTGTAGAAAATACAGAAAAGTATATAGAAGAAAAAAATCCATAAAGCAATCATGCTTAACATTTTATTTGAATTAGCTTCTGGGTTTGTCTGTTTTCTTTTCATGTTATGAAAGTACATATATAAACTCACATTTTATTTAAAGATTTTATTTAGAGAGTGTGCAAATGAGGGGAGGGGCTCTGGGAAGGGAAGCAGACTCTGTGCTGAGCACGGACCCTGATGTGGGGCTTGATCTCATGACCCTGAGATCACGACTTGAGCCGAAATCAGGAGTTGGCCACTTAACCGACTGAACCACCCAAGTTCCCCTAAACTCTCATATTTTAAAATGGAGTTGAGATTTTACATTTTGTATTCTGCTTTTTTCCCTTTGTATTCTTTTCATGAATGAAAAAGTCCAAGGCCAGTTACATACGATGCTTCTGTTGTATTAAGAGTCAGTAGCAAGGGGCGCCTGGGTGGCTCAGTGGGTTGAACAACGCCTCTGCCTTCAGCTCAGGTCATGATCTCAGGGTCCTGGGATCGAGCCCCCGAATCAGGCTTTCTGCTCAGCAGGGAGCCTGCTTCCCCCTCTCCTTCTGCCTGCCTCTCTGCCAACTTGTGATCTCTCTCTCTCTGTCAAATAAATAAATAAAATCTTTAAAAAAAAAGTCAGTAGCAAAAGTGGTCATAAATGAAATTGTAGGGCTTATTGAAATTACACACGGTGTGATCCTGCACAGATGGAGAGGAAAATGTGGCAAGGGCAGTACTTAGGAAACATGCCTATATTTGAAGATTGAAGAATAAGGAATCATAGAGAAATATGAGAATTAAAAGTTTAATGTCAGACTAAGAGTGGAGCAAATTTCAAGAGAAAAAGGAGAAGTTAGCATTGTTAGATATTAAAAAAGAGAGAGTGAGATGAATACTTCGGATAGGAAATTGTGAAATTGCTGGTTGACTTACAAAATATATTCTGTTGAACAATGATGGACTAGTAGGGACTGAATTTACCTTGCTATCTTAAACAACTAGAAAATTAGTATATGAAATAACAATTTAGAGACATTGGATAATAGGCAACACAGGACTGTGATCAATGAAAGAAGAGAAATAAACCTACAGAACTCAATGGTTACCCCAATTTCTTGTCTGGAGGTGGTTTTCAGCCTGCAATGCAAAGCAGGGAACCCAAATAGAGCCCAGTGGTTTTATTAAGAAGACAGAGATGGGGGCTTGGGGGGGAAAGGCAGCTATAATTTGTGGTGCACAGTATAAGAGAGAAGTTGCACGGAGAACTCCAGATGTTGAGTACTGATGAATACTTGAGGCTGGCTGAGTACTGATCTTCACATGCATGAGAGGAAGAAACCACCTGAAGCCAAAGAAAAGAACTACATGGGAAAAATGGGCTGGAACTCACACAATGTTGGAAATAATCTGTGTTTTCCCTTACCAGGGTAGAACAGGACATTAAAGATAGTGCCTTGATAATAGGGCTAAATTAGCCCTAATGTGAAGGCTGTTCCGGAACTGCCCTAAGAAAGCATAAAAGCAAGGCTTGGAGGTCCCAGATGATTCCAAGAAACTTAATTGTATGCCAGAACAAAATCATGCACCATTTAAGGGAATATAGCAAAATCCAGCACCCCAAACATAAAATTCACAATGTCTCTTGCATCCAGTTAAAAAATTACCAGCATGCAAAGAACCAGGGAAATATGACCTATAATTAGGAAATAATATGAAAAATAGAAAATGGAAATAGACCCAGAGATGATGGCATTAACAAGTAAGTTCATTAAAGCAGCTCTTTTAAATATGCCTTATTTGTTCAGGCAGGTAAAGGAAATGGTTAACATAATGGAGAGAGAAATTGAAGATATTAAAAAAGACCCCACGGGGGGCGCCTGGGTGGCTCAGTCGTTAAGCGTCTGCCTTCGGCTCAGGTCATGATCCCAGGGTCCTGGGATCGAGCCCCGCATCGGGCTCCCTGCTCTGCGGGAAGCCTGCTTCTTCCCCTACCATTCCCTCTGCTTGTATTCCCTCTCTCGCTGTGTTTCCCGCTGTCAAATAAATAAAATCTTTAAAAAAAAAAAAAAGACCCCACGGTTCCTGGGTGGCTCAGTTGGTTAAGCATCTGTCTGCCTTTGGCTCAGGTCGTGATCTCAGGGTCCTGGGATCGAGCCCCACGTTGGGCTCCCTGCCCAGTGGGGAATCTGCTTCTCCTTCTCCCTCTGCCTCTCTGCTCATGCTCACTCCCTCTCAAATAATTAAATAAAATCTTAAAAAAAAAAAAAAAAGACCTCAATACAACCTTCAGAGATGGAAATGAAGTGAAAAATATACTCAAGGGATTAGCCAATCAGTGAACTTGAAGATATAACAATAGAAACTGTTCAAATGCAAGACTAGATGTGAGGAAAATAAATCATCCATGTCTAGAACAGAGGAGCAAGAACAGTCTAACATATATGTATTGGAGCCCAGAAGAGAGGGAGAGAGGAGAACCAAAGACATTTTTAAGAATAATGACCAGAAAATTTCCCAATTTGATGAAAATTGCCAACTGGGAGATTAAAGAAGCACAACTAATCCAAGGAGAATATGTGTGTTTGTGTGTGTGTATAGTCATATATATGTAGTCATATATATATATATATATATGTGTGTGTGTGTGTGTGACCACATCAAGATATCATAAATAAATTGCTGACTACCAGTGATAGAGCAAAATCTCAAAAGAAGGCAGAGAAAAAAGACACATAATGTAAACAGAGTAACAAGAATGTTAGCAGATTTATCAGAAATATAGCAAATCAAAAGACAATGGAGAGACATCTTTAAAGTGCTTAAAAAAAAACTGTCAGCCTAGTATTCTTTATCTTGGAAAATACTTTCCAGAAATGGGAGTGAAATAAAGACTTTTTGAACAAACTAATGCTGAGAGCATGAATTGCCAGTAGACCTATATAATAATTGTTAAAGGAAGTTATTCAGGCAAAAGGAAGATTATTTAAGATGGATATCTGGATCTTTATATCTGGATCTTTATAAAGGATTGAAAAGTACTGACAGTGGTAAATGTGGGGGTAAATATTCAAGACATTCCTACTTCTTAATTCCTTTACAAGGTAGTTTAATGACTAACAGGTATGGTGTTTCTTTTTGGGGTGATGGAAATGTTCTGGAATTAGGAGATTAAGAAGATACTTGGTTTTTAAAACAAATAATAATATATTGTGGGTTTTACAACTCCTAAAAGGTATGACAACAGCAAAAGGATGGGAGGACAATGGAAATATATGATTGTAAATTTCTTAAATTATACATGAGGAGCTATTTATAGGAAAGCAAAATAAGTTAAAGATGATGTAAAGATACAATGTAAAACCTAGAGAAACCACTAGAAAAATTAAGCAGAATTATAGCCAATAAACTAATTGCGGAGATGGAAACCTAAAAAAATACTCTGTTAATCCAAGAGAAGGCAGGAAATGAGGGGAAAAGGAACAAAGCATAGTTGGGACAAATAACAAACAGCAAAACTTACATGCAGCCATATCAGTCCATCATTACATTAAATGTAAATGGTCTTGAAAAACTCATTCTGGTTTAAAAAAAAAACTGCAGAGTAAAAGAAAAGATAAAATTACCTCTATTAAAATTTTAGTGCACTCTCTTCCAGTTGATTTTTGTCTATAAATATGTATTGTGGGGGCGCCTGGGTGGCTCAGTGGGTTAAAGCCTCTGCCTTTGGCTCAGGTCATGGTCTCAGGGTCCTGGGATTGAGCCCCACATCGGGCTCTCTGCTCAGCAGGGAGCCTGCTTCACCCTCTCTCTCTGCCTGCCTCTCTGCCTACTTGTGATCTCTCTCTCTCTGTCAAATAAATAAATAAAATTTAAAAAATATGTATTGTACACATGTATATATGTATATTCATATGAATGTGTACACATAAATATGTGCTTTAAAATTTTTTTAATTAAAAATTTTTTTTATTAAAGATTTCATTTATTTGATAGACAGAAATCACAAGTAGGCAGAAGCAGGCAGACAGAGAGAGGGGGAAGCAGGCTCCCTGCTGAGCAGAGAGCCCGATGCAGGGCTGGATCCCAGGACCCAGAGATCATGACCTGAGCCAAGGCAGAGGCTTAACCCACTGAGCCACCCAGGTACCCCTGTGCTTTTTTTTTTTTTAAAGAAAAAAAATTGAGACCATATGTTTTCATTTAACTTTGTTTTCATTTAACTTTGGATCACAAGCATTTTGACATGTAGTAAAACATTTGAAAAGACGGGCACCTGGATGGCTCAGTCAGTTTAGCGTCTGCCTTCTGCTCAGCTCATGAGCCCAGAGTCCTGGCATCAAGCCCCACATCAAGGCTCCCTGCTTCTCTCTCTCCCTCTCCTTCTGCCCCTCCCCCTGCTTGTACTCTCTCTCAAATAAATAATAAAATCTTTTTAAAAAATTCTATGAATCTTGGGGCACCTGGGTGGCTCAGTCATTAAGTGTCTGCCTTCAGCTCAGGTCATGATCCTAGGGTCCTGGGATCAAACCCCGCATTGGGCTCCCTGCTCAGCGGGAAGCCTGCTTCTCCATCTCCCACTCCCCCTGCTTGTGTTCCCTTTCTTGCCCTCTCTCTCTCTCTGTCAAATAAATAAAATCTTGAAAAAAAAATTCTAGCAATCTCTTTGCATTAAATCTAGCTAGAACACAAAATGTGTATATTTTCCCTTTTCCTCCTTTCTCTCCTTTCTTTCCTCCAAACTTTTTTCCTTTTCTCCTTCCTCCTTTTCTTCCTTCCTGCCTTCATTTTTTCCAGCAATATAGTTTTCTTTTCTTTGGTCATTACCTCAACTTCATTTGTTCTAGAATGTGAAATTTTCCATGTCAGTGGAAGGAGACAGTTGTCTCCTTGGTCCCTGACAATAGTATATTCTATGCTCAATAAATTTGTTAAAAGAATAAGTTTTTTCTTTCTGTGACACCTATTATTGGTAAGGTTGATCTGCATAATATTTCTTTTTTTTTTTCCAAGATTTATTTATTTGGGGATGGGGGAAGGGAGAAAGTCTTAAGCAGATTCTGCACCGAGCATGGTGCCTGTTACAGGCTCGATCTCATGACCCTGAGATCATAGCCTGAATGGAAATGAAGAGTTGGTCACTTAATCTGTATAATATTTCTTTATTTTCATCTTATTAATATGTTTTTTCCTTTTTATCAGAATTGTGGTATTGTTTATCCACTTATTGTTTTACATCATTTTTTGTTTGGTAATATTTCATCTGCTACTACTTTTTTTTTAAGATTTACTTATTTTAGAAAGAGTGTGAATGGGGGAGGGGCAGAAGGAGAGGGAGAACATCTCAAGCAGACTCCCTGCTGAGTGTGGAGCCCACTGCAGTGCTCTGTCTCATGACCCTGAGATCATGACCTGAGCTGAAATCAAGAGTTGGTCATTTAACCGATTGAGCCACCCAGGCACCCCTCTTTTCAAATACCTTATTACATGTCAAAGTGCTTCCATTGCTGTTTTAAATTTGGCAAATCAGGAGTACCTGGGTTGTTAAGTGTCTGCTTTTGGGTCAGGCCATGATCCCAGGGTCCTGGGATCCAGCCCTACATTGGGCTCCCTGCTCAGCGGGAAGCCTGCTTCTCCCTCTCCCACTCCTCTTTCTTGTGTTCCCTTTCTCATTCTGTCTCTCTCTCTCTCAAATAAATAAATAAAATCTTTAAAAAAGTTTTTGGCAAACCTGTTTTCATCTCTGAAAATCTTTTCATCTGTTACTCCTTTCCTCATATGCAGAATTCTCTGAGATTCTTTTAAAACATTAAATACTATGCATTTTATTATTTTCCCCTCGATTTATACCAGCTATTTGAGGCTATCAGATTTTTTTATCTGTTTTTCAGCTCTAGAGTATTTAAACCTTACTATGTAGTGTATTTTGAAACACATTAGGACCAGGAAATAAGAGAAAATGGAATGTTCATTTGTTTGTTAATATTGACATATGTTTCCTTACTTCACTTTGACACCATTAAAATGTGGTATCACAAGGTTTTTAGTAGTACAAAATTAGCGCTCAAGTTTTTATTCACAAAGATTGTCATGTGGGAGTATTCTAAACAACATCTACTTCTTGAGCTATTTTTTGAGACCCCCAAAAGGTAGAGAACTGGATCAAGGAAACAAGTAATCAAAGAAAGTGAATAGAAAATACCTATTCTATTTTTAAGTTCAACTAGCCAACATACTTGAACTTCATTCAATAATGAATTCAATAATAATTCAATAATGAACAACTTCATTAGTTTTTAATATAATGTTCAATGATACTTTAGCTGCATATAACATCTCATTCTTAAGTTAAAATGGAGGTTTAAAAATTTTTTGAAAAATATTTATGGCAGCAGTAATTCTGATGGCCTCAGGTATCTTCCCAGCACTGATTACTGTCTTGAAAGAGTGGCTTAGCTTAGACTTGCTTTCACATTCCTGAATGACCCTCGGTACACCTCCCAGGGTTCGGTTTTGATTACTGGCAATGCATGCCACTGTGAATACTACTCTTATTTAATTTTGTTTAATTTTTTATTTAAATTCAATTTTGTTAGCATAGAGTGTATTATTAGTTTCAGGGGTAGAATTTAGTGGTTCATCAATTGTTTATAACACCCACTGTTCATTATATCACGTGCCCTCCTTAATGCCCATCACCCAATTACTCCATCCCCCCACCCCCCTCTCCTCCAGCAACCCTGTTTGTTTCCTAGAATTAAGAGTCTCTCATGGTTTGTCTCCCTCTCTGATTTCATCTCCTCTTATTTTTTTTTTAAGATTTTATTTATTTTTTCAATAGAGACACAGTGAGAGAGGGAACACAAGCCGGGGGAGTGGGAGCGGGAGAACAGGCCTCCTGTGGAGCAGGGAGCCTGATGCAGGGGTCTATCCCAGGACCCTGGGATCAGGATCTGAGCCGAAGGCAGACGCCTAATGATTGAGCCTCCCAGGTGCCCCTTTCCTTCCCTTATTTTAAAATCGTGGGGAGATGGTCTAGTATTTTCATTGATATTAGCTAGTGTAATGATCTACAAGTCTCTGAGCCCTGTGTGCTTAATTATTTTTCAAGTTCAAATTTACTTGAGCTTCAGGGAGTCTGATTACAATCAGAACAGTTTGAGATTTCGAAAGACAGTTTTGTTCAGTTTATTAATCTCAGCAGGATAGGTTTTGCTTTTAAGAGGTTCTTCATCAGTTCTTTTTTCCATCAAAGACAATAATTTCAATGGCTAAAATGCTGGATTAAATATGAAAATATGTTCTAGTCCAGGTTCTCTTTAATTACTGTGAAAACAAGCAAGCAGTGGACCAGACCTGTGAACTCCTCTGATAAATGGAGTTCTGCGCTGCGTACGAATACCAACAACTGGTTAAGATATTTTTCTACACCCTTCAAATGTTCAAATAATTGAACATTTAAGTAAATGTTACTTTACATTGAAGTAAAAATTTAAGTTTACTCCAAGTTTTTATAAGATCTCAATTAATAGAGATTTATTCAGGATTTATGTGAATTTACTCTTGCCAGAAACTCAAGATACAAGTAGCTGCTTAAGGCTACCCAGTGTTTCTTAAACTGTAGTTTAAGATGAATTTTCAAAATTTCCAATCCATTATGGACTGATAGTTTTACAAAATGAACTATTAAAAAATAAATGAAAACACATGCTAAATACAAGCTCAAGTAGTTTATTCAAATGACCAAAAAAAAAAAAAAACCACATTTTAATGTAATCAGTAAAAAAATAAGAATTATAGGGGCGCCTGGGTGGCTCAGTCGTTAAACGTCTGCCTTCGGCCCAGGTCAAATCCCAGGGGCCTGGGATCGAGCCCCGCATTGGGCTCTCTGCTCTGCAGGAAGCCTGCTTCTCCCGCTACCATTCCCTCTGCTTGTGTTCCCTCTCTTGCTATGTTTCTCTCTGTCAAATAAATAAATAAAAAAATCTTTAAAAAAAAATAAGAATTATAAGAACTGTGCATATATAGTCAATTACTATGACAAATTTCTCTATAATTGTCCTTATATTTTTTGTAATTGTAATCTAAAATTATGAAATAGTGGGACGCCTCGGTCAGTAAAGCATGTGACTCTTGATCTCAGGGTTGTTAATTCAAGTCTCAGATTGGGTGTAGCAATTACTTTAAAAAAAATAAAGTTATGAAATAGCAATTGGGTATTTTAAACACCTAACTTATACCTTGGAAAAAACATTGTCTCATCAATATTTAAATTTTTAATATGACAGATGAGCTTACATCTTGCTTATTAATTTATCTAGGTTGGATTGAAATAGCACTACTTTTAGATGATGACATAGTTAAACTTGTTATGGTTTGATTTAATAATACTGTAGAGAAAATGTTGAGTTATACTGGTGGGACTCTAGGAGAAGAGATCTTAAAAGCAGTTTTATCAAGCTGAGGATATTCATTTAGAATTTAGCCAAAAACAAGTGGTGCTATAGTCCCAAATGTATCCTTTATCTTTCAACAATAGTCAATTCCAACAGTTTAAGCTATAAATGGTTAAATTATCTTTAAATGAAAGAAATGGATTCAGTTCTATTACATTTCCTATCTGTGGATCTCATTTGGATGGAAAATTAAATTTGAAGGAGTTCTATTATATTTATTGTATGGTGATAACTGTAGAAACTCTTCTTCCAAGCTAACTTTTATTTTTCCCTTTAATCTTACCTGCCATTGAAAAACATGTTGCATTTCTTCCTGGTAAGGAAGACTTAAGAACATTAAAAATATTAAAGATATTATACAATTTGGTTATCTAATTAACATCTTTGAAAAGTTGGAACCAAACTTGTTTTTTACCTCACAGAAACACTAAGAGTTTGTTTGTAATTTCAACTTCTCCTCAGGAGCTATTGTTTTAACATTAATCCATTAGTAATCATTTATAAGATATGGCTTTATTATTTCATAATAAAGAGAATAACCTTTAATTCTTTAACATTTATATTTTCATGATTTTTATTGGGATACTAAACATACTCTTGAGTTCAGCTGACTTTTTGTAACAAGATTTTGTCAACAGAAGAAGCTATGTGTTGATTTACTTTCTGATGCTCCTTCATCTGGGAAATTACTCCAGAATGTTTTCTTGTCCTATCAGTTGTGCCATCAGAACACTGTTCTCTGTAAAACTCCAGACCACTTTTGTTGACAGTGTAATTCTTCATAGTTTCATCCAGTTCAAAGCTGATTGTTTGCTAGCTATAAAACTGAGAACAAGAATTCTTTCTTTATATCACTATCATATTCAAATAACATATTGGCAATATCTGTGCACTTGTCCAAATGCAATGAAAAATACTTTGCAAGTATGGTTTTGTAAATTCGTTCTTCCAGGTCATGAGTTTCTAAATGTGGTGAGTGGTGCTAGCTTTGGAAAGTACAGATTTACCCAATATTTCTAAGCAAGTATTTTTTTTTAAAGATTTTATTTATTTATTTGACAGAGAGAGATCACAAGTATGCAGAGAGGCAGGCAGAGAGAGGGGGAAGCAGGCTTCCCGCTGAACAGAGAGCCTGATGTGGGGCTCGATCCCAGGACCCTGAGATCATGACCCGAGCCGAAGGCAGAGGCTTTAACCCACTGAGCCACCCAGGCGCCCCTCTAAGCAAGTATTTTTGATGTAGTTATTCTCTTGTTTCTTAACAATTGTACTTACCATTTTAGTATAAGCAGTATAAAATAGGAAGCCTGTAAAACATTTATGGATAAAATACTGCATATCTGCTTCTGTTAGTCTTTTAAATTCAGTGTTCTTTTTTTCAAATAATTCTTTTGGTTTTGAACTTATTTTTGTATATATTTTGTATATAAACACTCCTGAAATTTAGATGGTTTTGTTGCTCCATTAATACAGTATATATATACTGTGATGTTAGCACTTCACCATCAATTATGGCTACAAAAATGAACTAATTATACAAGGGAGGATCATACTCCTGAGTGAAAGTAGGCCTCTGTTAGTCTTCATCTGTTCAGAATCAGTCACACCCTTCATCCTCATTTGGTTTACTTCTGTTGTTGCTTTCAGAAAAGGTGTGTCTTCTCCACTAAAAAGATGCTGAGCCAATCCACTGAAGCTTGTTTGTCCACATGTAAATTAGATTAAAATAATAAAAATTTCACTTCTCTAATTTAGTGAATGATAAAATTATAATTTTATATTGTATTATAAAATATGTTTAAATTATGTTAAAATGTTAAATTATAAAATAATGTTAAATTATAACATAATTTAACATAATTTAAATTATGTTAAATGTTAAATTATGTTAAATTATGTTTAACATAATTTAAGTTTTGTTAAATTATGTTAATTTAAATTATGTTAAATTATAAAATAATAAGCAGGCTTGATTAAGGTGGAAATGTTCATAAAATTGATAGTTATAAAAATGAATAAGCCCGTGTGTTTTCTCAGATTTTTATACACCTTTAGGTAGCTGACAAGGTAATCTTGAAATATCACATGTAACTTGATTCTGTGCCATATGCAATTCATCACGTGAGTTTGACAGCACTGGGACCTGTCTATATTCTATTCAAAAAAGAAATCTGGGATGCCTGGGTGGCTCAGTGGGTTAAAGCCTCTGCCTTTGGCTCAGGTCATGGTCTCAGGGTCCTGGGATCAAGCCCAGCATCGGGCCCTCTGCTCAGCAGGGAGCCTGCTTCCCCCGGCCCCCTGCTTACTTTTCTGCCTACTTGTGATCTCTCTCTGTCAAATAAATAAAGAAAATCTTAAAAAAAAGAAATCCACTGATGCTCTTTGATGTCATGTTAGTGTCACACTTCTATGAAAGTTTCTAAGTGCTTCTTTTCAGTTTCTGAACTGATCTCAACATGGATCCATAAGAGAGTTCATAGACCATCACTGATTTGTGATCCATGCTTTGAATAGCAGATGATTGTATCACCCTCATTAAAGTTGCATGGGGTGCCTGGGTGGCTCAGTGGGTTAAAGCTTCTGCCTTTGGCTCGGGTCATGATCTCAGGGTCCTGGGATCGAGCCCTGCATCGGGCTCTCTGCTCGGCAGGGAGCCTGCTTCCCCCTCTCTCTCTGCCTGCCTCTCTGCCTACTTGTGATCTCTCTCTGTCAAATAAATAAATAAAATAAAATCTTTAAAGTTGCAGGCTTTATATGCACTAGTACTTAAGTCTATAGGAAATAACCTAATAACCAGTTTCACTGCATCTTTTAAAAGGATTTGATAACCTATTATATGACACAACAGAGCACATAACACACTATTAAGTTATAATTACATAATAAGATAATACTAAGGTAAAAAGTGCCTTGTTAGAAACAAGAAATACCATAACTTATATTTAATCATCATTACATTTTAGTTTTCAAATATTTGATGATGCATTCATGAAACCGTGTACAGGCATTTAGTTCCAACTGAAATTTCAGAATATTTTAAAGTGTTCTTAAATGTGTATGAGATGTGAATTTGCTAATGTAACTTACTAGTGACTGTGGAGCTGTAGAGCATTGTTTCTTCTTCAAGAAGACATCAAGAACCACATACCATGTGGTATAACAGGTAACTTTCCAAGATCACAGTGCTTACAACTGATACTTTTCCAGTGAGCAAGTATCCCCATGTTTCTGAACTGGCTTCACTGGTTAGTTAATTTGTGTAATGGATCGATGAGAATAACCCAACATTTTATGAAAATTTGCAAACATACAGAAAAGTTCAAAGAATTGTATAGAATTCCTGTGTATCTACTACCTAGATTCTACCATTAACATTTTGCTACATGGGCATTATTACATCACTATACAAATATCCACCTCTCTATCCCAACTATCACTAAAAAAACCCTAAATACTTTAGCATGCATATCATTAGCTAGAGTTCATTATGTTACAGTTTGTTTTCTTTTGAGCTAAAATACACATATACTGCAACACAGAGATAGTATATGTTATCTGATTTTGCCACAAATGTATCCACCTTTTTGTAAGGCAAAACTCTGTGAAGATATAGGGCGGTCATACTCAATGAGGGGGTGATTTTGCCTCCCAGGGGACATTTGACCATGTGGAGATTGTTTTTGGCTATCCCAACTGGGTTTGGTAAGGGTAGGGTAGTAGTGACATCTAGTGGGTAGAATCTGGTCACAATTTTTTGTTAGTAGTGCTGCTTCCAAGAAATCCTGATGCAGATTACTATAACCTCAGGAAGTTTCATCCTGCGTCTTGCCAGTCAATCCCCCAACCTTCCAGAGGTATCCATTGCTGTGGTTTTTTTCCTACTATAGTTTTGCTTGGTCTAGTGTATCATAAATGGGATTAAACATTATGTACTTCAAGGCAGTCTTGCCTAAAAAAGGAAACATTGCATATAACTCTTCAGGGAAGGCAAAATTTTTCTCATTAATTATAAAAGAAAACTTGTAAGTTTACACATAAAGGACACAAATACATTGACAATGTTTTCAGCAACATTCCTATAGCAAACAAAGTGAAAGAGTTCATATGATTGGTTCCTTTAGAAATTACCAAAATGTGGGGCACCTGGGTGGCTCAGTTGGTTAAGCAGCTGACTCTTGATTTTGGCTTGGCTGTGATCTCAGCATTGTGGTATTGAGCACTGTGTCAGGCTTTGTGCTCGGTGTGGAGTCTGCTTGAAATTCTTTCTTCCTCTTCCTCCACCCTTCCCCTCCACTTGCACATGCTCTCTCTTTCTCTCAAATGAATAAATAAAATCTTTAAAAAAAAAATTACCAAGATATATGGTTGGGATGATCTTCAAACGTTCAACAAAGGATACCTTTTCCCCAGGATTTCATAAGATATGTATAGCATCCATTTCAAGGTGTATATATATGTATATATATATATAGAGAGAGAGAGAGCAGATAACGTGGTGCCAGCTAGGAAATCTACCAATTTTGGGGAACAAATAAAAGGAAACTGAGGAAACTTGCCTTTTGGAGGTGCTATTTGAGAAGATTCTTCTTTAAATACCAAAACAAACATAGTTGTGGTTTCACTCCAACTTCAAGTCCCCAAATTTCAACACTTTCATCCATGAGAGCTCGGATGGCTAGCAGTCATGTGTTTATTAGTCACTGATTAATGAATTCATGCATTTTCAAAGGTTTCTTGGTGATATTCATTCTCATGATTTTAAATACCACCCATATGCTAACAACTCTGAAATTTTTATCTCTAGCTTAAACTGAAAACTCATAATCCAATTGCCTACCTGACATCTCCACTTTAATACATAAAGGGCCAGTTAAATGATGTGTCCAAAACTGAATTCTCCGTGAATTCTCTTCTCTCCTCGAAGCCTTCTCTTTCCTAGCTCAGAAAATAACTTTTGTTTTTAGCTGCTCAAGTTGAAACCTTGGTATCATCTTAGACTATTTTCCTTGTCTCTCACACAGCACATCCAATTTGTGAGCAAGTCCTGTGTGGCTCTGCTTTCAAAATTTATGCTGGGTCTAACCATTTCTCACCACCTCCACTTCTGTCATAATCTTTTTCTGGCCACCATAATCTTTTTCTGGGATTACTGCAGTAGCCTCCTAATGACTCCTGATTCCCACCTTTCTCCCTCATAGACTGTTTTCAACACTACAGCCAGAGTGATCCTTTTAAAATATAAACAGTGGCCATACCCACAAATGAGCTTCCTATTTCATTCAGAGTAAAAGCCAAAGTCCTATTAATGGCCTAAACAACCCATATGATCTGCTGATGTTTTTTGACTTTGTTTTCTGTTACTCTCGCCTTCCCTGATACCTTACTTTGTTCCATCCATGCTTTCTGATCATTCTTCAAACCTGCCAGGTGGGCATGTTTTGCTTTCTTACCTCAGTAAATCCTTCCCTAACCACCTGACTTTAAATTTTAAATGTAAAGTTTAAGTTGCAGCTTTTCAGTTCTGCACCCACATTTCCCTGCTTTGTCTGTTTGTCCCCATCTGAGATAGTATATATGTTATTTGTTTGCTTGTCTGTCCTTCCATGAGAATGTAAGTTCCACAAGGGCATAGAAGGAATTTTGTCTGTTTTGCTTATTGTATTCTGAGCACCTAAAACAGTACCAGGTACATGGTGGGCACTCTGTATTTGTTGAATAAATGGTTATTGAGTCCCTACCCTACCACATGCTGTACATTGTGCTAGACTGTGGGTAGTCACAATGAGTGATTCCTCTCCTCACGGAACCTAGACTTGTATGGGAGATACAGAAATAACACAGAAACATATGTACAGAATTAGAGAAAAGCTAGCTGGCGGGAGGGATGGGGAGGCTCTTCCCAGTCAAGGGTCAAAAGCTGGGATCTGATAAATGAATGTTAAGTAGCTTCTATAAGTGGTGTGACTTTTCTCATTGTTGAAGTTTTTTTTCTCTTATTTAAATTAAAGATAGGTCTTAATAGGAACTGATTTCCTTTTATTAATGTTTGATTTCTGCCAATATACTTGTTTCTATTTCATTGACTATTTGTATTCATTTCTTTTACTTTGGGAGGTTTAATTTGCTGTTATTTTTCTAACTTGCTGAGATTGATACATAGATCACTAATGCATGCGTTTATGGTTAGAAATTCCCTCTACACATAGTGTTAGCTAAATCCCACAAGTATTGATAGTAGTATTTTTAACATATTTTAATAGACCTTTCACATGGTTAGTTTAATTACTGATATATTTGGATTTAAAAATAATATCTCACAATTTCTGTTTCTCCCACAAGTTCAGTGTTCATTTTTCTTTCTCTTCTTGGATTATTCGACAATTACGGTTTTTGGTTTTTAAGGTTTTTTTGGCTGGTCTGTGTAATGAAACCTCCATTAAAAACCCAGGACTGGGTTTGGAGGGCTGTTGGGGCTTGCAACTGACCTCTGAAGTTGGGGGTGGAGGCAGTCTTATATAGGACTGAGCCCTTAACCTGTGGAATCTGATGCTATCTCCAGCTAGATAGTGATGGAATTGAGTTGAATTCTCAGCTGGGTGGTGTCCAAGAATTACTTGGTTTTGTGGGGAATGGGAAGACCCCGCCTCACATTGGAATTAGGAATACCAACATCAAAAAGACCTGCCCGTTCTTTTAAGTCATGGTTCATCACTAGTTTAATTGCCAAATCTAGAAGGTACTTTTTACTTTGTATTTTGCTAATCTTTTCCTTGGAATTTGATATTGAATACTGTTCTTTTCCTTACATTCTCTCTCATTCACTCCTCTTCTACTCTCTCCTGGTTCTCCTACTGCTCTAGCCAATTTTCAGTCGCCCCCCAACCCCCACAGATTCTTTCTCTATAATCTTTTTCTCAAAACTGTCCCTGAGCCATCTTATTCGTGGCTGTGGTTTTTAGAACCACACTGCTAAATCCACATTTTAGACCCATTTATAAATTTTTAGATTTTTATTTTGGGCTGCTTATTAAACATGACTATCTTTGTGGCTTAGAGATATGTGTAAACTCAGTATGTCAAAGCAACTCAGTCATCCACTGTGCTTCCTCTCAAGGGGTCCATGAATGGCCTCACCATTTATCTAGTCATTGTCCCTTCATAATTCAGTTATCAAATCTGTTGATTTTTCTTCCTGAGTATCTTTTGAGTCCATCTTTTGTGCTCCTAGTCCTAGTTCAGACCTTCACGTTTCACCTGAACTATTATTGAGTAGCTATCCAGGCACCCCTGATTCATATATTCCTATCTACTACTAGACACCACCTACCTGGCACATAGGTATTTGATAAAATTTGAGAAAGTGAATTTTAGATTTTCAGGTAAACATAATGGCTTTTATGCATGTGTTTATCTCTACATCCTCAGGAAACCCTAAGGAAATGAAAATAAAAGAATAAAAGAATTTTATAAAACCACAAGGACAAAAAGAATAGGAAAGTAGACACAGCTGTAAGAACACTAGCAGGTAGGCATCTTTATCCCTATCCCTACCTCTAGCAGTAGGGGACTGGTGGATTTTTTTTCTACCAAAATTTTGTTTTCTAGAAAAAATATGAACAGATACTGACCCTTACTGATATATACAGGGACCCTTACTGATATGATTAGCTCTTTGCCTAATTATCTACCTGTGATAACATTTAATGTTGACAAAACCACATCCAATAATAGAAAGACCATTCTGCTTTTTCAATTTTATTAATTTAAACTTACCTATAATGAAATTCACTATTTGGTTTACAGATTGTTCAGTTTAAACAGATGTATACAGCAAGGTAGCCACCAGTCCTATCAGCAGCAAAAGAGTTCCCCTTTTTGATCAGCCTCCATCCCTAATACCTGGAACGCATTTACCTATTCTGTCTATATTTTTGCCTTTTCCAGAATATCATTTAAATGAATTTTATAGTATCCAGTGAATTATATAGCATCCTTTTATTGAAGGACTATTGAGTTGTTTCCAATTTCTGGCAATAACAAAGTTACTATAAACATTTGCAATCATATTTTTGAGTGAGTGTAAGTGTTTATTTCTCATGGATAAACAGGTGGGATTTCTGGTCATAGAACACAGGTATTTAACTTCATAAGAAACTGATAATTTGTTTTCCAAAATAGCTGTACCATTTTGCATGAGCATCAACAGTGTATGAGTTCCAGTTGCTTCATATCCTCACCAGCACTTAGATGTGTATGTTCTGTCTTGTTATATTATGTTTATTTGCTATTCTGGTAGTTATGTAGTTGTATGTTATTGGATTTTTAATTTGCACTTGTCTAATTACTGAGCATCTTTCCATGTACTTATGTACCATCTCTGTATGTGTTTATTTAAGTCATCGGCTTTGTCTTTTTTAATTGAGTTTTGTTTCTTATGCTCGAGTTTTTAGTGATTTTACATATTCTGGATAAAAGTTCTTTACCTGATATGTAATTTTCAAGTATTTTCTCCCAATCTCTAGCTTATCTTTTCATTTTCTTAACAATGTCTTCACAAAGCAAATATTTTAAGTTTTGAAGTCCACTTTGCTAATCTTCTCTGTTGTGAATCAAGTTTGAGGTATGAGTCAAGTTCATTCTCTTTCTTTCTTTCTTTCATTTCCATGTGTAATTATTCCAACACCAATTTGTTGAAGATGTTTTTCTTCATTAAGTTGTTTTTGTACTTTTGTTAAAAACATCACTTGTGGGGGCACTTGGGTGGCTCAGTGGGTTAAAGCCTCTGCCTTCAGCTCAGGTCATGATCTCAGGGTCCTGGGATCGAGCCCCGCATCAGGCTCTCTGCTCGGCAGGGAGCCTGCTTCTTCCTCTCTCTCTGCCTGCCTCTCTGCGTACTTGTGATCTCTCTGTCAAATAAATAAATCAAATCTTTAAAAAAAAAAAATCACTTGTGTCTGAGCTCTGTATTCTACTCTGGTGATCTGTGGTCTGTCCTTTGGCCAATACTGTCTTGAGTACGGTAGCTCCAGAGTATCTTTTTCCTATTTTATTGATTTATTAAGATCTGTTAATTTGAGAGAGAGAGAGAGAGCAAGTGGGGAGGAGGGGCAGAGTGAGAGAGAAACTCAAGCAGACTCCACGCTGATTGGGGATCCCGATGCAGGGCTCCATCTCATGACCCTGAGATCAAAACCTGAGCCAAAACCAAGAGTCAGATGCTGAACTGACTGTACCAACCAGGCACCCCATAGAATATCTCGAAATTAGTGTGTATTTTCCAACTGTATGCTTTTTCAAAATGCTTTTGTATGCTTTTTCAAAGCCAATGCTTTGGCTTTTATAGTTCCTTTACATTTCTGTATAAATTTTTGTCACTATCTACAAAAAAAAAAATCCCACTGGTATTTTGATTAGAATTGCACTGAATGAGGGATGCCCGCATGGCTCCACTGGTTGAGCATCTGCCCGTGGCTCAGGTCATGATCCCCGGGTCCTGGGATTGAGTCCTGCATCAGGCTCCCTGCTCAGTGAGGAGCCTGCTTCTCCCTCTGCCTGCCACTCCCCCTGCTTGGGCTCATGCTTCCTCTCTCTCTTTTTCTCTCTCTCTCATCTCTCTGACAAATAAATAAAATTTAAAAAAAAATTGCATTCAATGAGTATATAGATCAGTCTGAGGAGAATTAATATCATGTCCATATTGATTTTTCCAGTCTGTAAACACAGTATCTTTCTTTATGTGGGTCTTCTTTGACTAATTTTATCAACGTTTCATAATTTTCAGCACACGGATACTACATTATTTTGTTAGATTTATATCTATGTATTTTCTTTGTGTGTGTATACATTACTATAAATGATGCTCCAAAATTTTTATTTCTAGTAATTCATTGCAAGTATATGGAAATACAGGTGACTTTTATGTGTTGACCTTGTGTTGCGTGATCTTTAAACTCACTTATCTCTTAATTCTAGCTTTTTTTGTAGATTTCTTGCATGGAAATGAATGAAGACCACCTAAGTGAGAATAAGTAGGGCATCAGCCACCATTATTTGCATTTGGCACGGACTCAAAGAGGAATCTAAAATGAGAATATAGAAGCTTTTTAATGAAAAAAGGGAAAGGTTCAGGTTGTCCTAATTGGAAGTTGTTGGCATGGGGAAGCTGGAAGCTGGCCTGACTAGAAGTAGAGCATCCTGTGTGATTGGTTAAGGGAGCTTATTTAGCTTTCTCTTGTTGCTCCTGAATTGGAAGTGGGGGCAAAAATTAGGGAAGCTGACAGTTATTGATCAAGTCCTAGCTGTTTGGAACCAACCCATCACTACTGAAGTTGTGGTTTGGCTTCCTGAGCTAGTTGCTACCGAGGTTGTAGGTCCGAGTTTCTGTTTTTGTGTATGAATTGGCTCTTGTCTCTTTGTGTATCTATCCTTTCATTTAGGATTCTTTGTAGACAATCATGCGTCCTGCAAGTAGGATTTTATGTCTTCCTTTCTAATCTGCATGACTTTGGTTTATTTTCTTCCCTTATTGTACTGGCTAAGACTTCTGTATGGTGAGTGGTGAGAGCAGACATCTTTGTTAAGAACTAAGGTCTTTCCTTGTTGAATGTGATGTTAGCTGTAGGGTTTTTTTGTAGATAACCTTTATCAGATCAAAGAAAATCCCTTCTCTAACTAGTTCGCTGAGCAATTTCAAAATCATGAATGGATGGTTTATTTTAGCAAATGCATTATCTGCATCTTTTGAGATTGAGTTTTTCTTCTTTAGTCTGTTAATATGATGAATCACATTGATAGATTTTTGAATGTTGAACCAGCGTTGCATTTTCAGAATTAATCCCATTTGGTCATGATGCATTATCCCTTATATATATATTGCTGGATTTGATTTATAATATTTTGTTGAGGATTTTTGTGTCTCCTTTCATGAGTGATTCTGGTCTGTAGTGTTTTTCTTGTTTCTTTTTGTTTGTCTTGTAATGTTTTTGTCTGGTTTTGATGTCCGGGTAATGCTTGCCTTACAAATCAATTGAGCTGAGAAGTGTTCTGTTTTTTTTCTGTTTTCTGGAAGCAGTTGTGTACAATTGATATTATTCCTTCCTTCTGTATTTAGTAGAATTAGCCAATGAAACCATCTGGACCTGGAGTTTTTGTTTTGGGGAAAGATTTTAAACTATTAGTAGGACCATTCAGATTCTCTCTTTCTTCTTCAGTGAATTTTAGTATTTGTGAATGTCAGAGTATCAAACTATTTATAAATTGTCAAATTTATGGGCATAGAGTTGCCTGAAGTATTCTCATATCTTTTTAATGTCTATACCTGTCTGTAATGATATCCTCTCTGACATATCTGATATTGATACTTTGTGTCTTCTCTCTCTGTGTGTCTCTCTTTTTCCCTTTGTCAACCGTAGCTAGTGGTTTATCAGTTTTTTCAATCAGAGAATCAGCTTTTGATTTCATTTACTTTTCCTGTTTTTCTGTTTTAGATTTCATTGATTTTTGCTCTAATCTTAGTTTTTCCCTTTCTTCTTTTAATCCTATAAATTTCCCTGTAAGCACTACTAAGCACTACTGGATACCACTACTTTTGATATGTTATATTTTCGTTTGGTCCAAAGTATTTTCTAATTTCCTTGAGGCTTCCTCAATCTGAGTATTTTTTTTTTTTAGAAGTATGTTAATTTTTTTTAGAAGTATGTTAATTTCCAAGTAATTGGAGGCATTTTTTAGGTATTTTTCTATACTGATTTCTACTTTAATTCCTGTTATGGTCAGAGGATATACTTTGTATGGATTCAATTATTTTAAATTTGTTAAGGTTTGTTTGTTATAACATATTTGTTTTTTGTTTTGTTTATGATTTGGTTTATGTTGGTGAATGTTCTTTGAAGATTTTGAAGTGTATCCGAAGATTTTATTTATTTGACCGAGAGAGAGAGAGAGAGCGAGAGTAGGCAGAGAGAAAGGGGGGGAAGCAGGCTGCCAAGCAGAGAGCCCAATTTGGGGCTCGATCCCAGGACCTTAAGGTCATGAGCCGAGCCAAAGGCAGAGGCTTTAACCCACTGAGCCACCCAGGTTCTATGTGTATTTAAAAAGAACATGTATCCTGTTATTGTTGGGTAGAGTGTTCTGTAAATGTCAGATCAGGCTGGTTGATTGTTCTGTTCAGATCTTCTATATCCTTTCTCATTTTTGTTTGTTCAATCAATTACTGAGAGATTTGTGGAAGTCTCTACTTATGGTTTTATTTATCTCTCATTACAGTTCTATTTCTGCTTCATTTATTTTGGAGTTCTCTTATTAGATGCTTACACATTGAGGATTGTTTTGTCATCTTGGTTAATTGACCCTTTTAGCATTATATAATGTCTCTTATTATATCCTGATAAATTTCCTTGTTCTGAAGACTACTTTTTCTTATGTTAATACAGCCACCCAATTTTTTTTTCTTTTTCCCCCTCATGGGAAAATATACATAACACAAACTTTAACATTGTAACTATTTTCTGGCTTTCTTTTGATTAGTGTTTGTATGGTATATCTTTTTTCATCTTTTTATTTTTTTTTAATTTTTTTAATTTATTTTTTTTTTAAAGATTGTATTTATTTATTTGACAGAGAGAGAAAGAGAGATCTCACAAGTAGGCAGAGAGGCAGGCAGAGAGAGGGGGAAGCAGGCTCCCCACTGAGCAGAGAGCCCGATGTGGGGCTCGATCCCAGGACCCTGAGATCATGACCTGAGCTGAAGGCAGAGGCTTTAACCCACTGAGCCACCCAGGTCCCCTCATCTTTTTAGTTTTAACCTATGTTATATTTAAGTGATTTTCTTGTAGGCAGCATATACTTCATCCTTTTTTGTTCTTAAGTTCACTTTGACAATGTTTGTCTTTTAATTTGGGAGGGGATGACTTTTTTATTGAGGTATAACTGACGGATATAATATTATATTAGTTTCAGGTGTACAACATAATGACCTTTTAATTGATGTGTTCAGGCTGTTTACTTTTTTTTTTTTAAGATTTTATTTATTAATTTGAGAGAGAGAGACAGTGAGAGAGAGCATGAAAGGGAAGAAGGTCAGAGGGAGAAGCAGACTCCCCCTGGAGCTGGGAGCCTGAGGTGGGACTCCATCCGGGACTCTGGGATCGTGACCTGAGTTGAAGGCAGTTGCTTAACCGACTGAGCCACCCAGGTGCCCAGGCTGTTTACTTTTAATGGAATTATTGATATGTTTAAATTTAGGTCTACTTTTTCCTTTGTTTTGTTTTGTACTCCATTTTGCTCATCCATTCCCCATTTCATATCTTCTTTTGAATATCTGGATTTTTTTTTTTAAGATTTTATTTATTTGATAGAGAGAAACACACAGCGAGAGAAGGAACACAAGCAAGGGGAGTGAGAGAGGAAGAAGCAGGCTCCCCACCAAGCAGGGAGCCCAGTGTGGGGCTCGATCCCAGGACCCCAGGATCATGACCTGAGCCCAAGGCAGATGCTCAACAACTGAGCTACCCAGATGCCCCTGATATCTGGGTGTTTTGTATTTCATTTTAACTCATCTATAGACTCTGTTTATATCTCTTTGAATTTTTAAATTTGAATTTTTTTAGTGGCTGTTCTAAAGATTATGATATATATACATAACCTTTCATAACCTATTTAGATTTAGTATTTAATAACTTCAAGAAGAATGTGGAAATTTTACAACTATAAAGATCACTTTATCCTATTTCTGTTATAACTGTCATGTGTGTTTTAACTACATACGTTGAAAACCCCCACTCAACAGTGTTCTCACATTTGCTTTTAACAGTCTTACATATTTTGAAGAGCTCAAAAGGAGACAAATAGTCTATTATAGTTACCCAGAAGTATACCACATCTCTTCTCCCTTCCTTCATTTCTGAAGTACCATGTTTCCTTCTGGTATCATTGTCCTTCAGTGTAAAGAACTGCGTTCAGCGTTGATCTTGCTGCAAGCATATGGTTAATAAGTTCTTCTAGTTTTCCTGCTTTTGAAATGTCTTTTAGTTATCCTTGGACCCTAAAAGATACTCCTGCTGGATGTAGAATTTTAGTTCATAGTTGTTTTTGTTTCAGCACTTTAAAGATGCTTCATTGTCAGGGGTGCCTGGCTGAGTCAGTTGGTGGATCTTGTGACTCTTGATCTTGGGTTGTGAGTTGAAGCCCCATGTTGGGTGTAGAGATTACTTAAAAATAAAACCTTTAGGGGCGCCTGGGTGGCTCAGTTGGTTGAGCAGCTGCCTTCAGCTCAGGTCATGATCCCAGCGTCCTGGGATCGAGTCCCGCATCGGGCTCCTTGTTCGGTAGGGAGCCTGCTTCTCCCTCTGCCTCTGCCTGCCACTCTGCCTGCTTGCATTCTCTCCTCTCTCTCTGACAAATAAATAAAATCTTTAAAAAAAAAAAAAAACTTCTAAAAAATAAAATAAAATCTTTAGAGGCACCTGGGTGTCTCAGTTGCTTAAGCATCCAGCTATTGGCTTCAGCTCAGGTCTTGACCTCTAGGTGTGAATTTAAGCCCTGTGTTGGGCTCTGCACTGGGCATGGAGTCTACTTAGGGTGAAAAAAATAAATAAATAAAAAGATGAAAGATGCTTCAGTGTCTTCTGGCCTCCATGGTTTGTTTCTTTTTTTCTCTTCCTTTCTCTTTTTCTTTCTTTCAAGATTTTTATTTATTTGTCAGAGAGAGAGCACAAGCACATGGAGCTGCAGGCAGAGGGAGAAGCACGCTCCCCAGTGAGCAATGAGCCCAAGGCGGGACTTGATCTCAGGACCCTGGGACCATGACAAGAGCTGAAGACAGATGCTTAACTGACTGAGCCACCCAGGCATCCCCAGCCTCCATGGCTTCTAATGAGAAATCAGTTCCCTATGAATTATTGTTCCCTTATAGGTAATATATTGTTTTTCTCTGGATTTTTTTTTTTTTTTTTTTTTTATGATTTTATTTACTTATTTGAGAGAGAGAGAGAAAGAAAATGAGAGAGAGCACAGGAGGAGAGAGATCAGCGGAAGAAGCAGACTTCCTGCCCAGCAGGGAGCCTGATGCAGAACTTGATCCCAGGACTCTAGGATCATGACCTGAGCTGAAGGAAGTCACCTAACCAACTGAGCCACCCAGGTGGCCCTCTCTGGATGCTTTGAGGAGTTTTTTTCCCCTCCATCTTTGGTTTATAGCAGTTTCTGATGTGTCTGGGTGTGATATCCTTTGAATTTTTATCAACTCTTTCATATTCACTGAGTTTTTCAAATATATAAATGTTTGTGTTTGGCTAAATTTATGGAGTTTTTACCATTATTTCTTCACTTTGTGTATGTGTGCCTCAATCTCTTCTAGACTCCCATCACATGAGTGTTAGACCCTATTAGCTAACCTTTCATATTCTATTTAGATTTAGTATTTAATAACTTAAAAGAGAATGTGGAAATTTTACAACTATAAAAGTCCCATATTTTAACTACATATGTTGAAAATGTATAATATATAGTATATAATTCATATTTCACTGAGTCTTCCTTTGCCTCTCTGTTCTGCTGTTGACTTCATCTGGATTTTTAACATCAGGTATTATAATGTCTTGTTCTATAATTTCCATTTTGTTCCTTTTTTATAGTTACTCTTTCTTTGCTGAGAACTTTTATCTTTCCAGTCATTTCTGGTTACCTTCACATTGTGGAACATAGATATAAGGGTTTTAAGTTTTATACTGGTAATATCTATGTCATTTTAGGATTGACAACTGTTAATCATTTTCCCCCTTGAGAGTCACTTTTTTTTTTGGCTCTTTGTATTTTCGTTATTTTGGAGTGTATCTTCAATGTATTTTGAATATTATGCTACCAGACTTTGGGTCCTGTTAAAAATCTTCTGGAGAATGTTCATTTTTGTTTTGGCAATTAACTCAGAGTAAGACTACAGGTTCTGTCTTTCCCATCGTAGATGATGGTTTGTTTCAGTATCATCCTGTTTCAGTTTGCCTTCACATGCCACACTCAGTAGTTAGTCTGCAACTTGAGTGGTGGTTTATACTGTGGTTTAGTTCTCAAAGACTTTGCTATGCTTCTTTGGATCTCTTCCATGTATTTACACCCTGGGGATGAATTTGGGACTTGTGTTGGTTCCTACTCAGAATTAGCGATCTTTTCTTTGGCTTGCTCCTTGCTAGGATTTCTTCCTAATCCCTGGCTCCCAGTGGCTCCTTTCCCAGTTCCTCTTGATTAGAAGACAGGTTTCTCATAGAAAGTTTTAGCACCTCCTTACCGTCATATAGTTCCACGTGACTGAATTCACCCTCAGGGAAAAGCCATGGTCGAAGAGAGAGAAATTATAGGAGTCCTCCCACATGTTTAAGACCACAGGGACCCCTTTTCTTATTCCTTTCAGGTAAAGAGAGGTTTTCTCCCAGAGTTTGAGGTGCCTGGACCACCATGCTTAAGGTGCAGTTCTCTTGCTTACGTTTAGGCAAGGCCAGGAGAGAAAAATTAAATGAGAAAACCACAACTGTGGTAACTCCCACATTCTCCACCTCACATGGGTCCCTTTTACTCATCTTCTGGCTGAAAGTGGGGCTTTTTTTATTATCTCCTTCCCCTGGGTAATTCCACAATTTAACAATGCCACCCTTGGTTCAAAAGCAGAAGATAAAGGAGGGAATCATGTCTAACATTTGGCTAAGTCCTAAAACATGAATTTCTACATTGAAAGGGCACACCACAGACCCTTCACAATGAATAACTTAAGACCTATACCAAAAGCCTCAGAAAACTCCATTGTACTGGTTTTTTTCAAGTTTTGACCTTTCTCCTCTATCTACATGCTCTTTTTATTTTTTAGGGTCTTTCAGTGGTTGCTTTTTGTGTTCTGTTCGATTTTTATTTGTATCAGGGGGAGAGAGAGAAAGGCTGGAGTGGCCATATTCTTTTTTGTCTAGAGCTAGAATTGGCATTCATATGTTCGGTGCCTTGGTCTTGCAAATGAATTAACAGTGAAGGGTCCTCAGACATTTGAGAAAAGTTTCCAATATGAGAGACAAACAGATACAGACACACCAAGGAACTCAGAAGAAACAAAATGAAGCTACCAGAAGTAAACCTAAAATAAACGTCGATGATTGCATCTCCTTAGATCTAAGAAAAGAGTGGTTATCCTTAAAGTAAGATGTATTTATGTAAAAGGAACAATCATAAGATAGGAGAGAATGCTTAGAAATTAAATATATGGTAGCTGTACGTTTAATAAATGAATTTAATAGAAGATTTGGAAGAGTACATCATGTTAATCTCCAAGAAAATGGAACAAAAGGAATAAAGTTCAGTTTAAGAGTTTAAGAAGCCTAACATTTGGCTAAGTCCTAAAACATGAATTTCTACATTGAAAGGGCACACCACAGACCCTTCACAATGAATAACTTAAGACCTATACCAAGGCAGGGCGCCTGGGTGGCTCAGTCAGTTGAGCATCTGCCTTCAGCTCAGGTCATGATCCCAGGGAGAGACTGCTTCTCCTTCTCCATTGTCCCTTTGCCCACTTGTGTTCCCTCTCTCCCCCACCTCTAATAAATAAACAAAATCTTAAAAAACAAAAAAAGACCTATACCAAGGCACATGCTTTTTGAAATTTGACCACCAGGATTAAAAAGAATGGATAAAATTAACAGCTCAGGAAACAAGAGGTGTTGGCGCAGATGTAGAGAAAGGGGAACCCTCCTACACTCTTGGTGGGAATCAAGCTAGTACAGCCACGCTGAAAAACAGTATGGAGGTTCCTCAAAAAGTTAAAAATTGAACTACCCCATGACCCAGAAATTGCACTACTAGTTATTTATCCTAAGGATACAAACATAATGATTGGAAGTAGTACATGCATCCTAATGTTTATAGCAGCAACATCCAAAACAGCCCAATTACAGAAGGAGCCCAGATATCTATTGATAGATGAATAGATAAAGAAGGTGTGTGTGTGTATACACACATATACAAGCAATGGAATATTAACTCAGCCATCAAAAAGAATGAACACTTGCCATTTGCCACAACATGGATGGAACTAGAGGGTATTTTGCTAAGTAAGTAAGTCAGAGAAAGACAAATACCGTATGATTTCACTCATATGTGGAATTTAAGAACCAAAGCTCATGAACATAAGGGAAGGGAAAAAATAAGATAAAAACAGAAAGGGAGGCAACCCATAAGAGACTCTTAACTATTGGGAACAAACTGAGGGGTTGCTGGAAGGGTGGTGGGTGCGGGGATGAGGTAACCTGCGATGGGCATTAAGGAGGGCACTTGATGTAGTGAGCACTGGGTCTTATATGCAACTGGGAAATCACTAAATCCTGCCCCTGAAACTAATAGCACATGACATATTAACTAACTTCACCATAAGTGAAATCTAAAAATGGTATTAAAAAAAAGTTTCTTAAAGCCTCATAAAAGAACAAGCAGGTCATATTCAAGGGTCAGAGTGGCATTAGATTTTTCAAGGGTACTGACTTTAAAAATTCTGAGGGGAAACTATTTTTAATTTATAATTATATATCCCCAAACTACAATCCAGTGATGGTAGAAGAAAGACATTTTCAGACTCTCAGTATCTCAGAAACGTTACCTCCAGTCTGTGTTTTCTCAGGGAAGCTATTAGAAGATTGTTTCATCAAAACCAAGTGATTAACCAAGGGGTAAAAGAAGATACTAAATCTAAGAAACAGAACGTTTGGTGTAGAGAAGAGATTGGAAATCAGGATGACGGCTGTGCAGCAGGCCCAGACAGCAGCCCGAGGCCAACCATGGCACAGGCTGTATTTCTCTGTGACCTGCTGCATCCAGTGATCCAATCTGAAAATGATGAAGAATTTATGTAAAAAGAAATTTCTGGGTAAATACCAAAAAACAAAAAACAAACAACACAAAAATGAGTTGAAAGTACTTGCCTCTGAGGAGGGTGACTCCAAGATCAGAGAACTTCGAGTTTTTGTGCTAAGTCTTGTAGTAATAGCTGACTTTGAAAAATGTATATGTATAACTTTAATAAAATTTAGTATCATGAAAACAAAAAATATTACCAAATTGAGTATATAAGTCTTAATACGAAGTTCCTCAGAAATTTTTATAATTGTAATTACAAGTATTTTTTGAGCATATAGCATTACCAGATACCATCCTAGGCCCAATACAAGTATTATTCCACTTATGTGCACTTTCCAGGATCCATTTTTCCTTTTAAGTGGTTATGACCCTTTTGGGTTCCTGAGCTGATGTGAAAAAATATACCTTTCATCATGAAAACATTTTAAGTTTTATTTAACACCTACTGTCGACAGTGGCCTGAGATTGAGGCACTTTCCTGGTACAAGCTGGTCATTTCCACAAAAGAAACTTTGACAAGATTTTTTAAAACCAAATATTAACTTGTTGGTTTCTATAATTTTTTTTTTTTTTTGTTTCTATGATTTTTATGTCCATTGTTACTTAACTTTACCATCTGGATCAAAGTACATATTTAAATGGTAATTTTTTTCTCTGAAAAGTTCTGACTAAATTGATGATGTATCATAACCCATGAATTTAGAATGAAAGAAATATATATTATTTCTTCATCTTCACCCAGGGCATTACCTCCCGGGAACTGTGCTGTTAACTCTCAAAATAAATGGTAGGAGAGGATGTCTTGTTGAAAGACCTCATCTTTGATTTGTCTTAACATTGAGCTTTATCTGAAACTTGACTATCAAGGGGACTTGTTCCTATCAGAGGAATGGGTGAAAATTATCAGAGCAGTTGTGGTTGTTTGGGGCAACAGAAAAAAATATATATACATATATATATTTTGTTTAAGAATATATAATTAATATATATTAATATATAATATATAATGAATATATAAAGAGCAAACAAGCTTTATATACCAAGAGGTGGAAGCAACCCAGTGTCCACAAGTGGACAAATGGATGAACAAAACATGGTATATACATCCAATGGCATATGGAACCTTGAAGGCACTATGCTAAGTGAAATAAGCCAGTCACAATATTCAGCCTCATAAACATGTCATAAATCCATAAACCCCTCCCCCCCAAAAAAAGAAAGAAGCTGGTCACATAAAGAGAGATACTGTGTGATTCTACTTATATGAGGTATCTAAAATAGAGTGGTCAAATTCATAGAAACAAACGTGGTTTCTAGAGGCTAGGGGGAGAGAGAAGAGCAGAGTTGTTTGATAGTGTTTCAGGTTTGCAAGATGAAAAGGTTCTGGAGATCTGTTTCACAATGCAAACATATTTAACATTCCTGAACTGTACACTAACAATGGGTAGGATGGTAAATTATATGTTATGTGGTTTTTTTTAAAACCACTTTTTTTTTTTAAGTTTAGTCTTGGATGCAAAGGAATCCAGAAGGGTCTGATCCACAGATGCTCAGTTCCTTGTTGTAAACTTATCAGTCAAGTAAGTTTGCTAAGTGTAGTAATGGGTCAAGAGGCAGGAGGTATTGCTGAAATGGAGGTCTCTCCATGTGAAATTTGAGGAATATAATTCAAATATCTGTGTGTGTATAAAGAAAAATTTTAAATTACTGTTATTAAATTGTATCATTAAAATATAATGGTGAAAATAGGATAATTGCACACTTACAACAAAATTTAAATACCAGAGAAAAAAGCAAATCATTTCCGATATATAAATAACCAAGTAAATAAAGGTAATCAGAAGTTCAAACTTGGGAATATAGTTTTCTATTTAAGTTTGTAAAAGCACATTTACCATTTGTTCTGTTGTAGCTATTATTAAAGAAGACATTTTAGGGCCGATGCTGGAAGTATAAATCTCCATAAAATTGGGCACAACCTCTTGCACAATAATACAGTAGTTTTTAAGAGGGGCGCCTGGGTGGCTCATTAGGTTAAGCATCTGCCTTTGGCTCAGGTCATGATCCCAGAGTCCTGGGATCAAGTCCCACATCGGGCTCTGCTCAGTGGGGAGCCAGCTTCTCCCACTCCCCCTGCTTGTGTTCTGTCTCTTGCTGTGTCTCTTTCTATCAAATAAATGAATAAAATCTTAAAAAAACAACAATAGTTTTTAAGATGCTTATGCTACTTACTCAAGTCACTTCTCTCTTTTTCTTTTATCCTCTGGAAATAATGTAATATGCAGACTGACGCTTTGCATGATATTTCTGATTAATGTTGTATAATCGTGAGAAATAGAAATAGCCTGATGTTTACCAGCAGTGATATCCGCTACTAATTACAGTATATTAGTGTATACTGATCTTATAAACATTTTAAGATCAAATGTAAAGTGTTTTAATAAAGTATGCCAATGTTTGTGAAGGATAAAACATGCACTTTATATAAAAGCATGCACTATCAAAACCATTGGACCTAGAAGATACAATTCTGCTAGAGAGCAGAATGTTTTGTGTATATGTCTACTTATATTTTTTGACGTTAAGCCACTATTTTTGCCTTTTCTTTCTTTTTAATTTAATTTTTCCCTTTTCTTTCTTTTTAATTTAAATTCAATTAACCAACATATGGTACATCATTAGTTTCATATGTAGAGTTCAGTTATTCATCAGTTGCATGTAACACCCAGTGCTCATTATATCACGTACCCTCCTTAATGCCCGTCACCCACTTACCCCATTCCCCACCCACCTCCCCTCCGACAACCCTCAGTTTGTTTCCTAGAGTCAAGAGTCTCTCATGGTTGTCTCCCTCTCTGATTTCTTCCCATTTAGTTTTCCCCCCTTCCTCTATAATCCTCTGCACTGTTTCTTATATTGCACATATGAGTGAAATCATACGGTAATTGTCTTTCTCTAATCAACTTATTTCAGTCAGCATAATACCCTCCGTTTCCATCCACATCAGTGTCAATGGTAAGCTTTCATCCTTTTGATGGCTGAGTAATATTCCAGTGTGTGTGTGTGTGTGTGTGTGTGTGTGTGTGTGATATCTTTTTTATCCTTTCATCTGTTGATGGACATCTGAAACCACTACATAATTATTAGTAACACACTTATTTTCCACAGCAGTGCTATGAATTGAGTACCTAATCATCTCCATTTTACAAATGAGGGGATTCAGAGTCCAAGGTTAAGTGACTTACCCAAAGTCACAGATAACAGATAACAAAATAACAGAACCAAGTTTGTCTGACTCCAGAGCCCACACTCCTAGCACTGGGGCTCTGAGTATCTGTCAGGAAGCTGGTCCACAGTGGGTAGACCTTTCTTTTGTGGAAATTACATCCTTAGTATTTTTCTTGAATGTGCCAAATTTTATTTCATATCTGGTTCATAATGCACCCAAGCCAACTGAATTTTTATTTCTGTTTGTTGCAGCTTATTTAGATTGGTTTGTTTATTTGTTTTTAGTAAAATGGACTTCCCAGGGTTTTATAGCCATCAAACACAATGCAGTTTAAAATGTTTGAATAGATTTTTTTTATACCAGTTGGCCATTACAAAAATGCTCATACAATCTAAAAGAAAATTATTGAGGTGCCTGGGTGGCTCAGCCGATTAAGTTTCTGACTCTTGATTTTGACTCAGGTCGTGATCTTGGGGTCCTGAGATTGAGCATCCCCATTGGCCTCCCTGCTCAGCAGGGAGTCTGCTTGTCTCCCACCTCTTTCTGCCTCTCCCCCGGCTTGCATGAGTACTCTCTCCCCACTCTTTCAAATCAGTCAATCTTTAAAAAATATTTTTAAAATAAAATTAGAGAATTATAGGCAAAATATATTTTATGGATATTCCTTTCAATTACACCTAAATTTAAATTTAAAAAAGAAGAAAAAGGAAAAAATTGTGCAGAACCAAGTAGCCAGTGATCTTAAATATTTTTAAGTGAAAGGAGTATCTATATGTGGTATGTATAAGCCAGCATCTCAACAAATTCTCCCTCAGGATAAGGAAAATATCAGGGAGACTCATATTGTTGTTTACTTCCTTTCTTTATTAATTTTGTATTCCTGAATGTTTTAGTCATTATATTAGGGTCTTTGAGATATTCCATGAGGAAAGAAATAGCAGTAAAATTTAAATCTGGTTGAGGAGGAGAGAGTGGAGTTGGAAAGCCATTAAGGTTTGTCATTAATTTAAATGGGATTGATGAACTTGATATAGCATCTTTTTTTTTGCTGCTGTCATAAAAGTAACATTTGGTCATTAAAGAATAACTAGGAAATACAACAAAGTAGAAGGGGGAAAAGTACCCTTATTAAACTCTTCCTCATCGTTCAGAAACAGTTGATATTTGTGGTATTTATTTTCTTCTGAAAATAATTTGTTCTTTTTCTTTTTCTTTTTTTTAAGTATTTATTTATTTGTCAGACAGACACAGAAAGAGAGAGCACAAGCAGGGGGAGCAGCAGGCAGAGGGAGAAGCAGGCTCCCTGCCGAGCAAGGAGCCCGATATGTGGGACTAGATCCCAGGACCCTGAGATCATGACCTCAGCCGAAGACAGACATTTAACCAACTGGGCCACCCAGGCGCCCCCACAAATCTTCTTTTTAACTGAGGTGAAATTTGTTTAAAATTAACCATTTTAAAGTGTACGTTCAGCCCATTTAGTACACTTGCAGTGCTGTGCAACCATCACCCCTATCTAGTTCCAAAGCATTTTCTTTTTTCTTTTTCTTTTTTTTTTTTAAGATTCACTTATTTTTTTAGAGAGCACAAGTTAGGGGAAGGGCGGAGGAAGAGGGAGAGAAGCAGACTCCCCACTGGGTGTGGAGCCAGACACAGGGCTCAGTCCCAGAACCCTGAGATCATGACCTGAGCCGAAATCCAGAGTCAGACACTTAACTGACTGAGCCACTCAGGTGCCCCTCAAAGCATTTTCATCACCCACAAAGGAGAGACTGTACACATTAAGCCGCTGTTCCTCACTGCTCCCTCCCTAACCCCCGGCAGCCACTAACCTATTTTTTGTCTCTGTGGCTTTGCCTATTCTGTACTGATACAATATGTGACCTTTTGTGTTTGGCTTATTCCATTTAGCATAATGTTTTTGTAGCATGTACCTTTTTATGGCTGAATAATATGCTACTGTATGAATATACCATGTTTTGTTTATCGCTCAGTTGATGGACATTGAATTGTCTCCACCTTTTGGCTGTTGTGACTAATGCTGCTTGAACAAGTACTTGTACTTGTTTGAATACCCGTTTTCAGATCTTCAGAATGTATACCTAGGGGTGGAATTACTGACTTATATGGTAATTCGATGTTTAAGTTTTTGAGGAAACGTCAAATTGCTTTCCACAGTGGCTGTACCATTTTATCCACCAGCAATGTACAAGGATTCCAATATCTCCATATCCTCACCAACATTTATCGTGTTCCTTTTTTTCTAATGTTATGGCCTTGAAATCTTTTAAAAATAAAATTTACTATAATGCATATTATTTATTTTTTTAAAGTTCCTCCTACTTTATCCCACCCCAATTTTTAAAATTTTGTCTGAACTTGATGTATTTTACTGGGAAATTGGTTGAAAGCAGTGATTTTCAAACCATTTGATCTCAGAATTCTTTTATATTTTAATAATTAAGAACCCCAAGTTGTTTTTATTTATGCGTGTTATATCTTTGGCATTTACTGTATTAGAAGTTAAAAACTGCGAAATTACTTATATTATTTAAGTCATTTAAAAGTAATAGTAAACCCCATTATATCTTAACAAAAGATATTTATAAAAAATAACTTTCCCCAAACACACATACATGCACACATACACACAGTAGTGAATTAAATGATATTGTTTCTCTTACCAGAAATCTCTTTAATGTCTGCTGAAATTGAAGACTTTTGGATTCTCATATCAACCCCTGCATTTCAGTCTATTGCATTATTACGTGTCATGCATGTAGCCTTTGGAAAGCTTCCTTATACACTTAGGAGGGAATGAGTGAAAGAGGCAAATAATGTCTGAGATTAATCCTCAGGGACCTAGGAGAGTTGGAGAACTATTGATTTTTGTATTTGTATTTGTTGTTTCTGGCAAAAATAGGAGTGTTTAGAAACCTTTGAATGATTTCTCATTCATACCATAGGGAAGTGGTGCTGGTTGTTTATGCCCCCAAGTACAGATTATTCAAGGAAGTCATTATTTGGGTCAAAAATGAACTTTTCTTAGAATCAAAGATGAAAGAAATTTTCTTTTGCATAATCATTTCATTGACGTCTGAAGCAAAATGAGCATCTGTATAATTATCTATTGCTTTAAGAAAATATTTCCTTACATCATCCATTCATGATATAAACCCTCAACAAAGTAGGTTTAGAGGGAACATACCTCAATGTAGTAGAGGCCATCTATGAAAAACCTACAGCTATTACCGTCCTCTGGGGAAAAACTGAAAGCTTTACGATCGGGAATAAGACAGGGATGTCCACTCTCAGCACTTTTATTCAACATAGTACTGGAAGTCCTAGCCACAGCAGTCAGATAGAAAAAAGAAAAGGCATCCATATCAGCAAGGAAGAGGTAAAACTTTCACTATTTGCAGGTGACATGATACTATATATAGAAAACCTGACAGATTCCAACAAAAAACTTCTAGAAATGATACAGAAACTCAGTAAATTTGCAGGATACAAAATCAATGTACACAAATCTATTATATTTCTATACACCAATAATGAAGCAGCAGAAAGAGAAATTAAAGAATCAATCCCATTACAGTTGCACCAAAAATAAGATACCTAGGAATAAGCCAAAGAGGTGAATGACCTATACTTTGAAAACTATAAAGCACTGATGAAAGAAAGAGGACACAAAGAAATGGAAAGACATTCTATGCTCATGACTTGGAAGAATAAATACTGTTATAATGTCTATACTACCCAAAGCAATCTACACATTTAATGCAGTCTCTATCAAAATACCCAGAAATAGAACAGACAATCCTAGGGGCACTGGGTGGCTCAGTCAGTTTAGTGTCCCAACTCTTGGTTTCAGCTCAGGTCATGATTTAACGGTCGTGAAATCGAGCCCCACATTGGGCTCCATGTCAGCAGGGAATCTGGGATTTCTTTCTCACTTCCCCCCTTCCCTACTCAAGCGCTCTCGCAAGTAAAAAATCTTTTTTTAAAAAATCCTAAAATTTGTATGGAACCACAAAAGACCCCGAATAGCCAAAGCAATCTTGAAAAAGAAAACAGGAAGTATCACATTTCCAGACTTCAAGTTATATTACAAAGTAGTAGTAACCAAAACAGTTTAGTACTAGATTAGACACACAAATCAATAGAATAGAATAGAAAACTCAGAAATAAACCCACAATTACGTGGTCAGTCTTTGACAAAGGACAAAAGAATATAAAATGGGGAAAGTTTCTTCAACAAATGGTGTTGGGAAAACTGGACAGCTACCTGCAAAAGAATGAAACTGGACCACTTTGTAACACCATATATTAATAAAAATCAGTTCAAAATGTTTAAAGACCCAAAGGTAAGACCTGAAGTCCTAATCTTAGAAGAGAGCAGTTAGTAATTTCTCTGATATTAGCCATGGCAACATTTTTCTAGATTATGTCTCCTGAGGCAAGGGAAATAAAAGCAAAAAATAAACTATTGGGCCTTCATCAAAATAAAAGGCTTCTGCGCAGCAAAGGAGTCAACAAAACTAAAAGGCAACCTACAGAATGAGAGAAGATATTGCCAATTACATATCCAACAAATGGTTGGTATCCAAAATATATAAAGAATTCAACACCCAAGCAACAAATAATCCAATTAAAAACTGGGCAGAAGACATGAATAGACATTTCTCCAAAGAAGTCATCCAGATGGCCAGCAGTCACGAGAGAATGCTCAACATCACTCATCAGGGAGATGCAAATCAAAACTGCCATGAGAGATCACCTCAGACCTATCAGAATGGCTAACACAACACAAAAAAACAACTTTTGATGAGGATGTGGGGGAAAAGGAACCCTCTTGCACTGTTGGTGGGAATTCAAACTGGTGCAGCCACTGTGGAAAACAGAATGGAGGTTCCTCAAAAAGTTAAAAATAGAGCTACCCTGGGGCACCTCGGTGGCTCAGTAGGTTGAGCATTCGACTCTTGGTTTCAGCTCAGGTTATGATTCTGGGGTCATGGGATCAAGCCCTGCGTCTGGCTCCACACTCAGCACAGTCTGCTTCCTCTGCTCCTCCCCCCTCTCATGTAAGTACACACACTTTCTTTCAAAACAAATCTTAAAAATCTTTATTTTTGAAAAAGATTTTATTTTGAGAGCATGAGTGGGGGAAGGGCAAACAGAGAAGCAGACTCCTAACTGAGCATGGAGCCCAATGTGGGATTGATCCCAGGACCCCAGGATCATGACCTGAGCTAAAGGCAGACGCTTAACTGACTGAGCCCCCTAGCACCCCTAAAAATCTTAAAAAAAACACACACAAAACTACTCTTTGATCCAGCAATCACACTACTGGGTATTTAACCAAAGAATACAAAAACATGGGGCCTGGGTGGCTCAGTCAGTTACGCGTCTGCCTTAAGCTCAAGTCATGATCGCAGGGGCCTAGGATTGATCCTTGCATCAGCCTTCCTACTCATCAGGAGCCTGCTTCTCCCTCTCAGTCAAATAAATAAAATCTTTTTTTAAAAAAAGAATACAAAAACACTAAAGGGCTACATGCACCCCAATATTTGTAGGAGCATTATTTACAATAGCCAAATTATGGAAATAGCCCAAGTGTCCACCCATAGATGACTAGATAAAGAACATGTGGTATATATACCATGGAATATTACTCAGCCATAAAAAAGAATGAAATTTTGCCATTTATTAACAACATGGATGGAGCTAGGGAGTATAAGCGAAATAAGTCAGAGAAAGACCAATACCATATGCTTTCACTCATATGTGGAATTTAAGAAGCAAAACATGAGCAAAGGGGAGAAAAAGGGAGAAAAACCAAGAAACAAGACTCTTGATTATAAAGAACAAACTGATGGTTACCAGAGGGGAGGTGGATGAGGGGGTGAGTGAAATAGGTAGGTGATCGAGATTAAAGAGTGCACTTATCATGAGCACTGACTAATGTATAGAATTGTTGAATCACTATATTGTACACTTGAAACTAATATCTCATTGTATGTTAACTATGCCGGAATTAAAAAAATAAAAGCTTAATAAAAAATGACCAACAAAAATCATCATAAAAAATTTATTTTGCTCAATTGGTTAATATCCCACTCCCTCCATAAATTACTTGGGGCAGCTCTGGGATAAGTAATATAATAGAATTGTGAATATAGACAGGAAAAGGAGAAAATGGTTAGAAACTAAGATAAAGCCAGGAATAAAGTTAGCGCTTTTAGAAGCAGGGGAAAACTACAGTATTTTCAAATGTTCCATCTTAAAAAAAAACTCACTAAAAGGTTTTTAAATTACACCACCATTAGCAGTTTTAAAGTATATGGTCATTTATGAAAAATCTGTTCTTCATCACCTTTCCAAAGAAAATCTTATATAATGCCAGTCTACCTTGCTTGTGAGTTGGCTTGCTAACATTTTTAACCTCAAGTTTATCAAAGTTTATTAAATGTTATTACTTGTATTCATCAAGGAATTAAATGGTTCTGTTTGGTTGAAAAGACTAGAATAGTAATTGTATTTTATAACTTAATATGACGTAAGGGAAATAGCATAACACTGTGATCCAAGAGACCCAAGATCTGACTTGGGTTTTGAAGTGGATTCCCTAAGCCTTGCTAGCCAGGTGTTTGATGCTTTTGGTGAAGAAGAGTGTGGATTGTGAGAAGGAGCTCACAGTTTAACTGAGGAGATGGATGCACTCTATAAATGGTGTCGGGGTGTTTGTTCGATTGTTTAGGAAAGGTACTTAAATTCTCCTTTCACACCATTGGGTAAGTATTCCAGAATAAGTATTACCAGACTACTCAGATGTATCCAGGATTACACAGGTGTTCCATTCATCAAAATTACAGAAAAGATTTGTGCATTAAATGTATGTAAATTTTGCCTTAAAGAGTAACAAAATAATCCTTGAGTGGTGAGTGGGTAGAGGTGGAAATGAAACAAGAAAGGTGCAGTTTTGAAACTGGGTGATAGGTACATGAGGTTATTACACTGTTCTGTTAACTTTATACATACATTTAAAGCTCTCCACAATGTTTTTGTTGTTGTTTTTATTTGTTTATTTTTGGGGCAGCAAAGCAAGGCTTATTGAGTGGTAGCAAAGTGATCATACAAAGGTCCCAAGGAGGAAGAGGGGACCAAAGGGGTTCCCCCACAATGTTTTTTTAAAGCGACATTCTAGTTTACCATATTAGGTCATAAGATACTAGAATTCAGAAATCACCCCTGAAACTAATAATTTATTATATGTTAACTAAATTGAATTTAAATTAAAAAAAATTTTCAAAAATCAAGAAATAGCCATGTAAGCATATTATTTTAAAATGTGGAATTAATGGGCGCGTGCGTGGCTCAGTTGGTTAAGCACCTGCCTTTGGCTCAGATCATGATCCCAAGGTCCTGGGATTGAGTCCCACGTCAGGCTCCCTGCTCAGTGAGGAGTCTGTTTTTCCCTCCCCATCTACCCCTCTCCCCCTGCTCATGCTCTCTCTCTCTCAAATAAATAAAATCTTTTAAAAATGTGGAATTAAATAGGGAAAAAGGTTTAAAGATAGCATAATGGTGGTCTCTGGGGAGTCAGAACCGTGTGTGGAGAGGGCTGGAGCATGGGATGTCTATTTTATAAGACTTTCAGTATTTTTTGATTTTTAAACCTTATGCATGTATTACTTTGATAAAACGATATATTCTGTGGATTTCTGCATTGTTTTCAAGGAAAATATCAACATGATCCTGTGTGAATAATGAGATGCAGACCAGTGCTTGGAATATATAAAAATTCTGTTTGCCCATGATGATTTTGGCAGTAAGCCCAATTATTTCCATTGCCAAAGGTGGTGATTTACATTTGAATTACTGCTTCAGATGAGCAGAGCTAAGAAGTTTGATTTCGTATAGTTTCTTCCTGTCTGCTCTTGCCCTCCTGCAGTTTGTTTTTTACACAATAGTTGAGAGTGGTCATAGATAAGCTTATATTACTCTCCTGTTTAAAAGCCACTGAATGTTTTCCCATTGCAATTAGAATAAAATTCAAACTCTTTATCTTGGCCTACAAAAGGCCATAAATGCTATAAATGATTGGGCGCCTTATTCTCTTGCCATTCTTCCCTCATCACTGTGTCAGCCTTGATGGCCTTCTTGCACACTCGTAGCTCATTCCTGCCTCAAGGCCTTTGTACTTGCCATTCCTTAAGAGATTGGCTGCTTTTCATCATGCAGGATTTAATTCAAAATGTAATTCCTGAAAAAGGCCATCTCTGACCATGTAGCTAGAATAGGTCCCTCCAACCCCTTCTCTTTCTGGAGCAGTGGAAGAGTGTGGTCCTCAGACCAGAAGCATGAGCTGGGAGCATTTTGTTCTGTTTTGCTTTGTTTGGAAATGCAGAATCTTAGGTCCTACCACAGACCTGCTAAAGGAAAACCTGGATTTTAATGAGACCCCAAGATGATTGTGTGCATTTTTAAATTTTCAAAAGCTCTGGTCTAGAATGACACTGCCCTTACTTTTCCTGCATATCTCTTAATAGTTTCATCCGTTTCTGAAGGTAACTTTGTCATTTGTTTACATGTTTACTGCTTCTCCTCCCTAAATGGAATCAAAGCTCCACAAGTGCATCACCTTTTCTGACTTTTTCACTCCTGTATTCCAGCACTTGACCCATTATCTGCACCTAGAACGTGCACAATAAGTATTTGATATGCATAGAAGAATGCACAAATATGATGGAGATTATTTTCTTTTCCTCCAAGTGTATGACTCTGTACAATAAAAATCTCCAGGGCTCTCACTTGCTTGTAAAATCAGGGTTACTCTATGGGGCGCCTGGGTGGCTCAGTGGGTTAAAACCTCTACCTTCTGCTCAGGTCATGATCTCAGGGTCCTGGGATCAAGCCCCGCATCCCATCGGTCTCTCTGCTCAGCAGGAAGCCTGCTTCCTCCTCTCTCTCTGCCTACTTGTGATCTCTCTGTCAAAAAAAAAAAAAAAAATCAGGGTTATTCTTCCCTCTCAATATCATTATGAAGCGCTTTCACTCTTTCTTGGACACTACTATTAAACTCATGTGACAAATAAAGAATCACTTATTTTTCCTTATTTTCAGGTAGTTTGTATTCCAAACCAAAATTTAGGTTTCATTCAGTGCTTTGTTACGGACTTAAAACCATGACTGGTGTTTTCTTTCTTATCTTTGAAAAGCATTCTCATTCAGAGTTAAAGTTATCTTCAAAGGTTTTCATCCAAAGTAAATGTTAGTTTGATATTTGAGTCAAGTTTTATTAATAAATCAGAAATAATCTTTCTTAAAAACAGGAAAATAAGATCCTGAGAATATTAAGTGCAAAATTTGAAGTTAAACTGCAAAGAAAAAGTGGTGGACCAAATTGTGTACCCCATTTTTAGTGTTGAGGCATGATTCTGGGAAGGACCTATAGTTTCTGATATTGTTCTGTGTTTAAAAATATGTTCCTAAGATGTGTTTCCTATTGCATATCCTGGTGACATTTGTCAGGAGGCAACATTCAGTCCACATATTTTGTGATTTTATTTATTTACTTACTTAACTATTTATTTGTGCGTGAGAGAGGACAAGGGGCTGAGAGAGGGAGAGAGGCAGAGAGGCAGAGAATCCCAAGCAGACTCTGTGCTGAGCGTGGAGCCTGATGCAGGGCTTGATCCCATGACCCAGGAGATCATGACTTGAGCCAAAACTAAGAGTCATGCTTAACCAACTGAGCCACCCATGTGCCCCTCGCTCCACATACTTTGAATGAAGAAATAAAGTCAGTGGCTTTCATTTGGGGGAGATTCTGCCCCCTGGGGACATTTGGCAATGGCTGGAGGCATCTTCACTTGTCACGACTGGGGGGAGACGACTACTAGCACCTCGCAGGGAGAGCCCAGGGGTACTGCTAACACCCTGTAACACACTGAACAGCCCCCAGCTGCAAAGAATTCCTTGCCCAAAATGTCAGTGGTGCTGCTGTGAAGGGACTGGCTTAAGTTGAGAGAGCCTTTCCTCTGCAAATACTAATGCCATCAGAAAAGGAATACTTTGATCCTACCTTTTGGATAAGAGAAAATATAGAATAGGCAACTTAGAGACTCAGACGGGTATACTGGCATGGCATTCTCGGACAATTTTACATTTTTTAAAATAGGAAGACTCAAAATGGGGTTACTGGTTTTCCTTATTTTACAGATGGGGTCGAGGATTTGGTCTTTTGGGTTCCATTTTTGGAAAGGATGGTGTATTAAACCAGCCAAACAGTGTCTTTGGACTTATATTTTATATACTACAGTTATTACTTGGTAAGTATTTATACAGCAATAAAAAAATAAGTTTGTTTTGTTATATTCCCTTGGTACTTTGTGTCTTTGCCCTGAAATGTTTTTATATTAAATAAAAGCATGTTAATGATAGAACCACTAGTTTGCAGCACATTTTTCTGTTGTGAAAATTGGTTCACTGAGATTTTGATGATGCTAATGCTGAATTTGGTTATCTGTTGGTGTTTAATCAGGAATAGCAGTATCCCATAACGTCCAGAAAAACCAGCCTCATTCAGGGAACTTACTATTCCAGTCTTCCCCAGAAACTTTCTTCCTTATTAGTTTATATACTGTGCACATTACTTAAACATACCATAGCCTGAGACAACATTAACAGTAAGCAGTAACACACCTGCTGTGTCCATTGTCTTCTGCTCTTTTCACTTAACTTTATGTGTTGTTTCCTCTCTTTGGTGTTTTGTTATTGTTGATATCAAGGTTTCAAGTTTTTTGTGTTCTAAATAACACTGAAGTGATCAACTTTGTTTAAAGTGCCCCTCACACACACCTCCCTCTTCAAATTAGTTCTGCAAAATAAATTTCCAAACACTGGGTGAATGAGCCAAAATATGTAAAAATTTTAATAGACTTTAATATGTATTACCAAACTACTTTTCCCTCAGTTGTCTGGCTTCCCTGAAGCTTCATCCACCTTCATTTTTTTAAAAGCACTTTCTGTAAAATTTCTAATTTAATAGTTAACAAATCCCCATCATTTTATTTTAATTTTCTTGCATTGTCACTTTTGTTGTTGGGGTCCTGATAACAGTCCATTTTCATATTTGTTACATTTTACCCATTCTTTATCCTTTTTTATGTTAGTTGGGTGAATTTTGATTATACAGTTTTTTATTCTTTTAGTTAAATCCAGCGATTTTTGAACTTGGTTTCCATCGTTAATATTTTACCCCATTACCTGCCACCTCCTCTGTGCTCTTCTGCCTAGCTGAAGTTGATTTGTTATGAGGGAAATTGTGAATCTAAATTTTTCTAAATAGTCCTATCAGGTTTACCCAGTTCCATATCCTATAGAGATACAAAAATATGCACAAGGATATTCATAGCAGTATAAAATAGCAAAAGATTAGAAGTAGCTTAGCAAAACGTAATGGTTGAATAAATTAGGTTACATCCGTACTAGAAAATACTATGTAGCCATTAAAAGAAAAAGCAGGTCTTACATGAATATTCTGGAAAGATCAAGACATAGTTTGGCGAAAAAAGCAAATTGTAGTATAATAGGTATAAGATATATATATGTTTATGTATGCGTATAGAAATGCATAGAAAAGGGTCCGATGGCTGGGGGCCAGGGGTGAGACTATTATTTTTTATTCCATTTATTTGTTCGTTTGGATTTTTAAAGAAGAATGTAACATACAGGCCGAAATTAAAATAGCCTAAGAAATGCTTTTGATTATGTTAATTTTTGGAGATAGAGATGGAACAAATTTCCATTTATAATATTTAATTTGTGAATTTCCTTATATATATATTTTTTTAAATTGTGTGTATCCTACGTATTTTTTTCTGTTCATTTTTGTGTGTTCACATGAGGCCTTTTTAATGTCAGGAGGCACATTGAAGGCACATGTCAACTCATCTAACACAGTTTTCCAGAGCACATCATCTTCACTCCCTTCTAAGTTGTTTGAGATACAGCATTTTTAATTTAATTTTTCCATAGGTAATACTTTCACTAGTTCAAAGTACAAAACTGTAAACTGGTATCCAGTGAAAAGCCTGCCCTCTGCGTTTGCCCCCCTCTGCCCACTTCCTACTGCCTTTCATCCCCAGCTGGTACCCGTGTACTGTTGCTGTACTTTCTTTGGGCCTGTACAAGAAAATACAAACCTATCACCTCCATTTTCTCCTTTCTAAAGTATAAAAGCCAGATGCTGTACATACTGTTCTGCATTCTCTTTTTTTTTTTTTTTTTTTTGCTCAACTAATTCATTGTGGTGGTATCTCCATAGCAATCCATGAAGTGTCTTCATTCTTCTTCGCAGCTGCAAAATGTTCCACTGCTTGATCGAACCGTCATTTACTTAGAGGCACAGCACCTTGTAAATTCCACTGGGAATTGTATCCCAAGCCACCAGCTACAGCACATCAGGACAGGTTGGGTACAAAACGGTATTTAACTAATAGCCAGTATTTATGGAGCATTCGAAGTGCTGTATACCTTTTAGCTCATTCATTCATTCATTCATTCATTCATTCATTCATTCATCAAGTAAGCTCTAGGCCCAACGTAGGGCTTGAACTCACAACCGTGAGATCAAGAGTCCCATCCTCTACTGGCTGAGCCAGCCAGGCGCCCCTCCATTGGCTCTTTTAATTCACACATCAGTATTAGGAGGTAAAAATGATTATTATCTCAAGTTAAGGAAAAGAGTGTCATGGAGAAAGTAAATAACTTGTCCATATCATTTTGAAACTAACTCTCTTGGTAAAATTAAGATGACAGCATTAATTTTTGAAGGTTTAGATAATTAGTAAAGGGCCAAACCAAAAACCATGTAGGCTTTGCTGGCTGTTTAGTGCGGCTGGGTCCGGTCAGTCTGTATGTAGAAGAGCAGGGGGCCGATCGGACTGCCAGTCCCTGGCGTCAGGAATCCAACCGTACGTTAGCCTTGAAGAGCCTGAGGAAGGTTGTACCCTAGTATGACCGGGCCTGGGGGCAAGTCCGGCCTTCGTGGCCTGAACCCACAGGCAGCTTCTCATCAACAAGCAGTGGGGATGCCGACTCCTTAATTAGCCTCTGCCAACCTCTGACCACCGCTTATTGTTTCCTGTTTTTGTTCTCCTTGTCCATTAGTTGTTGGGAGGGAGGGTAGTTTAATATGCTTGGCTGTCTCCTCTGTCCTTGAGAATAAGTGCACATGTTGTCACGACTGTTGGCTACAGGAAATTACAAAACAATGCATGTGAAGATGTCAGCGTCAGAGAGCCCCAGTTTAGGGCACAGAACTGCCTTTTTCTTTGATCTGGTTTGACCCACATGTGGCCAACTGGCCAAATGTGGTTTCTGTTACCTCCCAGGCTAAGCCCTTTCTAAAATGTTTTTTACAAGTTTTTCCTTCTTTAGCAGGATATTGGTACAATCATCTTTGTATGACTTTTGAAAAATTTGACCTAAACATTAAGGATTTTTGAAAAATTTGACTAAACACGGGAAGCCAGATTTTACTGCCCACAGAGGGGGAGCCTGCAGTGAAAGGGCTGGGGGAAATGTGTCCTGCCTGGGAGAGAAAGCTGCGGTCCTCACGTCCCTTTATCCATCAGGAGCAATGAGGCTGTCGATTTTCTAGGTGAGCTTCAGGCAGCATGAGATTATAAACCCGCATTCTTTCTCCGCGTGACTTAACGAAGGCCAGTTTATGGTACAAGTAATATTTCCCCTAGAATACTGACCAGTGAGAAACACTGCAGCTTTAAGACTGGTGCTTTGTGTGCAAACTCAACCTGCATCATCTTAACAGACCAGTCTTTTGGGTTCCCAAATTTGATCGCGTGTTTCAGCGAAGTCAGCATTCCAACACTGCAGCAGACCGCAGATTGCTCGCTTTTAACTCAGAGACTTTCTCTCCGTCGTCAAGGCCTGACTGAGCCTAGTGTCTCTCTGTCTTGCAGGCATGACAGCAAGTGCAGTCGCAGCTTTAATCCTCATGACATCCTCCATCGTGTCTGTGGTGGGCTCGTTGTACCTGGCCTACATTCTGTACTTTGTGCTGAAGGAGTTTTGCATCATCTGCGTCATCACATACGTGCTGAACTTCATTCTTCTTATCATCAACTACAAACGACTAGTTTACTTGAATGAGGCCTGGAAACGGCAGCTGCAGCCTAAGCAGGACTGACCGCCGGACGAACTCTGAACTGGCCGCCGGAAGTCCCCTTTTCCATTAAGTTTATTTTGCAGCAGTTTTTTCTTTTGTTTTGTTTTGTTTTTTAATTCTTTACAACAGACACTCTCCCTAAGAATCTTAAACTGATTTTTTAAAATCCTGTAAATTAGAAGGGGCCCTAGCTATTTTCTGTGTCAATCTTCATTTTAAATATGGATACAAAAAAAAAAAAAGAAAAAGGATATGCCGAGCCAATCAAAGACAAGCTTTAACTTTACTTTGAAGATGTTTCCGAAATAATAAAATGTAGTCCTAGCCCCCTGCCCTTGATTGTAAAGTGAGCAACCATTGCTAGTAATTCTCTAATGTGTATAAATTCAATTTCAGGTATAACAAATGTGATCATGACATGAAAATATTTTAGAATAGATACTGTATTAAATATTGCCATGTTTACAATATGTAATATGTTTTTAGCCGATGGATTTAAACATGTAGATTCAACTAGAATCCATTTATGTGATATTTGTAAATAAAGGTAGAAATATTGGATCCATCCCTGCAGAACTTACTGTACAGTTTAGTTGAAGTGTAGCAATGAAGAATTGTCAGCCCAACGTTGACTGAAGAAATAGTGAAAATAGTAAGTCCGTACAGAGCATCTTGTGAGAAGTACTGACAGCAAAAATCATAGGGTAGTTGGTTCCCTTTCATCTCCTTCCTTGGAAAGGAAGAAACTAAATTTGGACATTCAAGTCAAGCTTGTGTCTAGTCCTAAAACTGGATCAATTACAACCTTACAAATGAGTCATTTGACCAGACCTTCACATCCAAGGCCTTCAGGACACTAAAGATGGGGAAGTAGGTAGAATTCTTTGGAGAAAAGCTGGAAACATTAATATGGCATTTTTAGGTAAAGTCTCTTACAGTAGCTGAATTTTCATGCAGAAATTTTTCCTTCACATTGGTGCCAGTCGACCAAACAGTATTAGGACCTTGAAATAACCAGTAGAAGCCCATTTGCTCCAGAGTAGGATTGCTCTTGGGTAGCTCCGTAGTATTTCCTGTTTCATTCTGCACTAATTGGATGTCTAGTTTAATCGTTTCAGTCAGTATTGGATTTGTAAATTTTAGGACTGACACGCTGCTCAGTTTGCTCCATCAGGAGTAGTGCAGGTAGAAATGTCAGAAGGTGAAGTACACTAATGGTGTCACTGCTCTTTCTAGAAACTGCGCAAATGTCTAGGTTTTAAAGGTGATGTGAATAAACCCAAATGAAATTGTTGACGGTATGCGTCTATGGTTAACACCCTCTATCAGAATGTTAAAAGTGCCTTCTGTCTTAAACCTCAAACCAAATATTTTGTGTGTTGAACTTGGGCAGAAGTGTCCTTCCTTCCTCCTACCATGAAGTAGAAAACCTGCATTATTCTCTAGAAAGGTTCTGTATGATCATTTTCTTCCTTAGATTGAGAAATAGTAGCAATGTTCTTGCTTCCAGTTAGATTCATCGTTATGTTAAAAATAGACCGGTAACTTTTGAGAGCTTTCACAAGCCTTCTTTCTGAAGGGACAGGCTCTGCTGTGTAAATCATTGTGTATAGAGTCAGCAACTGTCCAGCGGTTTCCAACTAACTGTCCTAATTGACGCAATGTATTTTTCTGGTCGAAGGCAGGTGTAACATCTGAATTGTAATGAACCTTCAACCAGTTTTACCCAGTTTTGTAAAAGCTGAACTCGGATTTCCAGGCTTATGTTTTCCCACGAATGTGAATATTCCAATGCCTGTTTTATTATGTATGTATCGTTCTTGTTTCTGTAGTGAATGAACTCCAGAAAGCATTGGATTGGACGTCTGGTGTTTATGGAGAAGCAAGTCCCAACGTTGAAGAACTTGTGCAGTGAGGTCATCTTGTAGAGTGCTTCTGGTCCTACCAAGCAGTTCATTCTTCGAAGCTAGACTGGAAATGGTTAACAGTGAAGACTTCCGTGGTGTATGTAACACTGATTGTGCTAAATAAGTTCCTCGTGTCCCAATTTAAAATGGTTTTTCATCATATTTTGTATCAATCAGCAGAGTATAGTTAAAGCTTGTCTTGATGTTGCATTCTTGCAAATGTCTTGAACTCTTATACGATAAAACGTTAAAATGTCCGGCCAGACCCTTCCAGGTTTTCCTTTGCTTTCCTAATAAGCCTTGGGGAAAACACCACTGTTTCAGTCGTACAAAAATTTTGCCACATTCCTGTGACCCCAGTAGAATTAATACCTTTTTCTCACTGAGTGATGAAGGTGTGCTGCCTGAAATAACAGCATTGTAATGCCAGTATCTCAGTAAGCGACAGGACCCTGGTGGAGAAATTTAGGCTCCCCTCTCCATCTTCTCTTCCACCCCAAGAAGGAGAAAACACCGTGCTATAAAATTTGAGGACTGTTATGACTCGATATTTAAAAACACTGCAAAATTGCTAGCCACCAACACTGAAGAACAAGTTGGGGGGTGTGAATTGGATTTCTGGGTTTTGCAGTAATTCCATGCTTCTTGGTTTGGGGAATGAGTCGTAACGAACGAAGTCCCTTATTTACTTGGTAGTCATATCTTTTGAAGAAATAAGAGAAGCTATGATTAGATGACAAATTCTAGGGAATCTAGGTAGTTTGGAAGATTTCATTGTTTTTCACTGCAGCTAGGTGCTTTCCATGAAGGTAAACTGGTGAAATAACTCAGGTTTAACTAGCTGTGTGCCAGGAATTACTTTTGCTTGATGTATGTCACCTCTCTCTAAGTCTGTCACTTTTAAAGATGTTGAAAGCATTGACTATTTTCATACAGAGACAAAGATCTGCCATTTCATACAAGAGATCTTTGGACCCTACTAGGTAGGATATAGGACCAAGACTCCATTTCTTGGGTTTAGTTTGCTTGTATTTCATAAGATTATCAGCAAAAGTGCAAAGTTATCTTCAGTGACTACTTCGTAACTGAGATTGGAACCACCACTTGACATGAGTGAAAGCTGGCAAATCTTGTCTTGAAAATTTGTATTAGACAAATGCCAACAAGGAATCCACTATCATTTTTGGTAGCCTATTTGGGAAGAAATACCTAACATACAACCTCTGTCCTCATGTATTTTCCCCCAACAGTCAGGAACATTTCTATTCAGACATTTTAGGCAGCACTTATGATTCCTAATCTGTGAGAACTCTCCCCTTCAATAAAACAGGAGGGGCAGGGGTGGGAATCCAGGCTACTTGGTTAATTTTTTATTTTTATTTTTTTTTTACAAATGAGCCCAAAAAAGGTGAAATGTTTTGTTATAAAACTGTATTAAGCATGGCCTAAGTATTGGGTGTATGATCTGTATAGTATGTTCCATCAAAAATATTTATTACTAGTGCTTTAAGCTCCAAAGCAAACATTCATTTGAAGTGGAGTTGACTGGGCAGACTTCCCCCTTTACTATAGATAGAAATATTCTTTATCAGAGATTTAGGACAGTTTTGCTAACTGGTAAAAACAACAAATGTAAATATGTAAGAATGTTTATTTGTTGCACATAACTTTTTTGGTATAAAATAAATGTAGCCGTTACCCATGTTACTGTGCTGCCTTCCTCCTTAGGTAACAGTGTTACTGTCCAAACAAGACCCTGGGATCCAGCCAGTCTGCCCATCAACTACTCTTGAGGCTGACACTGTAACTTTCTTTCCACAGGTGTACTGAGCCCACTGTTTCTCCTTTAAAATATTTGTAATTTATAGAAGACACATGCAGAATTCTTAGAGATTCTAGTTCCTGGAATTTGCGTGGGCTTGTGATGTGTGTGGTTGTCAGGAATGAATGCAAAAGGAGTTGCTGCCCAGAGGTGTGTAAGCACACAGACCGTGCTGCTGAGTCTCGCCCACAGCTTTACTTTAGCTCCCCCTGAAGGCTTCACTCAAGTCTCCTCAAAAGGTAACATTTGCAAGGATGAATCTGTTTAAAATACGGTTCAGCCAGATTTTATTGAATACAATAAATGTATTCTGTGCTAAAACCTTAGGACTTAGGATATGGAACTTACCCCTACCTTGTGAAACATTTAAGTGTGTCTGTTATGTTTAATTTCTTTTAATGTTTCAAGTAGAGAATTATATATCATTCCCAGACATTAAATGTAACACAAAACTTGAGACCTGGAAGGAACAGAATGAAGTTCAGTGGTCCCAAGAAACATGGAACCCCGAGAATCCCTACCTTCATATCTGAACCAACCACACCAACATTTAAAGATGGCCCTTAAAAGGAGATTAAATTGTCTTTACTGTTCCTTCATGGAGCTTGGAAAGGAAGGATAAAATGGTATGTGTTGAGAAGTGAGGTATCAACCACAAGTGAAGTGAGTCATTTCTGTATTAAGAACCACATTGGTTCATGATCCTCCCATTTGACTGGACACCAAGACGCATCTTCTTCCAAAGCATTGAGCTTTAAACCAGGATTGATACTGAAACCTTGGGAACAGTGTACCTGAGCCTGTGGAGGAGGGGGAATGATTCCACAAGGAAAGGCCAAAGACCATTCCCCAGGAGCTGGGCAGGTGGCCTCACCCAGACGTACAAAGGTCTAGAGTACTTGTCTGTAGGCCCGGCCTGTTTAAAAAGGTCCCATCACATTCAGTGGAGTCAGATGTGATGGGACCAATGGGCCTTTGATACCTATCTGTCCACTTCTGTCAATACTAGACTATGGTGGACGTTGGAATCATGACCTGGAAGAATGGGTAACCCCTGAGCTCCCTTCTGATTCAGACATTCTTCAACTCTTACCTTTCTTATGCTTATCTGTCAGCTTAACTTTGTGGAAGTTGGTACACGGACCTTGCCCATTAGGCCAGTAATAGCACTTCCTGTAAATTCACCGGGACTTGAGCTCATCTGTGAAGCTGAGGAGCAGCTGTCTCTTCGTCCCGCTTCACGAGCGCGGGCAGCCCAAAGGCCATGGGGCTGGTCTTATGGAAGCAGCACCTCCGACCGGCGTCAGTGGAAGCATAGGTTTCCCAAGACTGTACCACAGTTAAGGCTGTGAAAACAGCCTGTCACATAACAAGATTTCAGATGCTTTCTAGCAGTATAGATTATTCAATTTATAGATTTATTCAGTTATTCAATTTATGTCTTTATGGTCACTTCCATAAAGACAACTCTTGTTTCACATACAACAAAAGCCTTTATTTTCACCCCTAACATGCCCTTCTAGTGAACTGGTACAAACTCTGGGCCAGAGACTTCCCAGTCCGCACGCACAGTCCAGGAGGCGCTCCATCTCCTCGCTGTGGAGGCGGCCCCTTACCCGGGGAGGGGGTGCGGAGAGCCGCCAGGGGCAGGAGAGAGCTGGTTCCGTGCGTTAAAAGTTAAACGGGCTGTTTTCCAAACACCGGGTCTTCGCAGCTGACTGGTGGTACATGGTTTCATTGGCAAGTTTCCAGTATCTCTCTTGCAAAAGGAACGCCGCTGCTTTCGGCTGTCTCTGACGAGTGAAGATCCCCTTTTTGTTCCCCATCACTCTCAGTGGTGCTAAAAACAAGGCAAAAGGAGTTTCAGACGACTTCTGATGGGCCAAACAGGAACCAACTTGGAGCCATGCTGGGCACTAAACAGAACTGCCCTTTCATAGTTTAGGACTGCTCGGTCGGAAGTGGCCTCCGAAGCAGGTCTCAATACCACTGCTCCCCCAAACCACCTCAGCTCCCTGGGGTGCTCGTTCTTTTGTCTGTTAGAGGGAAAACACCCCAAGTTATGTTTCTCTTCTCTGCAAAACAGGCATACCCAGCTGCCTAGTAACCGGCATGGGGGGCTGAGGCAGTCACCCCCAGAGAGACGGGGCTTCTCTGAAGAGACAACTCCCTGAGCAGGAGTTGGCATCGGGACCAGGCAAGCCTGGGTTCTCAGTGCGGCTGCCCGGCCGGAGCTGCAGCCAGGGAGGGAGCGAAGAAGCCAGCAACAGGCTCCCAGCACACCTCCTCTCCAGTCCCCAGTGAAACTGCAGCCTCTGCTAAATGGGAAGGTCTTTCCATGATAAGCAAATGCCAGGCACCGTGCCAAGCCCTTTATCAAATGAATTCCTATATCAACTTGCAAGGTGGTTTATCCCCACTTACAGGCTTATAAAAAAGTTAGGTAATCTGTCCACAGTGACGCAGCAGCTATTTCTTATGACACAAAGCCAATGTGCCCACTCACAAAACTAGGCTGCAGAAGCCACGGATCGCATTTGCCAAACAGGGAGAGGCTCATGTTCTCAGTCCTTTTGCTCTTTACCTCCTTCTCCATTCTAATTTTTAATTTAAGCTTTCACCTTCCAAACACTTGTCTTTCCCTGTTAAGTAATGTTCTAATACCCACCACTACCAAATCCTTCCTTACCTCCCGAAATTGCTAGGCTAAATTTATGGTCTATCAGCAAAGTAGTAATACCTAGAGGAATAAAAAGAAATGGGACACCTTCATTTGGAACTTAACTGAAGTGGCCCTCATCTCTCCCCACTTCAGAAAGCATGCAGACCGACAGAGCCTCCCACATTCAGAACACTGTGGCACTTACTTGTATTTGGTAAACCTGCCTCTACAAGTGAACAACGCAAGACACACTGAAATATCCTATTTCCTAGGCTTTGTACCCTACTCTGGAAGAAGGAGCGTATCCCACAAGTAAATCAAATACAAGGTCCAATATTTCCTCACCCTGCTGTGAAACAGACAAAGGTCATTTTTGCCTCAAGATAATAGGTTAACCTGTTTGCTTTTTTTGACGTTTTTGTTTTCTACCATAAAATTATTTGGGAAGTAGGCAAGTGACTGCTGCTTGCTAAACACGACTTGTTTCTTCCAGGAAATTCTCATGTTGCGAACACTGATTAGAGCTTTCGGCTGTCTCTGACGAGTGAAGATCCCCTTTTTGTTCCCCATCACTCTCTGTGGTGCTAAAAACAAGGCAAAAGGAGTTTTTGCCCCCTCAGGACATTTGGTTGTAAGGACAGGGAAACAAACCCCCTTGTTTCCCCTGTCCTTACAACCAAGTGTCCTGAGCTACCAGGCCAACCTGAACAAATGAGAAACCGTACATTCTGTAACCCAAGCTGCCACTCACCCTGGTCAGTCATAAAATCGGCAAAATTCCAGATGAGCTCTCCAACCACATATTCTTTGCGTTTTTGATCCAGAACCAAATGATACTGCTCCAGCAGGGCTTTCTGGTACTCCTCACTGAACATCAGAGGTGGGTCCTGGAATTCAAGGCACAGGGAGAACTGCAGAGACAGAACTGGTGGAATTGTAAATGTTAGGTAAAAATAAAGACCCATGTGATGGTGACCAAAATATCCAACTTCACGGCAGCTGTAGTGACTGCAGGACACGCTGGTGTTCCTGGAGACACAGCCAGGTGGGAGGTAGCCCAGAGTAGTAAAGACGAAAGATTTTTTTTTGGTAAAGAACCTGAATTAGTAACTAATTTATCAACAGAATTTGATACTTTCTTGCTCTTATTCTTCAGTTTCTACTCACCATGCAGTCTTAAAGCTGAGCTCTACAGGAAGTAAAAAGAAGTCTCCAAATAATAAATGTACTTATTTATCTTTATTATTATTATTTTTTAAAGACTTCATCTTTCAGAGAGCAAGCACAAGCAGGGGGAGCTGCAGGCAGAGGGAGAGGCAGGCTCCCCGCTGAGCATGGAGCCCGATGCGGGACTCGGACCCAGGACCCTGGGATCACGACCTGAGCCGAAGGCAGACGCTTAACGACTGAGCCACCCGGGCGACCCCGAATAATAAATTTAAACCTCAAGTTTTAAGTAGCTGCCAGTGCATAACTGGAGAACCAGGGTAACTCACGGCACTCACCTCACATTCAGGGGTCCGGTCTGGCGGGCAGCTCCTATTTAGCACACACACCCGTTCCACAAATCACCACCTAGTGTCCGCTTCTGCGGTGGCTTTGGCCAGGAGGCCGTGAGCGGTAAAGTTCCTGCCCTGCAGGAACTACCCTCCACGAAGCCAGAGCCGGGGGACGGTTAGCAGGGCGACTGAGCGGCACCCCACAAGGCTCCCCAGGAGACAGTGCGGCTCCTGCCACACAGGTGAGAAGGGTCCTAACCAAGGCACAGGCCACGGCCAGGGACTCGAGCAGCATTTGGTGAAGAGCATCTACATGTAGTGCACTGAGACGTAACGCTTGTTCAGATGCTCCTGGAACATAAAGCCCAAGCTTTCCTCCCATGGGGGTTTGGGGGGCACCGAACTTAAATGTTCAAGGATGCAGCATCTCGGTCGTTTTACAAGAGAACAAAACCCTGCAGGTTTTGGCTTTCTGTTCCAACCAGAAGGATTAAAACGCCACACAGGACGCATTGATGATGTCCCGGAACCACTGATCCATGTTTTGTTCTGGTTCCAGAGTGAATCTGAGGGCAGGACGACAGGCAGGTTTTCTTACCAACCCTGCCCGGCCTAATGCTCGCCACACCTGGCTATCTAAACCTAAGACCAAATTAAACTATATTGACTCAGTCATACTAGTCACATTTCGAGTCCTCAGTAGCCACATGTGGCTAGTGGCTACCTGTCTGGTCACTGCAAAAAAATTCCATCCCAGCAAACGGTGCTATGAGCGCTAGATCAAGACTGAGCTGCTCAAACATGCAGAGTTCCTGACCTTTTCAAAGATGAGGAGCTGCTATGCATATATGCCATTCTCATGAGCTATTTCCCCCTACTCCACCAGTCTGTACAACGGCCTTCTGTGTGAGCAAGATGAATTTACGGGTATGAGCAGAAAAATACAGTCCACAGGGGTAGGTGTTCAACACGGCAAGGATAAGCATGTTGTGTGTCAACACAGAATCTGATACTGTGACAGGTGAGTGTGAGGTGGCTGGAGTGGGGATGAGGGGCTGGCCGAGGTTCAAGAATCCACAGGAGAAAATTCCCCACAAGAGAAAGCATCTTATCTTTGGTGAGGAAATTTTAAAAAGGGGTGGGGGAATACTAGTGATTAAACCTTGCTCCAAGATTTCATTCATTTCCCTAAGGAGTATTATTTAGTACCCTCTGAGTGCCAGACGCTGCTGAGGGCTTGGGAAGCAATGATAAATAGGATTCTACAGTCTGGTCAAGGAAAGAGTCAAAGAAATAATGACAGCACCCAGTGAGAAACGTGGAGACTGAGACCAAGCAGAGGGAACAGCTTCCTCTGCCTGGGGCAGGTGGCGTAAACCAAACCGAAGAGGGGACATTGGAGCTGAGACCTGAACACTGAGTAGGAATCCAGGAGTCGGCGAATGTGGTGCTAACACAGGCGCTCCAGGAAGAAGGAACAGCCCACACCAGAGCAGGAGCTGATAAACACAGTGAAAACTGTGACCAGTGACCAGGAGTGAAAGCAGAGGAGGATGACAGCCTGGGGGAGGGCAGAGAGCAGAGGACGCTGACGGCCCTGGCCCGGGATTGGGACTTTAACGTGGGGCCCAGGGGATGTCAAGGGCAGGACCCCCAAGGTTTGGAATTGTTCAGGAGCCCGCTCGGGCAGCCAGTGGGAAGCTCTCTGGAAACAAGCCAGAAGGACCAGGCGAGCGAGGCAGAGGCCTGAGCCCTGGAGGCCAGCGTGAGCCTGAAGAACCGCAGGGAGATCGTCAGCACAAGCAAGGGTTGGGAGAGGAGCACCTTTCTAGCCTGGGGAACGGGTGATGCCCCTGCCCCAGACAATGAAACAAGAAACTGAACACTCTACCCTGCTTACCTGGTGAAACCCTGCAATGGACCCTGCTCCGTACTCGCTCTGGATTATTGGTTTCTGGTAGGTCTGGTACCAGTTCTCAAACTGGGTGGCCAGCTGCAGCGGAATCACCTCCAAGTGCCCGAAGTCATGATACCAAGAGTAGTAACTATTCACACAGATGACATCCACATACGGCGCCTAGGATGAGAGCATGAAACTTGTTCCCAGCCCAGAATGCTGTAAGGAGCTGTAGGGCTCCCAGACTCTTCCAGGAGAGGAGGTGGGAAGGGCAGCACAAAGTGACTGAGGCGCTCCCGTGTGTGTGGCAAACGTAGGAGGAAGTGACCTGAATCAGGCAAGGCTCTGATTCTGAACTGACGCTCCTGAGCTGAACGCAGCCGGACTCCGGGGAGGCACAGAGGTGGCCTTGCTGCAGCCTAGGGCCCGGGACACGGGATTGTGTTCCTTTCTCCGCAGTACTCCGGTCACACTGGCCTTCCCTTCCCTGGCCCTGGAGAAAGGTTCCCAACAGAGGGATGGACACCGTTCTTCCCCTCACGAAGCCCTTGGTTAACCGTGCGTTCGTGGGCCGGTGCCATGGGCCAAGGAGTGACCGGAAAGGTCCCTCCTGGTGGGGAGCAGAGAGGCCTGGCAGGACCACCTTGCGTCTACACAGTGCAGTGCCCAGGACAGAGCCGCAAACACGAGGCAGTCAGTGTCTGGTCCCTCCTGTCACCTGAACCAACATTAATCTCCAGAGCCTGCCCTGGGACTGATGCAGTCCGACTCTCCCGGGTGACTGAGCCCCTTCCCAGAGGGTAGTGGCAGCCAGCACCGGGCAGGACGAGGAAGCCTGTGAGGGACACATGCACCCGGATGGCACGTCCCACCAGGAGCCTGGCGAGCCTTGGAGGCTCAGGCACTGGCTGCCCTGTCCACACGGGAGACCAGAACAAGAAGAGATGCCCCCCGGGCTCCGAGAACGTCCCTGCCTGCCTGCGCCACGCTGGTGTTTGCTCGTCTCTTGAAGGGGGTGTTCTCAAGAGATGGCAAGGGAAACACCAAGGATACAAACCATTTCCCATCTACGTTAAAATGAGAGTTCCCAATTTATATCCATATCTTGCCTTTTCTCCTCCATTCTTTCCACAAGATGTCTGCTCCTTCTGTAGCACTTTCCTCCTAAGTACTGGCCTTGAGTGCTCTTGTGAAGAAGCGTTTTTTTGCCCGTGTCTTCCAGTTTCAGTGCAATACCACACGTTGTTTCCAAGGGGGCTGCTGCTCACCAGCCTCAGGGGAGCCCAGCTGTCCCTTCCACCCCAGCCAGTGGTTCCCAAAGCCTGGTGATGACTGGAATCGCTGAGGAACTTCTTAAAAACTCAGATGGCCACCCTGGGCTTAGTAAACCCGGAATCTCAGAACCCAGGCATCTGTATGTACAAAGAGCTTCCCTTGGGGGTTCTGTCAGCCAGGTTTGAGAAACATTAGACAGCGACCACTGTAATGCTCTCCAATCGAGGAGCGTCAAGTGCGGAGTCTGAACTGAGAATGACTGAAACCCCCCTATGCCCAGCCTTCCTGGACTAAGGAGTTACACAGCCTGGCAAATAAGCAGCTAGTCCTCTTTAACCTGAAGACCATCTAGGAAAGCATTTGGACCTGCTGCTCAGGGCTCGTGTTAGCAAGCATCAGAGAAGGTGAGAGGACAGGCAGGGGAGTCGTGCAGAGACCCCCAGGCTCACCCCCAGGTCTGCTTCATAGTTGGAGTTGGTCACAAAGGTCACGGGCCGGGAGGGGTCCAAGGCTTTGGTGTGAGCAATCAGCGTCCTGTCCACGGAGGGCAGAAGACACGGTCTCGTCAGTCCGGGAAGGGCCCTGGTGCAGCCGTCTCTCTCTCCCTCCATCCCATTTCCCAGCCAAAACCCTGCTCTCCTCCCTACCGTGAAGAGTACTTTAGGGGAGCATTTAAACATGTCCTTCTAGCCTTAGAAGTATCTTTCTTTCTCTGTCCTCAAGTTCCCCTTCCCCCCAGAGGGGACCCAAAGCTGGGGTCCTTGGGCTCGGTGCAGCTAGTAGTTACATTCTCAATCTCTGGAAAAGCTCTTGAAAACAAGAATGCGTGGGATGGGGCGCCTGGGTGGCTCAGTTGGTTGGGCAACTGCCTTCAGCTCAGGTCACGATCCTAGAGTCCCAAGATCAAGTCCCGCATCGGGCTCCCAGCTCTACAGGGAGCCTGCTTCTCTCTCTGACCTTCTGCCATCTCATGCTCTTGCTCACTCTCTCTCTCTCTCCCTCAAATAAATAAACAAAATCTTTAAAAAAAAAAAAAAAAGAATGCGTGGGATGTGGGCCAGGACAGACACAAACCTAACAAGTAAGGAGGGGGTGTGCATGAGGAGGCAGGCTGTGCGCGGGGCACGGGAGAACAGCCTCCGCCACCCGCAGCTCAGTGGAGCAGTGGGAGCAGACACTCGCACAGGGAGATGCGAGGAATGATGACAAGTGGTGGCAGGACCATGACGGGGAGGCACAGAGCTCTGGGAGACCACTCATTACAGGGCCTTTAATGGACACGGGCGAGTCAGCCCAGACTCAGAAGAAACCGCATTTATGCTGAGTCGCGTTCATCAGGGAGGGACCCTGAGAAGAAACTTCCCAGCAGAGGCCCCAGCCTGTGGTCGGGCTCAGCCCGGGGACCTGTCAGAGGCCACCCTGGTGCAGGTCACCCCATTCACAGGTTAAGCCTGCTTTTCTCTTCCCACAGCTAGCTTCCTTCTCCTTGACACCCTCCCCACCCTGTCCTTCTCTTTCGAGGGCTGTGGTTTCCTCAAGCCAGAACAGTATCCCTCACCTTGAGGCTCAAAGCCACACTCTGAAACAGCCTGGGTGTCACTGGGAAGCTTCGATGCCTTAGACATTGAGCTCCAGGACACTGAGCTCCTCAGGCCCAGGCAGCTTTGGTCATAGCCTGCCTGCCTCCCGGCTGCCCCGGCGATCATGCACCCCTAGAACCGCCTGTAGGAACCTCAGACACCCTTTCTGCTCCTCAACAAACTTGTCCCCCAATCCTGGCTCAGCATGGCCTGGGGTCCTGAGGCTCCAGGCTATGTGTCCAGGCTGTCCTTTGCCCAGGTGAGCCTGCCGCTCAGAGCCTCGAATCTTCTACCCACAGCTCAGCTCACAGCGCTCTGTGACACTGGGATGGTCTCTGATGCCCCCACAGCAAGTGAAGTGATTCCCCTCTGCAGGCTAAGTTACAGCTGCCCAACCGTGATTGTGACAGTAAAAAAGACAAGGAACCAAGGAACCCACTTCCCCAGGGCAGTAAACCCTCAGTTGCCCGGGACTGTCCCTAAGTGGGGTTTCTGTCTACTGCAATGCTTGGTGGGGGAGGAAGGAGCTACTGGCATTTAGTGAATGGGACCCATCCTGTCCAACAATGTCACTTTAGAATATTAAGAATATGTATGTCACCGAAAGAACTGTATAGGATTATCTGCCTGGAAAATCCAGTTTTGTAAAGCCCAATTCCTCTTTACAAATGAACCCAAAGCATCACAAAGTGGTTTTTTGCACCTTTAACATACACTAAATTTCCCAGGAATGGAGATAACATAAAAACTGAGAGAGGATGATGACTGTTGTTGTCAGGAACCTTACCTTGAGCGGCTCACCATTTCAGAAACGCACAGCAGTGAGGGCAGCGCTGACGGTGGTCGCAGGCACCAGCCCAGCGCCCCCCGCTGCCGGCGCTCGTGGCCGGGCTTTCAGGGTGATTCCACAGCCCGAGGCAAGCACCTGACCCCCGCACGGGGCTTTCTGGAGAGCGGGGCCCACGCGTTCCCACAGGCTATATATAAATCACCCTCCCCGTGTCATCGGTCAGGCCGCTATCCTCTTCATAACCTGAAGTTACGGGTATAAGGAACTCTGCGTATCCGCGAACTCCGGATTTCATTTCAGGTGTGGAAAGGGGGCGCCCTGGGTCTCACCGGGTTGACATCCCAGTGTGGTGGGTGCCACTAGGTCCCCTGGCCTGACCGCGGCACTGCACACGCCTGCCCCCCGCTCCCCCTCAGCGCTCCCGTGGCTGCTAACCAAGGCACAGCCGGGCCGCAGAGACCTGACCTCTCGCCCCTGACCCGGCCCACGGCAGCGGGAGCACTCACTTGAAGTAGTAAGCGGCAGGCTTCAGAAAGGAAGTGGGCTCATTGGCCACGGACCACATCACAACAGCCGGGTGGTTCTTGTCCCTGCGCACCAGCTCCTCCATCACCTCCAGGTGGTGCTGCAGAGACTTGTTGCCGTAGCTCTGGCTGCCGCCGAGGGAGGAGACCCGCACGTCAGGGGCGTCAGGGGCTGCCACCCGCGGGGGGGTGGGGAGGGGATGGGGGGGCAGGCGCGGGCGGCCACTCACACCAGCACGATGCCCACGCCCGGACTCTCATCGATGACCACGATCCCGTAGCGGTCACAGAGCTGCATCACTTCCTCGGCATAGGGGTAGTGGCTGGTGCGGAAGGCGTTGGCCCCGAGCCAGCGCAGCAAGTTGAAGTCCTTCACCAGCAGCGGCCAGTCAAAGCCCCTCCCCCGGATCTAGGGCAGAGCACCAGAGAGTGAGCCCCTGCCCCTGCCTTGGTGCACTTCTTTCTAAAGCCAGGCCGCTCAAGGGTCACCCCGTTAGCCCTCTATCTGGCCCCAAGCACAGCCCCTCGGGCAGCCGTCTCAAGCACTTTGCTGAACTGCTGAGTCACCCTCAATTGCTTCAGGGGTCATGGGGAAGGGTGGTGGGGAAGGTGAGGATAGGAAATAGCCCTCAGAGGGACCCAGAGGCCACAACTCACATCTGCATCCTCGTGTTTGTTGACCCCATGGAAATAGAAAGGTTTCCCGTTGATGAGGAACTGGTGCTCTGTGACCGCTACAGTGCGAATCCCCACGGGGAGAGTGTAGAAGTCAGACACAGCCCCCGCTGCTGTCTGTGCAGTCAGCCTCACCTGTGAAGGCAGAGCACCTGGCGTGGGACTTCTTTGCAGGCCTGGGGAGGAAGGCCTCCCGCATACACTACAACAGCCCACACCTGGCCCCACAAGCTAAGAGATGCAGAAATTCCCAGGTTCTGCCACTAGCAAGGAGGAAACTTCCCCCACCCTGCCTCCGGAGCCTGCTCTTCAAAACTGGGCCCCTCACCAAGCACTGAGAAGACCAGGCTGGGAACACTGCAATCCAACTGACTAGGAATCTCAGAGGACCAGGTGTGCCTGCCTATCTGTCCTGTACCCCCCACCTCACTACTGGGAGCCAAGGCTGCTGGGTGGGGGCAAAAGGCCTGCAGCCCCAGGCCTAACCACCATTACCTCCAAAGAGTACAGGTAGGCAGGATGCTCATGCATGAGGTAGGGCCACCAGAGGCGGGCGCTGGGCACCTGTAGCTGGCCGCGGCCCCCTGTCCCCTGGGCCACGACTTTGCCTTCCTGGTCCAGAAGACACACTTCCAGCTGGAAGTGTTCACTGCCCTGGACAAAAATCTGGTAATCCACCAGCCCTGCAAGGGACAAGACAGGTCAGACAGAAGAGGGGAAGGAAACAGCCTGGGTCATACAGAGGAGGGCTCCCTGTGGCCACCACTCTGCATCTCAGCCTGCAGTGAGGGCAGATCAAGTGAGGGCAGCACAGTGGGAAGAGACATGGATTCTCATGAATCCTGAGCTATCCACCCGGAGCTATGATTTTAGGCAAGGCCCGCTTCTCTTGTGCTTCATTTCCTCATAAAATCAGGTCAGACCAGATGGGTGATTTCTGCTGCCCGTGCCTTTTCCAACAGGCTGAACTGCAGCTCTTCTTAGGTGGATGGGAAGCCTGAGGGTGAAGAGATGCTGGGACAGCCTCTCTCCTAGAGGCTCTTTCTAAACAGGGAGCAGAGCCACTTGGGGCCTGGCTGAGGGGAGTTCCTGCCAGGAGCCCTTACCGGTGTCCTGGTCCACGCCGGTGGTGATGGTGATGTCATCAATGTAGGCAGTAGGTGTAGTGTAGAGGAGCACGGGCCGATGTAGCCCCGCATAGTTGAAGAAGTCAAAGTTTGTGTTCTGAACAAAATAACCCTTGGGGTACCTAGGATAGGAGAAAAATGCCCAACTGCGGACTCGCTTTGGTCCTTCAACCTTCCCCCACCCTGCCAGGGCCTCACCTCTACTAAGGCCACCCAGCCTCTAGTGGGAAGACCAGTGGGCAGGGTGGGGAGTAGGGTGGAGGGGGAAGCAGGGTGCTGCTCACTTGGAGGTATCCGTTTTGTGGAGGATGGTCCCTGGAGGCAGTGTGTGCGGGGTGAGCGTGTTGTTGATGGCAATGGTAATGCGGCAGGAGGACAGGGGCCCACTCTGGACCAGCTTGCTGATGTCAGCTTCAAAGGGGAGATGACCCCCCTCATGCTCTGCCACATGCACCCCATTCACCCACTGCAGACACAGGAAGATATGCGGAGGGAAGAGCAAGTCAGTGCCTGCCATCTCCGGCACCCCCCACCCCCCCACGAAGGGCAGTATGTGGGGGCTGAGGGCCCTGCTAGCTGCTGCCTGTCTCACAGATGGAGGAATCAGGCAACCCTCCCCTGACCCAGAGTTCTAACCCCAGAGTGGGGCCTGAGCATGACCCCGTCTACCCCAGGAGGCAGGCTGTCAGGTGACCCCTGTGAACCAGGCAGCCCCACGCTGCTCAGCAGCTGCATGTGACCGCTCACCCTGCCTGATGCTTGTTGTACTGACCACAATGGCAAAGTAGTGAGCACTGCCGATCCTCAACACCACCCTTGTGCCCAGGTCCTGGGTCCATCGCTGGGGCAGGGTCACCTCCCGCTCGTACCACACCCAGCCGACAAAGCTGTGAAGCTGCCTATCCTGGCCCACATCGTTGTAGCTGGAGGGAACCGGCATGTCCAGGGTAGGGCCCGACTGAGGAGAGAACGGCTGGGATCAGGTCCAGACCACCTAGGACTTTAAGATGAGGACCCAGACAGCCCCCTTCCCTAGAGGCCAGGTCTTCCCACAACCCTGCCTGCAGGAAGAAAGCTGAACAATATGACTTCTCCCAGGCCCTGGGATTCCAAGGGGTCCCACCATTGTCACTTTTTTTTTTTTTTTAATTTCATTTATTTGAGAGAAAGAGTGAGATCTCGAGCAGGGGTAGGGGTAAAAGGAGAAGCAGACTCCTCACTGAGCAAGAAGCCTGATGTGGGACTCCATCCCAGGACCCTGGGATCATGACCTGAGTCAAAGAAAGGCAGGCGCTTAACCTACGGAGCCACCCAGGCACCCCACCATTGTCATTCTCTGCCAGCAACTGACTGACGCCTTTTATGGAGTTCATTTAATTCTCACAACTCCAGGAATAGATGCTGGTCACTCAGACATTTAATGGACAGTGTGCTGTGAACACCTACAGTGCTGTTCTAGGTGCTAGGAATAAAACAGTGAAGGCCTCCGCTGTCAGGCGATCAGCTCTATGAAGAGTCTGGAGGGTGGCAGGGAACTACCACAGGGGTCAGGGCAGGCATTTTACGGCCCATGGGATACTGCCTCAGGACAAGCTGGCACAACTGGGTGAACCTGAACCCAGCATGGAATATCCTGATCCCCTCAGGTAGGCTAGTCATGAACAGGACAGATAGCTCAGTGAGTCTGGCAGCAGCCCAGGGAAGAGCTTCCTGACATCTCAAACTGGGATTTCCAGACTCAATAACTATTGGCTGAATGGATGTGTAATCTGATAAGAAACACTCTGCTAGGCTGGTCTGTGTCCAGGGCTGGGGGCTCTACCGTCCCATGGCAGTCTGTGGACAGGGGTGAGCCCTGGGCCACAACCCTGCCAGAGGCAAGAGGATCTGTGCAGACTAGACCCTAAGAGGAAGATAATCAACTGACTGCCCCAGAGAGGAAGGTGGTGGGGGCAGGGACTGCTCTGCAGAGGAAACTCTGAGTGGGGCACAAGCCTGGCACCCAGCCTCCCATTCTCCCTCCCCATGAACGGATGGCAAAAGAGGATCTAGGAGAGGCGACACGAAGGCCGACCCCGCCCCCTGAGTCTGACGGGAGGCCGGGGGAGGGATCCTTGGCTGGCTGGGTGTCAAGCCCCAAACTCTCTCCGAACCCTGTAATCTCCTGGTCCTTCGTGCCAGGGCAGAGCTGGTGCCAAGATGCCCAGAGCTCCCCTCCTCCCGCCCCCGACCTCGGTGCCCGCGCCACGGGTGCCTGTCCCACTGGACGGGGGTCGAGCAGGGGCCTGCCCCCCGCCCCACAGATGTCCCGACCGGCCATTTCCTCCTTCCCCGTCCCTCTCCCTGTCCGCCCACCCCCAGGCCTCCGAGCCCATCCTTCCTTAAGCTCCTCACGGCCGGCCGCTGCGGGGGCCGGCGGAAGGCCCCTGCCCACTGCCCACAGGGCCTGCACCTCGCGCAGCGGGGTCCGGTACCACTGCTGCTCGAAGCCCTGGTGCCGGTTCTCAGAGAAGTCGGCGCGGAAGCTCCAGAGGCCGTGGAGCTCCTTGCGTTCCCGCGACGGGCTCTCCTGGGGGTACAGCATCCCGCCCTGGAGGGCCATGCCGCAGGCCCAAAGCAGCGGGCCAAGGGCGGCCCAGGCTCCCGGGTGCATGCTTCCCTCACGGATGCTTGCTCGCCGCTGACTGCAGCTGGGCTGGGGCTCAAAGCAGCGACGGAAGTGGGCGGGGCGTCGCGCGAGGTCATGTGACCCGCCTGAAGCCTCCCCCGCCATCCTGGTTGAAGGCGAGTGCCAGGTCCGAGGAACTTGGAGGCCAGAAGGTCATCTGGAGGGACCCACTTCCTGCGGCCCCATGGCTGTAAGGCTCCCGATTTCGAATCCGAGAGACCACCAAGGAGCCAATACCGATGCAAATGCAAGAGGGTTTATTTGCAAGCTCGAGCTTGGGCCCAAGTATATCCGACACAGCAGGGTCAGGACTTGGACCCCTAGGTCAAAGGGCGTAACAGTTTTATAGGGGCCAGTGGCCATGCAGAAAGTTGAGTAGTCAGGGGCGCCTGGGTGGTTCAGTGGGTTAAAGCCTCTGCCTTCAGCTCAGGTCATGATCTCAGGGTCCTGGGATCGTGCCCCACATCGGGCTCTCTGCTCAGCAGGGAGCCTGCTTCCCCCCCCTCCCCGCCCCCCCCATCCTCTCTCTGCCTACTTGTGATCTTTCTCTCTCTCTCTCTGTCAAATAAATAAATAAAATCTTTAAAAAAAGAAAAAGAAAAAAGAAAGAAAGTTGAGTAGTCATGTCGGTCCACACACAGGTGGCCAATGAGATTGTAACACATGCGGAAATTTGCATAGGAAAGTTGCATAGTCATTGTCGGTCCACACACAGGTGGCCAATGAGGTTGTAACACACGTGGAAAGTTGCGTAGTCATGTCGGTCCACACGCAGGTGGCCAATTGAATCACAATTTACCCTATAGTAACCGTTTGAACTAGCCTATTACTCCAGTCACAAGTTTGGCGGGCCAAAGGTGGGGTTAACATCCTGTGGCGGTGAGGGATTCCGTATTCCTATCCACTAACTCAAACTGGTTCAAGGACCGGCTAGGCAATGTTCTGACATTCTATGACCTTTCTCAGGAGCAGGTCGTGTAAGGGTTATAGACAAGATGACAGGTGTAGCACAAATGAAGTTGGCCTTGTTCTCCTCTCTCATTCCCCCCTTGTCTTTGTAACTTACGGCCCAATCATGGGACGGACTGTACTTCTATTTTACCCTCCGTTATTAAAGGTTTGTATTGGCCTTGTAAGACCATCATCTGGACAACCCCTATACGTTCCTTAACAAACCGAACTAGCCTATTGACGACGCAGGGGCTGACAGTTAACAGCAGTAGCAGGATTATGAGGGATATAAAATACACCAATCAGTTGTCAGTTCATTATACAGAAAAGGGAATGCAAAGTTGACCAGTCAGATTGTCCCTCATCATTGTGGGAAGGTCTCTGAGACAGGAAGCCCCATGGCGAGAAGTCCCAAGCCACGATCTTGTGAAACTCGGTGGCCATCTTGTCCACCCTTGGCACCCCTGGGCCCGCCAGCCTAACATTCTGACTTTTTTGATGTTATAGGGCGACGACTTGAGTCTGGCTACTTCCTGCTGAATTAGGGGCATCGTAGGTAGGGTTCTTCGGTGGTCGGGAGGCGGGTACAGGGATGCAGCAAGAGTTGGTTGATTGTCACTGGGTAACTTTGTGAATGCAGTCCTGAATAAAACGAAGCAGGCAAGGGGCTAGTATTAAAAGGAGGCAGAAGATGATAAAGAGGTTTAGGATGGGGACAAGCCATGTTACCAGTGAGGACTGTCCCCATCAACACACACACACTTTATGCCTTGTTTCTCATTAAGCATAGCATTAAAACAGGACCTGCTCCTTTCCTATCATTGCAATAACACATACCAAGATATTTATTTACCCACCACTTGAAGGACCTAAGGTATTCGTGATTAACAGTCCCTCAAATCAGAAAGGAATGGGATCATTTCCTTCTGAAACTGGAGTTTGGCGGCAGCTGGGAAACCAGTGGGTGGGTTGCAAGGGAGTGTGCTTAGGTGTCACCACAGAGGGGACACAGACTGGTGGGAACCATTCCTGGCTCCCACTGGATTTCCTAGGACTTGAACCACTGCCAAGCTTCACAGGCAAATGCTCACCAAGTCAAAGGTCTATTCTAATCCTGGACACCTCATCAGAATTTCAAAAGACTTTCCTTTTCTTAAAGACCCATCTAGCATTTTCCCATGGGTTTCCTCTTCACAACTTGAACTTAGACTACAAAGCCCTACTGTCCTGGCAAACTTGAAATCGAAATCTTAAAAACAAACAAACAAACAAACAAATAAAATAAAGGGACCTGGGCGTCCTTGCACACTTCTTACTGCCTGGAAGGGAAGGTCCTTCCCCGGTCTTTGCCAGTTAACCCTTAATGGGCTTCAAGTCTTGGCTCACTACCAAGTGGTGGCAGTGCCAAGAACCCCGGGGAGGCCTTTCACACATGTCTCTGCAGAGTGATGAGGCACCCACCTGCACTCCTCTCCCAATTAGCCCCTATGCACACAAACCTCCCACTGGAGCACCTACACACAGCCGAACAATCGTTCCCAACCAGAATAATGGCTTGCTCCCATCATCGTTCTAGCTTCAGTGGGCAGTGGACTATTCTTAAGGCCACAACTTTCTGCCTGCTTATGATGTGCCAAATGATGAAATGAGAGATCATTCAGTAGGCACAACCATACACATAAATACTATTAATCCCTTTCCCGAAAGGAGGCAGCTAGGACTTAGGCAGCTAGATACCTTTTCCAAGCACCAACACCTAGGAAAATGTTCATGTGGGATTGAACTACACGGCTCCCTCTAAAGCCTCTGCTACAATCCATCATCCCTCCCTGTGCTTCCTCCTATACCCTCTCCCAGTGAGGTCTGCTGACATATGGTCATGGTTTAGGCTGTCTGGTATCTTGGTTAAAGTAAGGATATTGGTCTTCACAAGTCCGTACTCATTGATGTACTAGCAACACTCTTCATTCAGGAATATATAGGTGCCACCTTTATCCGAGGTGAGAGGATCCAGAGCCCATCAGTTCTGTAAAACGACCTGAGCAACTGAGGTTATTTGGCATTTGAGGGAAGCAAGAGATTCAGCCGAGTCCTCTATTGCCACCTCCAGTCTTTCTGATAAGTTCCTTGAACTATGTGCAGTGGACCAGGGCACCAGTGCCTCAGCCGGTGGCTATTAAAGAAGAAGCCAAGGAGACCCTGATAATTAGGGGAAGGAACACTGCACGTTTCTGTCTTCCCCTAGGAGAAGTAGTTAGGAGAGAGGTCGGTCATGAAGTCCAGGGCAAGGGGCAGTTAGGCAGTCGAGAGACAAGGAAACTCAGTGATTCTGTAACACATGGACACGTTAACATTTCAACATCCAGAATAGAAAGTAAAACCTTAGAATTTTTACAGCACAAACTTAAATAGGATTAGGGATGTTAAAGATCTGATAAACAAAACATAGAAACTGGTTTTTCTAGGCAGGCAAGGAGAAAACTATTTACATTTTCTTGACAGCAGATAAGAAAACTTTTGTCTTTTTGAACAGAGAAAAGCAGACTTTCAATCTTTTACCAGTGTACTTTGAAATCCACTTATTTCAAACTTAGTCCATCCTGACCACACCTAAAATTCTGTTCCAAAGTTTTCCATCACAAACTTTCTACAACTTTCCTTTGCATTCACATTTTGTCCCAAGCCATTTCTCTCCAAACAACCATCTCATTTAGGACAAAATTGCCTTCTTTTACCTTCAACAAAAATGCATTCTCATTCCTTATATCTTTCTTACATATCTCCTACTTTTCCACGTACGGCGTTATTTCCCTTATTTCCATCAGTCTTAGTTGCAGTTAGCAGAATTTTGCACTCTTAGAAACCTTAGTCTCCAGTGACAACTAAGTGTTAAGCAATTGTAACCTGTTAACACCAGGATTCTTTGGACGGCGAATTTATGAATCAGTTAAACACAAACCATGTTTACCAACAGATTTAAATATTCTTAGCTTCTTTGTGGTAAGAAGTCAAAAGCACAAACTTATGTCCAGTAATTAAAGACTTAGCACTTTATCCTATTAGGGAAAACAACAACAACAATAACAACAACAACAACAACAA
>CM053621.1:19346030-19391364 GCA_028646535.1 Procyon lotor
CTGGGAAATGAGTGAGGGAGAAGCCCCCCACATTTATTAGGAGGAACAGAGAGAGATAAATTCAGAGTCCCCTTTGCTAGGGATGGCCTGTGTACCCTCCAGCAATCTGGGTTTACTAGAAGGAGGCTTATTTATATAATTATCCAATACATCAGGAAGGAATTTACTAGTTGACCCATTTGGGCAAACACATTCTGCAAAAGGCCCTTAGGTCAGGGTCTTGGCGTAAAGTAATGAAGGCCTAAAGCAATGAAGGCCTAGGTATGAGCAATGAAGGTGTCCTAGGTCCCATTTGCCCTATTTCCTACAGAGGAGATCTAACTCATAGATCCCACTGAGGCCATGCACTGTTACAGGAGCTCAGTCCTTTCCTAAGTTGCAATCCGATTTCCAGTACTGAGAAGTGAGATATGGTGGCGGGTATGTTGGAGAGTAAGGCATACAGATTTGGATAACAACCAAAGAGAGGGACAGGACATGAGGGGGTTATTAGGAAGGAGTGAGAAAAGGGAAACCCATTCAGGCTGCATGGAAGGGAGGGGGTTGGTATGTGACTTGGAGGAGGTGCCGTCAATTCCCATGACCGCTACTGGGGAAGTGAGACTGGTACCTGAGTAGGAAGGCAGAACAGAATAGGCAGCCCCCGTGTCCAGGAGGAAGGATATGGACTTACCCGCTACCTGGAGCATGACCCTGGGCTCGGCATGGGTTAGGGGGGTGTCCGAGTCTGGGCGCCGTCAGTCATCATCCATTCCCAGCAGTTGGAATGCAGGGCTTACCAAGTCGGAGTTTCCTCCACGTTGAGGCGCCGGGGGTGCTCCGATGCCGGGACAGTGCCATTTCCAGTAGCCCATCATTCGGCATTGCGGGCACAGACGGGTTTGGCTCCTGTGGATTGGGACAGTGACGGGCCCAATGTCCCTCGGCTCTGCATTAGAAGCAGGCCCTTGGAGGGGTGTGGTGAGCTTCCCCCTTTCTGTTGGCTCCTGGAGCCAGCCGGCCACAGGGCTGCCACCAAGGCTTGGGTCTGGAGCTGGACCTTCTGCTGGAGTCTGGCTTGCCGTTTGAATTCGGCTGCTTCCTCTCGGGTATTAAGAACTTTAAAGGCCATTTTCACCAGGTTGGGAATGGAAGTTTGAGGGCCCTCCTCATCCTTTCTTAATTTCTTACGGATATCAGGGGCTGACTGAGAGATAAAGCGGGTGGCCAGAACAGTGACCCCTCCTGGGGAGGTATAGGCGGGTATATTGGGTTAAGGCCTCAGTAAGCCTGTTAAGGATCAGTTAACAGCCTTGTTGGAAGCCACCCGCATTCCAGCGATAAGGCACTGGACCTTGTGGTCGTGGCGCCTGAGGACATCTCGGCCGTTTTGGTAGTCTCACCCCTCACCCCGGCTCTGCTGCGGGAACTGGCTGAGCACTGACCGGCATGATGGCGTCAGTCAAATGGACCTGGTCCATGTGTTCCCGAGCCGCAGCCTGAATGCGTTCCCTCTCTGCCGTGAGGGCTGTAGTCTGGATGACCTGTAAGTCATGCCAGGTTAGGTCATATGCCTGGGCCAATATTGGAATTCCTTGATATAGTTACCCAGGTTGGCTGAGTAAGAACCCAGTCGTTTTTCAATTATAGAGGTCACTATTGGCAAAAGGCCAGTAGTGATGGGGCTGATTCCCTCCTGCATCTGGCAGGGGGGTGGGGGAGGGTAGCTCGCAGGGGCAGAGTCCAAGGCAGGCAGACTGCTCTCTCTGAGCCCTTTGTCTGGTATAGGGCGGGCTTCCCATTGGAGCGTTTCTGCCCTTTGCTCCCGGAGCAGCTTCCACTTCCCCAGGCGGAGGATGGTCATGTTCCCTCCGGCTCTCTAGGAGACTGATATGGGGGAGGAAAAATTAATTCTTAAGTTCCTCCTTGCAGGATAGGGTAGAGGGGTGGCACCGAGGACTTAGTAGGACTCCTCTTCTTCTCTGTCCCCTGTAAAGCAAGAATAGGTCACCCCTCCGGGGGGCGCGGGGCCAGAAGTGGTTAACCCACGAGGGTGGGTTTTCCACAAGGTCCTGCCAAGTAAGAATGTAAGAGAACTGATCAGGATGACCCATCTTTGGCCGTGAGACGACGCCTCTTGACTCGGTGGATGGCGTGGAGGTCGAAGGTTCCCTCTGGCGGCCATCCGACATTGAAAGTCGGCCATTCGCTAGAACAACGACATCAAAAAAACGCCACTGACCCTTCCAGACCTCCACACTGAGGTTATTGGCCCTTTCCCTGACCTCTTTTTTTTTTTTTTTAAAGATTTTTTATTTATTTATTTGTCAGAGAGAGAGAGAGAGAACACAAGCAGGCAGAGACAGAGGGTGAAGCAGGCTCCCTGCTGAGCAAGGAGCCTGATATGGGACTCGATCCCAGGACCCTGGGATCATGACCTGAGCCGAAGGCAGCTGCTTAACCAACTGAGCCACCCAGGCGTCCCCCTGAACTCTTTAAAATGGTCAATCATAATACTTAGAGGAGCAGTCTGAGTCTGTCCCATAATGTCCATCCAGTAAGTCCACAGAATAAAACAGCAGAACACAAAAACAGACAAACAGAGGGCGCCCAAGAACAGTTTTCCACCTCCGCGGAAGCAAAACCAGACACTAGATGACGGCCTCACCGGCGGGAGGGACCCACCTCGTCTCAGACCAAGGGGATTCCATGTCCCTCCGGAGAGGATCAGAACAGTAAGACACAAACAGTCATGACGATTAACAAGGACACAATAACACAGACAAACGTTCCGGCGAGGCCCCGGAGACAAATCAGAAGGTGAAATGAAGGGCTGGCTGTCTGTAATGGCAGCGGGCCCTCCTCACAGATGAGGACCTTGTCCTCCTGGCGGGGGCAAGGGTCGTCTCCCAAGACCCCTGGTCGACGGCTCGCCAGCGCGTCCGCTTAAGCCAATGCCGACCCAACAACAGTTTGGAATTCCTACAGGTATAGAGCTCTCAGAAAGTACAGTATAGAGCTCTTGGAAAAATACAATATAGAGCTCTCAGAAAATATGCGCGCACAAAGGGTAGAAAAAGTTGAGTTCAGTCACCACGCGTGGGACCCTCCGGGTGGGTCCAGGGGGGGTCTCTCAGATCCCAGGTGAGCCCCCAAATGTAATGCCCCCGATTTTGAATCCGAGAGACCACCGAGGAGCCGATACCGATGCAAGCTCGAGCTTGGGCCCAAGTATATCCAACACAGTGGCGTCAGGACTTGGACCCCTAGGTCAGAGGGCATAAGTTTTATAGGGACCAGTGGCCATGCAGAAAGTTGCATAGTCATGTTGGTCCACACGCAGGTGGCCAATGAGATTGTAACACATGCGGAAAGTTGCATAGTCATGTCGGTCCACATGCAGGTGGCCAATGAGGTTGTAACACACGTGGAAAGTTGCATAGTCATGTTGGTCCACACACAGGTGGCCAATGAGGTTGTAACACATGTGGAAAGTTGCATAGTCATTTCGGTCCACACGCAGGTGGCCAATTGAATCACAATTTACCCTATAGTAACCATTTGAACTAGCCTATTACTCTGGTCTAAATTGGCGCACAGGTTTGGCGGGTAAGGTAACTGTTTGAACTAGCCTATTACTCCAGTCACAAGTTTGGCGGGCCAAAGGTGGGGTTTACATCCTGTGGCGGTGAGGGATTCCGCATTCCTATCCACTAACTCAAACTGGTTCAAGGACCGGCTAGGCAATGTTCTGACATTCTGTGACCTTTCTCAGGAGCAGGTCGTGTAAGGGTTATAGACAAGATGACAGGTGTAGCACAAATGAAGTTGGCCTTGTTCTGCTCTCTCAATGGTGACGGTGGGGGAGGGCCAGCGGGGAGTCCAAAGCTGAGCCTTTAGGAGAGGGACCCCGTCTCCAGCTCTGGCTGTGAAAGGCAGAGGTCCCTGGCTCTCTGCCTGTCCTGCCGCGCTGCCCTGGCCAGTGGGACTGCTGGCTTGCCCCGTGTCTCCGGTCGGGGGCCATAGGCCAAAGAGGGACCCAGAGAATTGGCCTGACACCCAGTGAACCCAGGCAGAGCCTATGCCATGCTTGGGGGTGTCCCCAGTGCAACCATAGCCTTGACCTTAGGCCTCCACCTATGGTTACCTTGATGTGGTTTTGGAATGTAGGGAGGTCCTGAGTTGATGGTCATCTTGAGATGGCTTTGGTGCGAAAAGGTGGTTTTATTAAAGACAGCGATAGGACCTGTGGGCAGCAAGAGATGCTTCACCAGATACTTGAAGCTGAGAGGGTTTTGGAATATAGGTGAGGTTTGGTGGGGTGGAGTCTGGAGCCAATGACCAAGAAAGAATTCTAGAGACATCTTTGATGCAAAATGGTGGTTTATTAAAGCATGGGACATGAACCCATGGGCAGAAAGAGCTGCTGTACAGGGGCTGTGAGGGGTGGCTGATTATATACTATGGGGTTGGGGGAGATATGGAAAGGGAGGTTTCAAAAGAATTTTCGGGTGTTAAAGAATACTCTCTGGATACCAGAGGCCTTGCCATTGTCAAATTAAGGTTGTTTTTCCCTCTAGCAAGACATTAACAGTAAGATAGTTGGGAGCTTCCTAGAGGAACATTATACTCTGCCCACTTCGATATGTGTTAATGGGCTGAAGGTTATAAGGACATTTAATTGAGTCTACATTTCTCTCTGGAAGCTAGGTTATTGATAGAAATGCTTTGTTCTTGTAGGTTGCTAAAACATTTGTAAACTGAGGGAGACTCGTCTTGCAGGATTGTGATCTCTATAAGTTAACTGTTTGTTTTTCCTGTCCTTAGCTTTAGAGCAGCCAGGAGTGCATGAGGAATGTCACATATATCCCATCTGGGGGCTGTGGGGTGGGTGGGAGGGTTGTGGGGTGTCAACTTCTACTTTGTCCTCAGCTTGCCTTCTGTTCTCTCATCAAAACAGGCCAAGTGTACTGTTCCTCCAGGGAGCTCCCAAGGATCATACTATTAATGACTTACTAGAAGGGAAAACAACCTTAAGGTGACAATGGCAAAGCCTCCAGTATCCTGTGAATCTTTTTTTAAAATTTAATTTTATTTTTTCAGTGTTCCAAGATTCATTGTTCATGCACCACCCCCAGTGCTCCATGCAATATGTGCCCTCCTCAATACCCACCACCAGGCTCACCCAACCCACAACCCCCCCCAAAATCCTCAGTTTGTTTCTCAGAGTCCACAGTCTCTCGTGTTTCCTTTCCCCCTCCGATTTCCCCCCATTCACTTTTCCTTTCCTTTGTATCAACATGGACATGGGACTGGAAGCAATTATGCTGTGAATCTTCTTCAACGTGCAAAAATCCCTTTGAAAACTCCCTTTTCCTTACCTTTCCTGATTCCCAAGTATATAATCAGCCATACCTCACAAACCTGGGGCAGCTTTTTCTGCCCACAGGTCCTGTCCCTATGCTTTAATAAAACCACCTTTTTGTACCAGAGATGCCTTAGTCTCAAGAACTCTTTCTTGGCCATCAGCTCTGGATCACAGCTCACCAAACTTCACCTATATTCCAAAACCCCATCACAAGGAGAGGGGATTTATGATCCTAGTGACCTAGTCTGGATAAAATTGTTCAGACAGTTACCTGATTTTTAAAATTATTACTTTTTTTCTGATTTTATACTCAGAAAGCAATCTTCTGATAAGGGAATTTTAAAAAGTTTTTATTTATTCATTCAGCTCCCAATAAATGAGGCTAGATCCCAGGACCCTGAGATCATGACCTAAGCTGAAGGTGGAGCCCAACAAACTGAGCCACCCAAGCACCCCCTGATAATGGATTTTAAAACTGACAACAGAGTAGTTAAATAGGATAGTAAAAATAAAATATATTCTAGGAGCTCAAATGCTTACAATATAAACACAAGAAAAGTAGGATGCAAAAGTACATACAGGATGATCCCAATATTGTTAAAATTGCATCCACACAAATATAGATAGACGTAAAGTGTCTTTGGTATTATGGACAATTTCTGTTTTGTTTTTCATACTTTCTGATTTTTGGAAATTTTCTATAATGAACATTCATTTTTTTTAATTAAAAAATATTTTCTTATTTATTTTTTTTAAAGATTTTATTTATTTATTTTACAGAGGGAGAAAGACCACGAGTAGGCAGAGAGGCAGGCAGAGAGGGGGGGAAGCAGGCTCCCTGCTGAGCAGAGAGCCTGATGTGGGGCTCGATCCCAGGATCCTGAGATCGTGACCTGAGCAGAAGGCAGAGGCTTTAACCCACTGAACCACCCAGGCGCCCCTTTCTTATTTATTTTTGCGAGAGAAAGTGTAAGCACGAGCAGGGGTGGGGGGGCAGAGGGAGAAACTCTCTGAGAGGGCTTGATCTCACCCCAGGATCATGACCAGGCAAAGGCAGATGCTCAACTGACTGATCCACCCAGGAGCCTAGAACATGCATCATTTTTATAACCAGAATCAAATCAATAAATGTGTTCTAAAAACAAACAGGCAAAAAAATAAGTAATTAAAAGTCTATCAACTCCTTTAAATTAATAGATTTTTCATTTACCCTTCAGCTTTAATACAATCTGATTTTCTACTGTCTGATTGGAAAGAGGAGGATAGAGACCTACTGCAACAGTTTGCACACTTGTGAACCTGAAAACTAGACCCTGGTGGATTAGGCCCATTAGCCAGTTTTCTCCCCCAACCCCCACCTCCACCCCTAAGTTTTCAGCCTTGTACAAGTATATGGTCCTGGAGTTGTAGATTTGGGAGTTGTCAGCTTTAAGAATGGATGAGGTCACCAAGGGAATGAAGGCAGGTAGACAAAGGATCCAAAGATGAGTCTGGAGACACCCCAACATTATGAGAACAGGAGATGAGTAGGAGGGATGAATAGGTTCCCATTTTCTTGAGGACAAATCCAACCCCCCTAGCTTGGTTTGTCATGATGGTGGGGTTTTAGAATATAGGTGAAATTTGGTGGGGTGAGGTCCAGAGTCGATGGCCAAGAAAGAATTCTGGAGACATCTCCGGTGCAAAAAGCTGGTTTTATTAAAGCTTGGGAACAGAAAAAGCTGCGTGGGAGTTGTGAGGTGTGGCTGATTATCTACTTGGGAATTGGGGGAGGTAAGGAAAAGGGAATTTTCAAAAGGATTTTTGTATTAAAGAAGACTCAGAGGATACTGGAGCCCTTGCCATTGTCAAGTTAAGATTGTTTTTTCACTAACAAGGCATTAACAGTAAGATAGTTGGGAGCTTCCTGGAGGAACCTTATACTCTGCCAGCTTCAAGTATCTATCAATGGGCTTCAAGGTTATAAGAATATTTAATTGTATCTACATTCCTTTCTGGAAGCTAGGTTATTAACAGAAATGCTTTGTTCTTGTAAATTGCTAAGATTTTTATAAACTGAGGGAGACTCGTGTCTTGTAAGATTATAATCCCTATAAATTAACTATATGTTTTTCCTTCAGGGCAGCCAGGAGTGCTGTCACATATATGCCATGGTTGGGGGGGGCGGTTGTAGGGTGTCAGCTCTTTCCTGTCCTCCATTAGCCTTCTGCTCCTTCATCAATGATCTGACCTGTTCCTGGCCCTCAGGTCCTGAACACACTATGTTATTATATGCTTCTGTGCCATGTTCAGCCCTTCCCTCTGCCCAGAATCCCTTCATTCTCATCCTTTAATACTGCATTCAAACAGCTTTATTCTTGGGAATGCAAGCTGGTGCAGCCACTCTGGGAAACAGTATGGAAGTTCCTCAAAAAGTTGAAAATAGAGCTACCCTACGACCCAGCAATTGCACTACTGAGTATTTACCCCATAGATGCAAATAGTGATCTGAAGGAGCACCTGGACCCCAATGTTTATGGCAGCAATGTCCGCAATAACCAAACTATGGAAAAAGCCCAGATGTCCGTTGACAGATGAATAGATAAAGAAGATGTGAGATACACACACACACACACACACACACAGGAATATTTTGCAGGCATGAAAAATGAAATCTTGCCATTTGCAACGACATGGATGGAACTAGAGGGTATTATGCCAAGCAAAATCAGTTGATCAGAGAAAGACAATTATCATATGATCTCTCTGATATGAAGAATTTGAGAGATAAGACTGAGGATCATAGGGGAAGAGAGGAAACAAATGAAACAAGATTAAACCAGAGAAGGAGACAAACCATAAGAGACCCTTAATCTTGGGATACAAACTGAAAATTACTGGAGTGGAGGGGCTGACTGGGTGATGGACACTGGGAAGGAATGTGCTGTGGTGGGCACTGTGTGTTGTATAAGACTGATGAATCACAGACCTGTACACCCGAGACAAATATTGTGTATTAATAATTTTAAAAATTTAAAAGCAAATAGTTTTATCCTCGCATCCCTTTGGCCTCCAAGTCCCACCCACAAATTCACTGAGGCAATTGGTCCTTGGCTCAGGCCCCCTCTCCATCCCCCTTCTTGTCCCTGTGAGTAGTGTCCCCATCCAGGGCCTCAGTTCTGTGACCTCTAGTCCTTTCTCTCCCCACAGCTGCTTATTTACTGGATCATACTCTAGATTCCTTATTTTCTGAAACCACACTACCTCTGAGATTCCTCCCAGACCACAATCTCTTACTTTCCCCGTCCTTGTTTATTAGAAATGAAGCTCCATTTCCTCTGTCCTCCCTATTTTTCTGAATCTAGCAGTCCTCATCTCATTTTTCCGGAAACTCTTCTTCCACCAATGCAGTGCCTCTCCCTGGGGTCACCCGCCACTCCATAGCTTTTCTTCTGGAGTATCTTCACTCCTATGTCCCTTTTGTTTTCCTCAGTTGCAGCCATACCCACCCCTCCGGTCAGGCTGTCTGCTCCAAGGGAAGACTGCTTCTCTCTCTCCCACTCCCCCTGCTTGTATTCTCTCTCTTGCTGTGTCTGTCTGTGTCAAATAAATAAATAAAATCTTGAAAGAAAAAGAAAGAAAGAAAGAAAGAAAGAAAGAAAGAAAGAAAGAAAGAAAGAAAGAAAGAAAGAAAGAAAGAAAGAAAGAAAGAAAGAAAATCTCCCCTTCTGCAGCCCCCAAGCTGCTATGGAGAGGACCTCAGGATCAAATGAGAACACTTTTGATGATAGGAGCGCTAGAACATGTTTGAATGCTACACAGAAATGATCCAAAAGCAGGACAAACACTGTCAATGTCAGAGAAAGAGGGGTCACTGAGAGGAAGTCCTTGAGAAGGCATGAAGAGACAGGATTCTGAGCTATGGGGCTGCAGTCACTTGGAAGCTTGATGGGGCTGGAGGATCCATTTCCAAGATGGCAAACACAGAAGGCTATTGGCAGGAGACCTGAGTTCCTTGCTGGCTATTGGCAAGAGGCACATGCAACACCATAGGGTACTTCAGCCCTTCCTTGCTTTAGTATCAATATCAGGGCAGCAGTTGCGAAGCACAACAACCCGTTAAAGTAGCAAGTATTTTAGTGATAAAAGATTGTTTTTACAAGATCTAAAAATAATCTCTACAGTTTGACTGCCTTAAAAAGTTCTTCCCCCACCTTTCAGAAATACTTCCAAGGACAGTTTTTTTTTTTTAAATTATTTAAAACAAATTCTGGAGGCATAGTTTACATGTAATAAAAATGCATACCCATTCTAAGTGAATAGTTTGATAAGATTTGGCAAATGTACATACCTGAGTACCTGCCACCACTGTCAAAATAAATAAATTTTCCACTCCTCCAGGCAGGACCGTCTGACCCTTCCCAGTCAATCCTGTCCCCACTCCTGGCTCCAAGCAACCTCTGATATGCTTTTTGTCACTATAGGTTAGATCTGGCTTCTCTAGAGTTTCACACAAATAGAATTATACAGGATCATTTTTGTGCCTAGCTTCTTTCACTCAGCACAATGTTTTTGCGATTCCCCACGTTGCTGTATAAATCAGTATCTCCTTTCCAAGGACAGCTTTTAGTAACAGAACATAGAACAAGTTTCAGTTCTGGAGAGAACTTTCATAAATATTAAGTTCCCCATTTCCTTCAGGTAAGATTCTTTGAACCAACATTATGACATGGAACAGCGTCTCCACATCTGCAGTTGCTGGAAAGAGGAGACACCCTTTCCTGAAGCCCTTTTTCTTCTGCAGCATTCTCAAAACCCAACATCAGCTTTCCACTGCCACCTAAAGAAAAGAGCTCAAAATAGACCATATGGGAAGGAGAAAAGCAGATGGTTTTAAATGAGAGGAATAAGGGGCATGTAATGTTCTCCTCTGATAAACCTGATATAAATTAGCACCCTCTCCAGTCACCCTCTCACATCTCCCTGATTTATCCCTGACACTTGTCACAGTCTAAAGTGACCTTGCTCATTTCTTTCTCGGAATACAACCATTCACTCTCAGCAGCATCCCTCCTTGGGAGAGGAGTCTACTCTCCCATCCCCCAGGAAACCCCATGTGGCCACGTGTCACACTTTGGCCAGATCTGAGGTACCAGCTAGAGGTAGCTCTAGCTCATATATTTAATTGCTGGAAAGGATTCCCCTGTGTGAATACACCACCACTGATTTTGCCCTTACCTTATTCAGCATTTAGGCTGTTTCTATGTTTCATGTTCACCATCAACACTGCAACATGCATCCCTCAGGTGGCTCCTGACCCTGTGCTCACATGTGAGACATTGCCCAGGTGGGTGTTCTAGGCATGGAGCTGCAGGGTGGAGGGTCTCTTCATCTTCCCCTTTACTGGGCATTTTGAGGGCTCTCCAGGGGGTTGTGCCCATGGGCACTTTTACTTCCTGCTACCCCAGGAAAGGGAAGAGGGAAGCCCTCAGCCATGACCTCTGCTCATGAGCCATGGGCAGGCCCTGTGGCTTCCCATTCACACTTTCTGCTTGTGTCTGGTTCGCAAAGAGGTCTCATTTACTTTAATCTTGACAGGATCTTTTGGGGTCTTTCTCTTCTTAAGTTTTATTCACCATTATTGTACATCGGAAGCATGGAGCACTTTGCCATGTGACTGTAAGTCTGTCTGTCTTGAGCTACTTTTCTGGGCTTCTCTTCCAGCCCTCTGTGCATTTCTACTTGTACACTGGCCTCTTGGGGCCAGAAATACTTTCCCAGGCTTGTCTTGGAGGCTATAGCATTCGCTATTCTGTTCTCCGGGTCATCTTTCTAAGCTTGGTTCAGGTGCCAGATCTTTTGTTTCTTCAGTCAGAAGGAAACTCTCTCTTTTCCTTCTTCCCGGAACAGTCGTTGTGACTACGTTTGTACTCAGGGGTCTGCACTGGAGTCCTAGGCTGTTTGGTTTTAGCCGGATTATGACTTTCTGGCAACTGATCCCCCTCCTTGTTCCATGGTCATCTCATGGGCCCTGCCTCTCAAATGAAAGCATACAGAGCATCACTGAGGCAAAGGTGACCTGGGGTGTGTGAGGGGTGCCCGCTGGATTCTTATTGCTTGATGACAATAGTGATGGAAATCCCTGTGAGCAGGCATTCTGCGAAGGGATCCTTACAGCTCTGAAAGACTGTAAAATGGTTCTTCTGTCTCTGTTACAGATGAGGAAATTAAGGTTCAGAGGGATAAAATGACTCATTCAAGGTAATACACCCAAAACTGCATTTACCATTGTTGATGGCACATTCACTCCTTTTCCCAAATTACCCTACATCCAAAGGACTTTTGTCTGGGACAGAAAGTACTAATAGAGTATGCTTCCCCTTGTGGTGGGGTGCAGCAACACCCAATGTCCCTGCAAAGACTGTCTGGTCACATCCTTGAGCTTAACAAGCAAGTCACAGGATACTTAGCTGATCAGAGCACAAGTTTGAGACTTCCTATTTTTCTTTAAGATTTTATTTATTTATTTGACAGAGTGAATGAGCAAGAGAGCATAAGCAGGGCAAGGAGCAGAGGGAGAGGGAGAAGCAGATTCCTTGCTGAGCAGGGAGCCCAAAATGGGGCTTGATCCCAGGACTCTGGGATCATGACCTAAGCCAAAGGCAGACACTCAACTAACCGAGCCACCCAGGCCCCCAAGACTTCCTATTTTTCCCCCAATAGATAAATTTTATTACATTTAATAAATATCTCAAATAGGTCTTGGGACTCATTGAGCATCTTCTTGTTTCTCTAGGTGGATAACCTCAGACCTTTTTCATCAGCCCATTGATCAGTTCCTTTTTGAGACACAGACAGCATCTAAAATTTTCTCATGTCGTGTGGTTAACTGTGGTAGTTCGCTGAATCAAAGAAGGTGAATTTGTACAAGTTCAATGCCAGTAACTTTCTGGGCTTGAGATACTGACCAAGCAATATCTCACCTCATTTGAACCAGCAGATAGATTTTTTTCATCCAAGAATTTTCAGATTTTAACAAGAGACCTGCTCTCTGTAATAAAGACATAAATGGGGAAATGAGCACACACAGACCTCACCCTAATGGAAACCCAGTGGAACACCCTTGCTCATGTGCTATACTTGACTACAGACCATGTGAACCGTCACCAGTTCCTCTCTGTCTGTCAGTCCAGAGCCTCTCACTTTTCTTTCCAAGGAGGCTGATTTCTACACTGATAACATCCCTCTACAGAATTTTTCTGGGCTTTTCTCAGTAACTGTCCCTTCAGAGTGATGTCATTTTCTAGAATGTGGACAGTCTGGTTACTGAAAATGGTCTTCATTCTCACAGTGGATTCAGCAAAGAAAGCATGTTTATTTTTTAATAATGTTTATTAATGTTTATTTTAATGTTTATTTTTTGTTTATTTTTATTTGTTTATTTTTTATAAACATTTTTTATTTTTTTGTTTATTTTTATTTGTTTATTTTAAATAATGTTTATTTTTTAAAACAGTTTTATTGAGATAAAATTCAAATACCCCATAATTCATCCATTACAGTGTACAATGCAATAGTTTTTAGTATATTCCCAGATGTGTGTGACCATTGTTGCAATTAAGTTTGGAAAATTTTCATCACCTCAGAAGGAAACTCTGTGCTCTTTGCTTTCCATCCTTCTGTCCTGCTGACCTAGTCCCAAGCAACTGCTAATCTATTTTTTGTCTCCATAAATTTGGCTATTCCAGGTGTTTTATGTAAATGGAATTATATATGTGGTCTTTTGCCTCTTGATGTTTTAAAATATATGTGCTTATACTGTAATTAATTCTACTTTGCAAAAATCAAAATCTGAAATCAGTGTTTTTAGCTCTGTGACTTCATACATTTTTTTCAAGATCAGCAGAACATTACAGCAAATACAGAATTAAATGTTCTCCTCCCATCCTTGAAAAAAATGCTCAGAAGCTTTTTTTTTTTTCTTTAAGAATTCGCTTTGGCGGGGGGAAGTTAGGCACCTGGGTGGCTTAGTCAGTTAAGCACCTACCTTTGGTTCAAGTCATGATCTCAGGGTCCTGGGATCAAGTCCCACATTGGGCTTCCTGTGTCAGCAGGGAGTTTGCTTCTCCTTCTGTGCCTGCTCCTCCCCCCTGCTCAGTGCTCTCTTGATCCCTCTCTCAAATAAATAAATAATTCTTTAAAAAAAAAAAATTCACTTCAGGGAAAACAAAATGAAGAGAAGGAAAAAATAACAACCCAGAGAGTTAGGATGTCTTGAACTCTTATTAAAGTTCTCACTATGTAAGCCCCTGTTCTCCAGGCTCTGTCTCCTCAGGGGTCTGAGTCTACCTCTGAGGATCAAATGGATGGGAGTTGGGTCAAGGCTGTCTCTCTTCTCCCATTTCCAGATTGCATAGCTCCTATGCCAGTAGGAAGGATGCTTGAAGACACCCCAGAGTTGGACTTCCAAAGAGGCAAGAGTGGAGAAAAGAGACGAATATCCTATTGGCTGGAGGAAGGAGCATTTATCAGAGCAAGGACTGAAGATGAAGCAGTTTCCAACAGACCAGGTAAGCCCTTGAGCCTTCCCAGGGAAGACACAGTGTATTGAAGGGGTTGAGGGTGTTCTTCAAGATCAGCCACAGAGGGGCACCTGCCTTCAACTCAGGTCATGATCTCAGGGTCCTGGGATCAAGCCCCACATCGGGCTCTCTGCTCAGCGGGGAGCCTGCTTCCCCCTCTCTCTCTGCCTGCCTCACTGCCTGCTTGTGATCTCTCTCTCTCTGTCAAGTAAATAAATAAATAAATAAATAAATAAATAAATAAATAAACTTAAAAAAAAAAAAAACAAGATCAACCACAGGACAGGCATATGCTAAGGATTGGGTCATGACCCTACGGAGGGAGCTTGTCAAACTGACTCGCTCTTTATGACTTCACCTTTAGGGAGGGTCAGTCAGCCAGGTCCCTCCTCTGACAATATACCCTTTCCTTAGCAAAAATGTCAGTCCAAATTCTACTGGGGCAATCTCAAATGAGTGGGAAGGGGGTCATTTTGGCTGAGCTGGAGTAGACGGGAAACATAAAAAAGGTCCAGTGCCAAAATGGAGACCCGATTTACAATAAAAGAGCAAGAGGGAGGGAAACACAAAAACAGGCTGAAATGGTAACAAGAGGCTTTGAAATTGTATTTGGAACAAGAACACAGTGACCAACTGCTTGCAGCTTCTTATTTCCATCTCATCTGTCTGGGAGGACAATCTTCAGATCAGAAATGGAAGAACAAATGTTGGTAAAGGAATCTGAAAGCCAAATGTGGTGGGTTGAATAGTGCCTCCTCCGAATCCCAAAATCATGTCTACCTATAACTTCAGAATGTAACTGAATTAGTTTTCTAGGATTGCTGTAACAAAGTATCACTCTAGCAGCTTTCTGGTGGATTATTTGGGATTTTCTAAATATAGTATCCCACCACCCATAAACAGACATAGTTCTACCTCTTTCCAATTTGGGTGTCTTTTATTTCTTTCTCTTGTTTAATTGCTCTGGCTAGAACTTTGTGTACAATATTGAACCGCAGCCATCCTTGTCTTATTCCTTATCTTCAGGGGAAGGCTTTCAGTCTATGAATAGGATGTTAACTGTAGATTTCTCATAAATGTCCTTTATCTAGCAAATAATCAATATTTAAATTTTCTGTACACATTAAGGTATGGTGTATTCAGAATGCCTTAATTATTAATAAGGCAAAGTGTTATGATACCAGTAAAAGAGATTATGGTAAATGTATAAAGAAATAAACGCCCTTTATCATGTTGAGGAAATTTCCTTTTATTCCTACTTTTTAAAAAAAAGATTTTATTTATTTATTTGACACAGAGAGAGATCACAAGTAGGCAGAGAGGCAGGCAGAGAGAGAAGGGGAAGCAGGCTCCCTGCTGAGCAGAGAGCTTGATGTGGAGCTTGATCCCAGGACCCTGAGATCAGAACCTGAGTCAAAGGCAGAGGCTTTAACCCATTGAGCCACCCAGGCGCCCCTATTCCTACTTTTTTTGAGAGTTGGTTTTTTTTTTTATAATTGAAGTATAGTTGACAAAAATATGGAATCCTTCACAAATGTGCATGTCATCCTTTCATAGGGGCCATACATCATTCTAATTTTAGTATGTGTGCTGTCAAAGTGAACAAAATTTTTCTGAGAGTTTTTATCATAAAATGGTGTTGAATTATATCAAATGCCTTTTCTGCTCCAATTGAGATGATCATACGCTTTTGTTTTCTTCATTCTATTAATGTATTACATTGATTTTCTTATGATGAATCATACTCTTGCATTCCTGGGATAAATCCCATTTGGTCATGGTGAATAAATCTTTTATTATGTTACTGGTTTCAATTTGCTAATAAATTGTCAAGGATTTTGGCATATATATTCATAAGTGATATTGATCTATAATCTTGCAATGTCTTTATCTGGCTTTGGTATCGGGGTAATGATGGCCTCCTAAAATGAGTTAGGAAGTGCCCCCTCCTCTTCAAGTTTCCAGGAGAGTTTGAGAAGGATTGATGTTAATTTTTTAAATGTTTGGTAGAATTCACCTGTGAAGTCATCTGGTTTAAGACTTGTTGGGAGATTTTTGATTACTGATTCAATCTCTTGTTACAGGTGTGTTCAGATTTTCTATTTCTTCTTGAGTCAGTTTATGTAATTTGTGTGTTTCAAGGAATTTGTCCATGTCTTCTAGGTTATTTAATTTGTTGATGCACAACTGTTCATAGTATTCTCTTATTATCTCTATAAGCTCAGTAATTGTTCCCATTTGGGCTTCTGGGAAGATGGCTGAGTAGGAGGACCCTGGGAATACCCACATTGGCATAAATAACCCAGAAAGCAATTGTGAAGCTAGCAGAATAGACTCTCCGCAGCCCAACATAGACAAGAGATCACAGCAAAGCAGATCCACCCCAATCTCTCTTGGCAAGATCCCATCAAAGCCATGTCATAAGACTGGCAGTGTGTGCACAGCCCAGACGAGGGCCAGCACAACTCCAGAGTCAGTCCTGCTCCAGGGAAAGGGGAAGAGAACCACACACCAGTCTGACTGTGACCCCAGCAGTGGGCTGGGGGCAGCAGCTGGTCTGACTGCAGGTCCCAACTACCAAAATAATCTTCTCAGGGGACCACACAGGGAAAGTGCCTGCAGTTTGGTGCTACTTCATCTTTGACAAACACCTGGTCTGACTGAACTCAAGCCCAAGGCAGCCCCTGACCAGCCCACTAACACCATAGGCACCAGACTCTGCCCACTTACAGGCAGAGAGCATGGCAGGCTGGACTGAAGGCAAACACAGCTCCTCCACAATGGAAGAACATCCTGTGGCAACACACATAGGAGAACCCCTGAAGCACCATTTTCTGGTGAAAAGGAGACATTGCACTGCAGGACCTCTTCTTCATAAAGCCACTACTTTTAAGTGCAAGAGACATAGCTGACTTTCCTAACACAGAGAAACAAACACAGCAATAGACAGAATGAGGAGACAGAGGAATATGTCCCAAATGAAAGAACAGAACAAAATCACAGCAAGAGACCTAAGCAAAATGGAGGTAAGTAATATGTCTGATAGAGAATTTAAAGTAATGCTCATGAAGATACTCACTGGACTTGAGAAAAGAGTGAAGGACCTCCATGAGACCATCCACCAAGAGATAGGAGATGTAAAAAAAGAACCAATTAGAGATACTGGACTCACTAAATGGAAATAAAAATACATCACCTGGAATAAATAGCAAACAAGAGGAAGTAGAAGAATGGGTCAGCCACCTGGAGGACAGAGTCACGGGAAGTAATCAAGCTGAGCAGATGAGAGGGGAAAAAATACACAAAATGAAAATAGACCTAAGGAACTCAGCGACACTGTCAAGCATAACAGTTGCATGATAGGGATCCCAGAAGGAGAAAAGCGAGAAAAGGGGGCAGAAGAAATAATAGCTAAAAACTTCCTGAATCTAGGGAAGGAAAGAGAAGGCACAGAGAGCCAGATCCAGGAGGCACAGAGAGCCCCCAACAAAACCAACCCAAAGATGTCTGAACCAAGACACAAAATAAACAAAATGACAAAGAGTAATAATAAAGAGAGAATTTTAAAAGCAACAAGAGAAAGTTAAGCAGTGATATACAAGGGAAACCCATATGGCTATCAGTGGGTTTTTCAGCAGAAATTCTACAGGCCAGAAGAGAGTGGCATGATAAATCCCAACTGCTAAAAGGAAAAAATCTACAGCCAAGAATACTCTATCCAGCAAGGCTTTGAAAGAGCCTTTAGAAAGAAAGAAAGAGAAAGAGAGAGATAGAGTTTAGAAAAGAAAGAGAGAGATAGAGTTTCCCAGAAAAAAAAGTTAAAAGCACAACCAGCCATGTCCTTGTCACATAGGATCCCTTCAGCCTGTGGGTCCCAAATTCACAGTCCACCCACCCTCCTGCCGGAGTCAGCATGCACAGCTTGCTACCTGCTCAATGTGAAGTCAGCACGCCTTCACTTCAGATTGCCAACGGCTCAAACTGGCACTCTTCCCCTTAAATTTCAGCCCCTATGCTCAAGTTTGTGCACAAAAGTGGGCATAATTATAACAGCACAATGAAGCAACCCAAACAGTGACACTAATTCTGTGGAATATATAATGGATAAAAGGACTGTGCAAGGCTGAGAAGATCTCCAACAAGCACATCAAAAGACAATACATACAGCATGATTATAGTTAGTAAAGGAAACAAGTCTGGGAAAAATAAATAAGATGAAATCAGAGAGGGAGATAAATCATAAGAGACTCTTAAGCATGGAATAAACAGGGTTGCTGGAAGGGAGGGGGTGTGGAGATGAGGTTACTGGGTGATGGGCATTAAGGGGGCACTTGATGGAATGAGCGCTGGGTATTCTATGCAACTGATGAATCACTGAACTCTACCTCTGAAACCAATGATACACTATGTCAATTAATTGAATTTAAATTAAAAAAAGGAACACCACCCCAAATAATAATGTTCCCATTTTCACTTCTGATTTTAGTTACTTGCATCTTCTTTTTCTCTGTAAATCTATGCTGTAGTCTAAATATTTGTGTCCCCTTAAAATTCATATGGCAAATCCTAATGCCCAAGTGATGGTATCAGGAGATGGGACATTGGGAGCGATTGGGTCATGAGGGCAGAGTCCTCATTCATGGGAGTAGAGACCTATAAAAGAAGAGGCTTCAGAGAACAACCTCACTCCTACCAGCATGCAAGGATACAGTGAAAAGTCTGTGACCCAGAAGAAGGCCCTCATCCAACCATGCTGTCACCCTGATCTTGAGCTCCCTATATCTAGGGATATAAGAAATAAATTTCTGTTGTATATAAGCTATCCAGTCTGTGGTATTTTGGTATAGCAACCTAAACAGACTAGTCTTGCCAAAAGTTTATCAATATTGTCAATCTTTTGAAAGACCCAACTTTTTTTTTCAATGATTTTTCCTTTCAAATTTTTTTTTGGGAGGTGACACAGTTTAACCCATAACAGTGGGTTTATTTGAACACAAAGCCTTTGCATATATAAGTAGTTAAGATGAGGTCATATAGGATTAGGATGAGCCCCAAATCCAGTGACTGATGTCCTTTTACATTCCCTCCAACAGTACACAGGGGCTCTGATTTCTCCACAGCATTGTCAACACTTGCTATTTTCTTGTTTTGGTTTTTGTTTTGTTTTTAAGATTTTATTTATTTATTTGACAGGAGAGAGATCACAAGTAGGCAGAGAGACAGGCGGCGGGGGGGTGGAAGGGGGGTAAGCAGGCTCCTTGCTGAGCAGAGAGTCCGATGTAGGGCTAGATTCCAGGACCCTGAGACCATGACCCGAGCCAAAGACAGAGGCTTGAACCCACTGAGCCACCTGGGTGCCGCTATTTTCTGGTTTTTGATAGTAGCCATCCTACTAGGTGTACTTTTCATCTGCATTTCCCTATTGATTGGTGATATTAAGCATTTTTTATGTGCTTATTGGCTTTTTGTATATCTTCTTTGGAGAAATGTCTGTTTAAGACCTTTGTCCATTTTTGAATCAGTTTTTTTTTTGTGGTTGAGTTAGAGTTATCTATAGGTTTTGGATATTATTTCCTTTTTTTTTTTTAATATTTTATTTATTTGACAGAGAGAAACACAGTGAGAGAGGGAACACAAGCAGAGGGAATGGCAGCGGGAGAAGCAGGCTTCCTGCCGAGCAGGGAACCCGATGCGGGGCTCGATCCCAGGACCCTGGGATCGTGACCTGAGCCGAAGGCAGACGCTTAACGACTGAGCCACCCAGACACCCCTGGATATTATTTCCTTAACAGATATATGATTTGAAACTATTTCCTCTCATTCTGTGGGTTGCCTTTTTACTTTATCACTAATTTCTTTTGATGCACAAAATTCTTTTTTTTTTAAACGATTTTATTTATTTATTTATTTATTTATTTATTTATTTATTTATTTATTTACTTGACAGAGAGAGAGAGCGAGAGAGATCACAAGCAGGCAGAGAGATAGAGGGAAGCAGGCTCCCCACTGAGCAGAAAGCCCAATGTGGGGCTCGATCCCAGGACCCTGAGATCATGACCTGAGCCGAAGGCAGAGGCTTTAACCCGCTGAGCCACCCAGGCGCCCCTGATGCACAAAATTCTTAAATTTTCATCAAGTCAATCTATTTTTTTCCTTTGTTGCCTATTCCTTTGGATCATATCCAAGAAATCATTGCCAAATCTAATATCCTGTAGCTTTTTTCTTGTGGTTTCCTCCAAGGATTTTGTAGTTCTGGGTCTTATATTTAGGTCATAGATCTATTTTAACAGGGTGTTCAGTAAGGGTCCAACTCCATTCTTTTGTACATGGATATTCAATTTTCTCAACACCATTTATTGAAGATTATCTTTCCCCACTGAATGGTTTTGGCAACTTTTTGAAAACTGTTGGACCATGTCTGTGAGGATTTCTTTCTTTCTTTTTTTTTTTTTTTTGTGAGGATTTATTTCTAAACTCTATTCTGTTAGTCCATATGTTTGTCTTTATGGCATTACTACACTGTTTTGACTGCTGTAGCTTTGTGGTAGGTTTTGAAATAGGAAGTTTGATCTTCAACTTTTTTCTTTCTCTCCCCCAAACTATTGTCTTGGGACTCCATGTGAGTTTTAGTATGGGTTTTTCTATTTTTCTAAAAACATCATTTGGATTTTGATTTTTAAAAACTTCATTAAACCTGTAGATTACTCAGCATCCATGGACATGGGATGTCTTACCTTTTTTTTTTTTTTTTTAATGTTTTCTTCAATTTCTTTCAGTAGTGTTTTCTATTTTTAATTATATAAGTCTTTCACCTATTTTGGTTAAGTAATCCTATGTATTTCATTCTTTTTTATACTATTGTAAATACATTTTTCTGCTTTTTTGGATTGTTCAGTGTTAGTGTGTAGAAATGCAATTGATATTTGTGTGATGCATTGTATCTTACTATTTTGCTTCATTTATTAGTTCTAGCAGTTTTGTGATGAAATCTTTAGAATTCTCTGCATATAAGGTCATATTGTCTGTGAACAGAAATAATTTTATTTCTTCTTTTCCAAATCAGATGCTCTTTATTTCTTTTTCTTGCCTGATGGCTCTGGTTAGGACTTCCAGGACTATGTTGAAGGGTATTCTTATCTTGTTCCTGATCTTAGGGGAAAAGCTTTCCTTCTTTCACCCTTGAGTATGTTTGCTAAAGGTTTTTCATACATGGCTTGTATTATGTTGAGTTAGTTTCCTTCTATTGTTAGGTTTTTTTGAGTGTTTTAATCATGAATGGGTATTAAATTTTGTCAAGTGCTTTTTCTGCATCTATTGAAATGATCACATGGGGTTTCTTTCCTTCATTCAGTTAATGTGTTATATTACAATGATTGATTTTTGTATGTTGAACCATCCTTGCATTCTAGGGAGAGATCTCACTTGGTCATGGTATATAACCCTTTTAATATGTTACTATTACTGGAACAACTGAGTGAGTCAGTCGGTTAAGTGTCTGACTTTGGCTCTCAGGGTCCTGGGATCAAGCCCTGTGTTGGGCTCCATGCTCAGTGGGAAGTCTTCTTCTCCCTCTCCCTCTGCCTCGTGCTCTGCTTGTGCTCTCATGCTCTCTCTCTCTCATATAAATAAAATCTTTTAAAAATATGTTACTATTACTTTTAAAACTGTGGCATATTGTATTTAATTTTTAAAAAGGATTTCTGGGGCACCTGGGTGGCTTAGTCGTTAAGTGTCTGCCTTCAGCTCAGGTTATGATCCCATGGTCTGTCCAGATACTTTGCCCATTTTCAACTCAATTAAATAAAATTTAAAACTGTGAAAGTTCATTTTATATTCTGGATACTAGACCCTTATCAGGTATGTGATTTACAAATATTTTCATATATTCTATGAATGTCTTTTATTTCCTTTGAAGCACAAAAGTTTCTTGTGGGCTTCTTTTTGGATGATGAAATGTTCTAAGATTTGTTGTGATGATGATCACACAATTCTGTGAACACACTAAAAATCTCTAAACTGAACCCATAAAAGGGTGTGTCTTGGGGTGCCTAGGTGGCTCAGTCAGTTAAATGTCCAATTCTTGGTTTCAGCTCAGGTCATGATCTCAGCATTGTGAGATGGAGTCCCACGTTGGGCTCCATGCTCAGCAGGGAGTATGCTTGAAAATTCTCTCCCTCTGCCCCTCCCCACCAGCATCCACACATGTGCTCTCTTTCTCTCTAAAATAATTTTTTTTTTAAAAAGGGTGTATCTTGTGGATTATGAATTATATCTCAATAAAGCTATTATTTAAAAAAATAATAAAGGAATGAGGGGCACCTGGGTGGCTCAGTCATTAAGTGTCTGCCTTCAGCTCAGATAATGATCCTGGGGTCCCAGGATCGAGCCCCACATGCGACTTCCAGAGCCTGCTTCTCCCTCTCTCTGTATCCCTCCACTCCATTCGTGCTCTCTCTCTCTATCTTTCTTTCAAATAAATAATTAAAATCTTAAACACACACACACATCTCTGGAGTTTTGTTGACTTAGAGTCTACCAGCTTTGTGGTAGATGTTAATGCAATTTTGGTTGTTCAATAGGACAGTAATCATATATTCTGGACATAATTGGCTGCTGAACTCACTTCCATTCCCCTCCCCGACCTTCGTCTTTATAGACCTTGATTTTGTTCAGAAGACAACAGGCTCATTGAAGTGGGGGCTGCCCCAGACTCCAAGGGATGATTAAAGTTTAGTACAAAAGCCAAAAAGACAACTTCATTCCTTTCGCCAGGAACTTGCTTTCTCATCATCCCTTGAAGCGAAGAGTATAGAATAAGAGAGAGAAATTGAGGTAAGGACTGTGAAGCAAAAAGAAACCAGCACTTGATAATTTGGGAAATTCTCAGCTTATCTAGATTTCAAAAGATGCTAAAATTAGGAGATGCACTATCAGGAAAGCATGCTTTACAGAGAGCGCACCTAGGTTGTGGTTGGACAACCTTTTGCTAGTGCCTGGAAGAGATAAAAAGATCCGAGTTCTTTGTGGTTAAGATCTCTTTGAAGAGATCTGGCACATGACTCTTGAATGCTCTCAGCTCTCTCGGCAGAAGCCAGGAATAGAAATGGCATTATCTCGGAAAGATCTGTAGAGGAATCTCTTGTCTCACTAAGTGAACCCCGTAAGATTCACAGGAGACCCACAAAGTTCTTAAGGATATTATATCAGCAGAAATTAAAGTAAGAGAGAAGAGGAAAATAAAGCAGGCTTTCTGAGTTTCTGAATTTCCTCAGAAATTTGACAAGCAGGAAACAGGCCGATATACTCACATGTCACTTAACTGTAAAGACGTGCTACCCTTCAGGAAAAAGGAATGATGGCTTTGCGGGGTGGGGGCAGGTCCAGAGGGCAGAACTTCAGGGCCAGGAGGATTGCAGGTATCCCCTGCTTTTCAGAAATTTGCCTTATGCCACTTCCCTTTTAGGAAAGATCTACATTAGTACCCAATTTCACTAACCAAAAGAAATCCAAAGATTTTTGCTTTTAAAAAGACAAAAAAGCAAAATTGACATTGTTTTGCCGTGAGTCTTTACAGCGACAGTATGCACCCCAAGCCCCAAGGGCGGCTCCACCTAGCGCCTTCCCCAGGCACTACACTAAGCCTCTCAGCATCAAGCCACCAAGAGCTTTGAACCACATCTCTGGGCATCTGTGCTTTAGCTTGATTTACTTTGTGCATCTGTTAGCAAGATATGTCCGAAGGTATCAGAAAGGCTTAAGAGAGGTTCTGGGAATGCTCAAAAATTTTCCATATTAAATTAATGGTAATTGCTTTTTTACGTTGTACCATTTTGGCTTATAAAAAGTTTCATAGGAATATTGTACTTTCGGAGACTAGGGAAAACCTGTATTTCCAGGCCTTGAAACCTACTGGAATTTTTTGGGTTGGATGTCAAAATTGCTTGGAACCAGGGATTCCTTTTTTCCTTCCATTTTCTTCTTTTTAAAATTGAAATGCCTTGGGGCACCTGGGTGGCTCAGTCGGTTAAGTGTCCTAGTCTTGATTTTGGCTCAGGTCATGATCTTTGGGATCCTGGGATTGAGCCCCGTGTGGGACTCTGTGCTCAGTGTAGAGTCTGCTTGTCCCTCTCCCTCTGCTCCTCGCCCCCCCTCCACCCCACTCGTGCTCTAAAATAAATAAAATCTTTAAAAATAAATTGAAATGCCTCTAAGCGTCATCCTATGCCTAGACAAGCACTGTATTCTGGGATTAGAGCATTTGTTTCTTGACTTTGGGTGAACCCTAATACACCACAATCACATGAGATTCTCAGGTTCATGGATAAAGAGGAATTTTGCCCCAGGATGGGTCATACCGAGTCTCTCATACCTAATTTAGATGACTTAGATAATGAGATATGGGACTTCTGAGCTGATGAGCTTTAGAACTTGTGTTGATGTTTAAGGGGTTAAAACTTTAGCGGGGGCAGGGGGGTGGGGTAAATGTTTGGCACATGAGATGGGTATTAGTCTTTGAGAGCCAGACAACAGAATATAGTAGACTGGACAATGATCCCCCAATACCATAATCCCCTAAACTTGTGAATATGTTACCTGACATGGTAAAAGGAACTTTGCAGATGTGATGAAGTCAAGGATCTTGGGATAAAGTGATTATCTTGATTTATCCAGGTGGATCCAGTGTCATCACAGAGGTCTTTTATAAGAGGGAGGCAGAAAGGTCAGTCAGAGGATGTGACAAAGGAAGCAGAGGGTCAGAGTTAGAGACAGATTTGAAGATTTGTACTGCTGGCCTCAAAGATGAAGAAAAGGGCCACAAGACAAGGAATGCAGATGGCTTCTAGAAACTGGAAGAGGCGAAGAAATGGATTCTCCAGATGCTTATTGACACTTGATTTTGTCTCAGTAAAACCCATTTCAGATTCTGACCTCAAGAATTATAAGACAATGTTTATGCTGTTTTATGCCACTATGAGGGGTAATTTGTTATAGCAGCAATTGGAAATCAATCCAAGGTCCTACTGAACTTTGGTGTAAATCGTGGGCAGAACAGAAAGAGGCAGACAAGGGGAGAAACTCAATCATGTATGGACAGTCTGGAGAAAAGCGATTCAAACTCTTGCTCTCCCTGAGCCAGGAGAGGGTCATTCCTCTGGTCAGGTCAGAGGGCATGTGGCCAGGCTCACAGGTGGGAAGCCCTGGGGGGATTCCAATTAAGGAGAAACTTTTAATAGGATTGTCTGAAAACAGAGTTCCCACTTCGGTTGTGGTGTGCCCTACTGATGGGGGTGTAGGGCAGGAACTGATCTCAGTGTCATATGTATTCCATATGTATTGCAATCATTATTTTAATCCTGTCTGTTGTTTGATAGGCACAAGTCCCTCCTTCATTTCTGAGACTAGATTTTAGACCTTCTCTGGACCAGCACTTTGACTCTGATGTGTACAACCAGCACCTGGGGAGTTTGTTAAACTACAGATTGTAGATCAGGGCAAGCTGGGACCTGGGAGAGGTGGTGGTCTGTGGTGACTTTAGGTAACAAGATTCTAGAGATCAGTTATTCTCAAACTTGAACGTGCATCAGAATCACCTGGAGGCCTAGCTACACACATGCACACGCGCGCACACACACACACACACACACACACACCCATCCCCTCCCCCCCCACACCCCGAATCTGATTTAGTAAGTCTCAGGCCTGAGAGTTTGCGTTTTTTAACAAATTCCCAAATAAGGAGGAGGACAGGAAAGAGGAACCACACTTTGAGAGCCAATACTCTAGAATATTCTGTGAGCTTTGTCCCTTTTTGGAACGTGGTGTCATGTCCCCGCTGTTGAAGTTTTGGCTGTTAAGTTAACAAAGTGTTTCCATTGCTCCCAAGAAACACTGGGGAGGGGTTATTCATTCTTCCTTGAGTTTAGCGCTATTGTTAATAAAACATTAATTTCAGACATTTCTTTTTTTTTTTTTTTTTTTTTTAAGATTTATTTATTTATTTATTTGACAGAGAGGAGAGAGATCACAAGTAGGCAGAGAGGCAGGCGGAGAGAGGAGGAAGCAGGCTCCCCGCTGAGCAGAGAGCCCGATGCGGGGCTCGATCCCAGGACCCTGAGATCATGACCTGAGCCGAAGGCAGAGGCTTTAACCCACTGAGCCACCCAGGTGCCCCAAATTTCAGACATTTCTTATCAGGATTTTGGTGACATCCGTGCAGAAGAGGTCTCTGCTAGCTCCAGGGACTCATTGCTATTGAACATTTACTGTGTGCCAGACCTGGCCTCAGGCCCTTTGCAGACTAAATGTAAGTCCTTGACTGCAATGGGGGGCAGGCCACCCCCCCCTCCCCATCTGTGGACCTCGTGGTCTGTGCTGGGACCACACAGCTGTACATTCATTACTCTCTAGGGTGAAGGAGACATCTTCTGATGTGTATGAAGCTCACCTAGTGCCTGGCATCACACGCTAGCTGGACAAGTGACTCTACCACCAAATACACCATTCCCCCCAGGAGGGCTGAGGACACCCTGTCACGGTGGCTGATTGTTCAGGAAAGGGTGGGTTAAGCAAGGGAAGAATGTGAGCAGGGGAGCCTAGAGGACGCTAGAAGGAAGGATAATGAACAGGGACTGGCTGAGTTACCCAAGCCCATCAGGTGCCATCAAGGCTCCAGGGAGGCCAGTCCTTCCAGGATGCTCTAGGCAGGAGGTTACTCTGATGCCCGAAGTGAAGGGTAGGGGGCCCTGAGCAGGGGAAGGCTCTAATGAAGGCAGTCCCCTCTCCTCCTTCCCCATCTGTGTGAGTCCTGCCATCCTTGCCCATTTCCTCCACTTCCTTGATGGCCCCCACTGCCCACTCAAAAGACCCCCAAAAGCCCACTGCTGAGGGAGTCAGGCTGTGCAGGAAACAACCAGCAGCCTCCTCTCCGGCCTGCTTTATTGGGGAGCGGGGTGGGAAGGGCTCTAGGCCTGCTGGGCCCGCAGCAGTGCTCGCACCTGGCCGATCTGCCAGTCGACACTGGAGCGGGCCGTGCCCCCCAGGGCAGCATACTGCTCCACGCTGTGGCCGTAGTCCCACACGCGGCTCACATCGCCCGAGAACAGGGGGCTGGGGGAAAAAGGAGGAGGTGAGCCAGGGCCCAGTGGGAGCCCCCGGGGGCCTCAGTGGCCCAGGGTCACCTCCTGGGAGACAGCAGCGGGAGGGGAGGGGGCTGCACCTGATGGTCTGTAGATCCTTCAGCGACAGCTGGTTGAGGGCGACCCCCTTGGTCTCGGCCATGAACACAGCTTTCCCGGAAGCCTCGTGGGCCTGGCGGAACGGCATCTGGGGCGGCCAGGGCACAGGTGGCCCCAACTCAGTCTTCCTCTGCTCCCTGTTCTGCCCACGCCCTCCCTCACACCCCCCACCCGTGGCCTGGGGGACATCCCCATCTCCTCCCAGCTCCACCCCAGCCACCCCACACTCACCCCTTTGCGGACCAGGTAGTAGGCGAGGTCAGTGGCCAGCATGTCAGGACTGAGAGCCCGTGCCATGTTGTCCCGGTGAATCTAGGGGACACCGGTAGGGGGAGTGGTAAGTCCTGGGGACCCTGGGTGGTGAAGCTGCCAGCCTCTGGCCCAAGGCCTACCACTCTACCCTGAGTCCGGATGTCCCCAGCCTTGGGCAGATCTACTCTAATCCAGCCTATTTTGTCCTCTCTGCTTGAGCCACTTGCCATCATCCCTGATAAAGTTTAGGGGTGCTACTGGGGCTGCCAACATTTTTTCTCAGGGTGCCTGGCTTTAGCATGCATCAGAACCACCAGGGGGGTGGTGGGTAGCGGGTAAAGATAGCCAAAGCAAGAAACACCACGAGTTGATCATTGTCAAAGCTGGGCGTTAGTCCATAGGGGTTCATTACGCATTCTCTCAACATCGCATCCTCAAATGTCCCATCATAAATGACTAAAAAAGGAATCTGGTCAAGCCAGTTGATGGGACCCCTAGAGTCTAACCTGCTTCCATTCTACTGTAGCTAGCACCCTTTGTCTCTTCCCTCTTCCTGGGGGCAGAAGCAAGCACTTCCCCACCTCTCCCTGCCCCAGATCTTCTGGATGCACGCACCCTCACCTCCTCTTAAGACCACCTCCCGCCCATGTCCTAGAGTGGCCTGGGGGAGAGGAAGGGGGGCTTGCCTGCAGTGTAGACATGACACCCGTAGCCACTTGAAGGACGGCACTCATGGTATCTGACACTTCAAATACGGCTTCCTTGTCCTCCTGGGAGGCACGTGGCAGGAGGTGAGAGTCCAGCAGCCTTGTCCCCCACTGAGGCATCCCCACTGCCCTCTGTGGGGAACACTCAGCACCTCATACAACCCACATCAACAGAGAGGAGAGAGTTCTCAAGGGCATTCAAGGGCTGGGTGCATGTGACGGAAGGTGGCAACTCTGCGGGGCCCCAGCCTGGATGTCCAGGGCCCCGAGAAATGGGATGCGGTGTATGTGCGGGTGGGTTCCTCACCCGCTGCCCCAGCCTCACACCTGTAAGTCCTTGTTGTAGGTGCTTGGGAGTCCCTTGAGTGTCATCAGGAGCCCAGCACACTGAGAGAAAGAGTGAGAATGAGGAGGCTGGACCTCAGAGCCCATCCTGGAAGTTCCCTCAGGACCCTCCGGGTCAGCCCAGAAGCCTTGCCCCCACTCCCTGCCCTGCTCACCCGCCCAAACACTCGCCCCGCCTTGCTCCGGATTAGCTCCAGGCTGTCTGGGTTTTTCTTCTGGGGCATCAGGCTGCTTCCAGTGCTGGAGACAGAGATGTTGGGGCTGAAAGGGCTCCCCTGCCCCTTGGCTGGTCTGCTGGCTGGTTCAGGTGAGGTCTAGCAGCATGCAGTCCAGGGGGCGGTGGAAGGATATGGGGAGGAAGGAAGCCATGCGGTGGGTGCAGAGCTGCGGTAGGGCAGGCCCCAGCCTTACCTGTAGGCATCTGAGAGTTGCACAAAGCTGAATTCTTTGGTGCCATAGAGGATGAGATCCTCAGCCATCCTGCTGAGGTGGGTCATGCACAGCGAAGCCCAGAACAGGAACTCAGCTTGTGGGAGGAAAGGGAGAGCAGACCTTCTGGTCACCAGGCCTCTCTTGCTCCTCACTCATTCTGGAGAAGCCCCAGGGGGACCAGACTTGGGGTGGAAGGAGACCAGAGAGGAGCCAGGGCTAGAGGATATATTAGAGCACCGTGCAGGGGAGTGGCCCTAGAGGACAAGCGGGCTGGCTCCGAGGACTCACCCACAAAGTCTCGCTCACTGGTCGCATCCATGCTGTTGAGGGTGATGGCCCCAAAGTTCAGTTCTGGAGGAGGAGGATGTGGGGAAGGCAACAGGGCTTGTCTGGAGGGCAAGGAGGGCCTTCCTCTACCCCAAATCAGGTTGCCCAGTCACCTCCTCCTTGAGACCCTTTTAGGGAGGAGAGTATGCAGGAATGGGGAGAGTCTCTCATAGGTCCCAGAAAGGAAGCAGGAGCCCTGAGTGTCCCCAGCACCATGCAACCCTGCCACAAGCCTTCTCTTGCCACTCTAGCCTCAGTGTCTATAGGCAATAAATGAAGGTTTTACCTAGCCCCCTGCCCCCTCCAAGTGTGTGTCCGTGGGACCTGGCAGGTGCTGAGGGGGATCTCTGGGGGGAGGGGCAGGGCGCCTCACCTGCTCGGAGCAGCTCCCGGTCCACACACAGAGGGTTGCCTGCAATGGCCCCGCTGCAGGAACGGGGGATCCCAGGTGAGCAGGGCTCCTGGCGCGCGTGCACACACACACACACACGCACACACGCACACATGCACACCCAGAGCCAAGCCCTGATGGTCAGAGCTGCCACCCAGGCAGCATGGCTGACAGAACACTTGTCCCCATGGAGCCAAAATGGCAGGCTGAGGGCAACCAGCTGGCCCTCTGGAACCTCTCTGGAGAGCATCCTTGCTAGCCTGGTTAGCCCCATCTTAGAGACTGCTGCGGGTCCGGGCAGGGTGCCCTCCCTTCCGTGGCGGAAGAACCCCCGATGGAGAGGCCAGTTACCCAGCAGGCTGTCCTCTGTCCTTCCTAGCGCCTCCTCTTCTGTTGATCCCCAAGGACCATGGTAACTATGTGGCACACACACACACCCCACCCCGGCAACTAGGCACTTGGGACACTGGGTCTGACTCACCTCCCCAGAGGCAGGACATTGACTCGCTTCTGGACCTCCAACAGCCTCTCCGAGTCTCTGGTCAGCGCCACGGCATGGCTGTAGGAAGCCAGGGGGCAAGAGGTCAGGGCCTCAGGCCCCTTCCGTCACAGCCCCTCCACGGCACCCCTGCACTATGCCCCATCCCACTCACCTCAGGATCCAGTGGCTCCAGCGGATGGGCTGAGCCCTTTGCAGGTGTGTATACCCTGGGAAGAGGACGTCACGTTCCCTGTGAGGGAAGAATAGACACAGGGCCTGAGGGGCTCTGCAAGTTCATGCAAGGCCGGCCTATGTCACCGGCATGCCCTGCAGGCCCCAACAGGGAAAAGCAAGGCCAGTCTTCCAAGGATCTGCCTGCACGAGAAACCAAGTGATCTCCTGGGGGACAAACACATCCTAAAGGAAGACAGCAGAAGTGGGGCAGTGGGATCCAAGAGCCAGGGCCATGGGGCCTCCCCGGAGTAGGATTGGGGCTGGGACCAAACGTGATTAAGTCCTCAGCTCTCAGCAGAGGTGAGAGCAAAGGAGGGGACACAGAGTGGGTACCACCTGGCAGGGGGAGTTGCGCCCAAGGACCTCAGAAGAGCGGGGGCACTCTAAAGTGGACAAGGCGCTGTAGGTGATGTTTTGGGTTTGCAGACGAAACCTTGTAGTCATTAGCAGTCACTCCCTATTTCTCCCAGCACCCCCGGGGGGACAGTTCTTAGGCTCTTGTTTTCCCCCACGTGGCAAGGTCTGTGAAAAAGAGGTCACAGGGAGCTGGGGAAGAGGAAGAGTCTGCCCTATCTCTGACACCAGATAGAGACTTCTCAGCAGCAAACTGGCCAAGTCTGAAGGAGCAAAGTCAACCCCAAAGACGTGAGGTCACAGGAGCCAAAACTTGGGATGAGGCCAGTGGGAGGCAGCTTTGGCTGTCCCATGTCAGCCATGCTGGGAGGGGACCGGGAGGTGGAGTAGTGGGCACAGGGCACAGGCAGGCTGAAGAGTGACCCAGGCTGCCCGAGGCACAGGCAGCCCCTTTCCTCAGGCTGCAGGCATCTTCCTAGTGCCTTAGTCTCCTATTTACAAAGCCTCAGAGGGTGAGCTCACCTGCTTGCTGAGCTCAGCTGGCCTGGGAGTAGGAAACATGGCAAGAAATCCCTCCATTCCTGGCCGCTTTGCCTCACTTAGTCCAGAAGTTCCAGGACACCCCTGAGTCCCAGGGCCTGGCTCCCCGACCCCCTTTACCTTTGCCACCTAGATCTGGCATTTAGGCTGTCTCAGGGGAAAGGAGACCCTGGCTGCCCTCGTTCCCCTCTCTGCCACCTGGGTGTCCACGGGAGACTCACGCCTCAGCCCGGTCCACCATAGTTCTGATGAGCTCCCAGAGGAGCGCGGACAGTTTAGAGCAGTTCTGTCGCATCCACAACCTAAGGTCTGTGACCACCTGTGGGGAGGAGAGGGTGGCACTCAGAGAGACAGATGTGTTACTTCGCTGGGGGTGCCAGGACCATTGCTGAGCCCTAAATCTGCCAGCTGGGCTCCCCAAGATCGAGAATGCGCAGGGCCTGGGGTGGGGGTGGGGGTAGGAGCTGGCAGCACCTGGTCATTCCGACTTCGGCCTGTGTGTAGCTTCCCTGCAGTCTCACCGATGAGCTCCTGGGGGCGGAGGGAGGCAGGGGGTCAGGGTCAGCCCAGGCAGGGCCTGGTTCCTCCCAGCCCTGTCACCTTCCCTCCCTACTCCTGGGGCCCTGCCATCTCTGTGGAGGACACATCCTCTGAGGTCCCGCCGGCACTCTGCCCGTGATGAAGGGAACAGAATGATGGTGCTTATGCTCCAGGGGGCTTAGGTGGGGTAGAGAGGGGAGACCAGGTGGCCAGCAGGGGGTCATACCTTCAGACGCCGCTCATTGGCTGTGTGAATATCTTCATCATTGGGGTTTAGTTTGAAGGTGCCCTGAGCCCACTCCTCAGCCACCTGCAGCAGATGGCAACAACCCCAGGGGTCAAGAATCAGCCATCCACAGCCTTGGTGCCACCCCAACTCTGATCACTGTCTCTGTGTAAGGGCTGAGTCCTAGGGGTGCTCCCCAGGAGGTGTGAGTGCTCCACCCCCAGGGGAGCACCTCAGGCCCAGGTCTCCTTCCCCCATGAACCATGGGCCACAGGCCGCAGAGGCATTCAGGGATGAAGAGCTACACAGCACAGCACATGGCTTACAGGGCACCTCGATGGGGACACCTGGGGGGCTCAGTATGTTAAGCAGCTGACTCTTGATTTCAACTCAGGTCATAATCTCAGGGTTGTGGGATTGAACCCTGTGTTTGCTCAGTGAGGAGTCCGCTGGAGATTCTCTCTCTCTCTTCCTCGCCCTCTGCCCCTCCCCCTGCTTTCTCTCAAAGATATATAAATAAAGCTTTTTAAAAAATGTTAAAAAAAAGAGCACCTTGCTAGGTTTAATCACAGAGGAAAATGTGCTTGGAGGCCACATCCCCTACAACCTATGTTTGGGACTTGGTAGGAGCCTGGGATCTCAGGAGGGGCTCTAGAGGGGACCTTAGGGTTTAGAGAATACCTTGTCCAGTCCATGGAGAATCTGGTCCATCTCAGCCTTGGTGAGGAGCCCCGCCTTCTCCAGGCCCCGGCTGTAGGCCTTGCTGCCCTGCACGTCCACCTCCCACAGGTGCCGGTCGTAGGCAATGGATGAGTTGAACTTCTCCATGATGGGGTCCACTGCACCCACAAAGCGGCCACCCCATAGCTTCCCGCTCTGGCCAGGAGAGCAGGAGCAATTAATCTCCTCCCCACCCTTGAGAACAGTGCCTCTCACAAAGGGCCCATGGGAGTTATCAAGTCTGACGGCAGTGGGAGCCAGCAGGCAGGATCATTCTCACTGGACAGATAAGGAAACTGAGGCTCAGGGAGGATTAGGACCTTGCTCGAAATCACTCAGGGAGTCAGTGTGGGAATGTGGCTGGACACTGAAGTTAGGGTTCTCTCCCACCCTGTGACACTTCTCTAAGGAAATAGCAGGGGACAAGGCACCCCTGAGACTAGAGCAGAACTTCTGGGACCTTTCGTGCCACTGACCAAGAGGAGAAGTCACTCTGAAATCCAGAGTTTGAATCCAGCTCTGATATTCATTCCAACGGTAATGATAATAGTCCTAGCTAGCATACACCGCATTCTCACTGAGTGCCAGGCATGACTGTAATCGCTTGGCACGCACCAACGAGGAGCCCTAAATCTGGTACCAATTCTATCCCACTGCAGAGAGGGGGAAACCAGGCACAGAGCCCTTGCTGGGGCGGTAGAGCCCGGACTGCAGCCCAGCTCTCTGGGGCAGAGTCCACACTCCTCACCCCATGTTCCTCTCTGCTGGCTCTGGTATCCCAACTTTTGCAGCAGGGACAGGCAAGGAAGCACCTGAGGGGCCCTGTCAGGCTCAAATGGCCTGCATTTCTCTCCCCCAGCTTGGGGCAGGGCCCAAGATCCCAACCCCCACCGCTCCACTGGAGAGCGCCTCTGGCACATCTCTTATCATTGGCCTTCTAGAAGGTTACTAGCTGACCCTCTGCCCCCTAGGAGCTAAGGGCAGAGGGGTGGGACAGAGACACCTCTGTTTTGAAAGAAGACAGATGCCACGGCACGTGACAGATGGGGGAAGGGTACAGAACACATGGGGAGCCGTCCTAGCTCCCAGAAGGCCAAGGATAGGGAGAGTGTTGTTCCCTGGGTGAAGGGAGGCATTTTACGTCACTGCCAACTTTCCTGTGGAGGGGGAGTTTATAAGGCTGCTGGGGACATATGTCCTCTGTCACCCTGAAATGTCCCAGACCTCTCCTAGCCACCTGATCGTGGGCATATTCTATGACCTCTTCAAGCTGCGGGATTACCCCCCTATAAAACAAGGACAATAGTAGTACCTATCCACTTGAGTTGTTGTGAGCATTCAGTTGGGTAAAATTTCTAAGTGCACAGTGCCTGGCATTCAGTAAATTCTCTTAGTAAGGGAGGGGCCAAGGGCCGCCAGAGGCTTGGGGTGTCTTAGCACTGCTCCCGGCTCCTGTGTGCACTGTGGGGGTCTCCACTGCGCTTATGCCCCAGGCTGTGAACCGACCTCTCATTGCTCAGCAGCCTTGGCTGTCTGAGGACTCTGCCCTGCAGAAGCAGCCTCCGCCCCCCTCAACCTTTTGAGCTAGATCCGCCCCTTACTCGCCAAGCCTAGATCTCCCACAAAGCACCACGTGAGTCCCTCTCCTGACTGCTGGGGCCAGAGGACTAGGGCCAGCCAGTGCCAGTCAGCATTGGGAGTCAGCCGGCCCCTGGGCCAGGAACCTGGCGCTGCCTCCTCCAGTAGGCCCTGGACTCCCTTCCCCGGGCTTGTTAGTAATAACAACTACTTAACAAGCAGGGCTGTAGCCAAACCAATTAGCACCAACCCACAGGATGGCCTGGGGCAAGCAGAAGTCACTTGGTGCTCTGGTCTCCTGAAGGCAGCCCATTCGGCATTGGGGCCAAGCTCCCACCCCACTAGGAGCTTAAAAAGACCCCAGAAAGAAGGGGCCTGGGTGGCTCAGACCATTGAGTGTCCAACCCTTGGTTTCCACTCAGTTCAAAGTCCTGAGATAGCGCCTCTCCCCTGGGCTCCCTGCTCTGTGGGGGGTCTGCTTGAAATTCTCTCTCCCTCTCCCTGCCCCCAGCCCCCTCTCCCCCCCACCCCACCCCCAAGCTCTCAATCTCTCTCTCTCTCAAATAAATAAATAAATAAAATCTTTATTTTACAAAAAGATCCCAGATGGATGTCAGAATGAGGTGCCACGATCTGGGCTCTGAAGAGAGGGGGAGGCCCAACGTGGCAGAAAAGGCACTCCTCTAACCTAGAGCACATCTGAGCCAGAATGATACCTTTGGGCCAAGGGGGCAGGAGCACTAGTTTGGTTTGGAATGAATGAGCAACAGCCAATTTAGAAGGCACAAGGGAAGTAGCATGTTGTTACTGTCAGTACCCTTAGCCAGCATTTATTAAGCACCTACGATATGGTATGACAGCTCAGCCCTGGGCTAGGCATTCTACAGACACTATTACACCCTCCTGTGAGGTAGGCACTGTTACCTGGGGGGTTGAGGGACTGTTTCAGAAATTGACTCTGTTTGCCTCCAAAGTCCAAACCCTATCGTCACCCTCAACACCATGATCCAGAAACTAGCAGGATGAGCATTCTTAATCAGTTTATTCAGACGAACAAACTGAGGTCCAGAGAGAGGAAGTGCCTTGCTAGCTAATGAGGACCAGAAAGGACTGGAACCCAGACCTCCTGCTTCCCAGGCCACAGGTTCCCTTCACTGGCATCAAGCAAACAGTCCCTTTTACCTGAAAGGTTCAAAGCCATGACCTCATGACCTTACAGAAGGAGGCAAAGATCTATTATTATCTCCATTTGCCAGAAAGTTCAACTGAGGCCCCAGAAAAGGAACTTGTGCCTAGGACTCCTGCTACTCAGTGGTCAGGAAGAGAACCCAGGAGCCCTGTGGCTCTAGGAAGAGAGGTCAGTGAGAGAGGAAGCCACCAGGCAGGGGCCACTAGGGCCACAGGGCATGGTCTCTGACCTCCTGGTTCTTTCCACAAGCCAGAGTCAACTGCTACAGCAAGAGAAGGGGCACAGGGTGGGGACTAAAAGGAAGGGCATTGAGGAAGAAGGAATGAAGAGGTGAAGGAGTGAATGAGTGTGGTAAGCTCCTTTCCTGCTCCCTCGCTGGGAGCACCATCAGGTCGGGTCAGGTCAGGGCCACCTTCCCTAGCCTTGTGGGTTGGTGAGTGCCACACAGCCTCCTGGGGAGCGGGAAGGGGGAGAGAGCAGACGGTGATGCGACCACTGGGAAGTCCAGGCATAGGTCTCTCCCAGGCTCTAGCAGGCGCACTAGGAGGGAGCCAGCGAAGACGATTACCAGGAGGGTGGCCGGCGGCAGGTCTGGCACGGGGAGATCCCGTGTGCAGGTCACGGCCCCGGCGGCTCCCCCAGCGCCCCTCCCCCTCGCAGCGTCCCCGAGGTCCCACTCACCTCCGATGCCATGTTGGGCGGTTCCTCGTCGTCCAGGAGCCTCGGTGGTTCGGGTCTGGAAGACAAGTCGGGACTGACAATCTCCTCGGCCCCCCGACGGGGTCCCTCGGGAAGGGCCGGCTCCGGGCTCCGGCACTGCGCTTGCCCCAGCGCAGGCTGCGGGGAGGCGGACGTGGGCAGCGCCCAGCACGCGCGCCACGGTCGTCCGCGTCCTCTGCTCCGCCCGCCCGCCGCGCGCGTCCCTCCCGTCCCGCCCCGCCCGTCCCGCCGGCCGGACACTCACTACCTCCCGGCCGCGCCGTCAGTCTCTCCTCCAGCCACCTGGCGGGGCTTTTCTGGCCCAGAGCGCGTCAGCGGCGGCCCGGCCCTGTGCCCGCCTCCTGGCGGCGGCCGTACCAATCCCAGGCGGCCTGCGGGGTGGGCGTTGCCTGCGCCCTCCAACCCCGGCTGTGGGCGGAGCCGTCTCGGGAGCTGCTGCGGGATCCTGCGGACCCAGGGCGGGGGTAGGAGCGGTGAGGGTGGTGCCTGAGCGACCGCGCTGAAGGGAACAAACTGTGCCGGACACTGGAAACACCCGGCCAGGCCTGGCGGGCTCGCAAGATACAGAAGGTGAAAAGGAATTCTCATTCATTCATTCATTCATTCGTTCAACGAAAGGCACCCGGCACCTCCTCTGTGCCAGGTAGACTTGGACACTGAAGAAAAAGAAACGAGCATAAGAAATGATACTGCCTCAAGAAGCCCTGAAAAAGCCTGGACAGGTGTTCGGGGAGCCCTGAGAGCGGCACGGAGGGTCGGCGTCTGTTTGGGGTGCTCAAAGAAGATTTCCTTCACTTGATTCACTATTCAACAAAAATGACAAGCTGGGTTCCAGACAGCGGTGGCACAGCATCCAACTTGTGCCCTGAAAGGGCTTCTGATGGAGATGTCCCCAAAGGTGAGAGGGCGTTAGCTCTGCGAAGAAGAGGGTTAGGATTTTCCCTGCAAAGGCAGTAGCCTGGGCAAAGGCCTGGAGGCCAAAATGTGAACGGTCCGCTTGGAGAACAGGAACTAATTAGAGTTGCTGTAACAAAAGGATAGGAGTGGGGTGGGCAGGAGTAGTAGAAAGGAGGTTGGGGCAAGATTACAAGGGCTTTGAATGCCAAGGGAGAGAGTTTGGTCTTGGTTCTGTAGATCATAGGTATCAACAGACTGGAATTATTTGCAGTTCCTAGAATGTATCAGGCTATTTTGAGTCTCCTTAAATGCTCTTTCCTGTGCTTGGAATGCCCTTCCTTCACTGTATCACTGTTCCCGTTTGTCCATCAGTATTCTAGCCAAGCATCATTAATGTTGGGGAGACTCCCAGCTGACCAGGTGTTCAGCTCTGGGCTCCCATTGGATCTTACAGGAACATCTAGTAGTCTTTCCCTGAATTGACAGCATTGTAGTTTTTGTTTTTGTTTTAAATTTATTTACTTGAGAGAGAAAGAGAATGAGCAGGGAGGGAGGCAGAGGGAGAGGGGGAAGCAGAATCACTGCTGAGCAGGGAGCCCGACCACAACACTGGGATCATGACCCAAGTGGAAGGCAGATGCTTAACCACTGAGCCACACACGCTGCCCAGGCACCCCAAGAATGCTGTAGCTGTAGCTTCCAGGTCCTCTCCTTACCCAGCTTCATCCATATTATCTCCATGACTCCCACTCCTTTCTTGTCTTCTCCCACAGAAGCCCCAGAACTGGGCTGCATCAGGCCACAGGTAGACAGAGATGGGGAAGCCCATGAAAGCCCATGAAAACTGAGAGAACATTGTGGCAAGTCCCTGGTATCTACCTGCTAGGATCTGAAGCCTGACATCCCTTCCCAGGCGGCCAAGTGTGAGAACCAGTGGTACTCTGCAAACATGAGTTCACATCTCTGAATATCCAGCAACATGCAGGGGCCAACCCTCTAGTGGATTAATTGAGGCTGGAAAGAGAGTCAGGAAAGATGGTTGAGAGCAGAGCTCTAACCATGATGCAGAACACAGGTAGGGCTGTAGATAAGGACACCTAACACAGTGGTTCACCAGGTACCTGACTCTGCTAAAGCCTTTACATAATTGATCTTATTTCATCTTGACAACAGTCTTCTTTACAGATGGAGAGTTTGAGCTCAAAGGGTTAGAGGTTATGGACGTGCCCATGGGCAGCCAGTTAGAAGGAGATAGTCAGGATGACCACACTATACCACATGACAGAAGAGAGACTGTCACCTCAGACTGGCTTGCAGCAAACAGCAAGTCTGTTCTGTTGGAGGCCTCTGCAGGGCTGGGGAAAGGAACTCAGGAGAAGGAGGAAGACAAGGAGGCAACATGCAGGTTTGTGAAGAAAAAAACAAAACAAAACAAAAACATAGACAATCAAAAGAGCCTGCATTAAGGCCCTAATGGTAGACATTGAAGTGGGCACGACCTTGATCTTAAGGAAATGTCCTTGGCATTAAAGACTCATGGAAGCACATTAGCCAAGTTCTCTCTGAAAAAGCTGACATCCCTGAGCAAAACTTCGGGGAGGCTGAGAGAGGATTAGAGAACCATTCCTACCAGTGGCCAGTCTGTTACCAGCACAGAGAAGATGGATAGGAAAGCCAGGTCCTCTCTAACCATTGGAGGCCACCCTCTGCTACCTGTAGTCTATAGAGAGGTCAGACAAAGGATCTGAAGGGTGACTACCTCAGGCCTTCCAGAGGCAACACTCAGCCTGTACAATAGCCTAGCCACTCCTGCCCCAAGTAAGAGGTTTAAGTGGACCCTAAATTTGGTATGGGAGCATGCCTAGAAGGAAAACTGGCTTTGGGGTCATTGTGGAAAGCAGTTACAAGTGCCTCCTTCTTAGGGACCACTTTGATGACTGTCACCCAATTCCCCTTCACCCGACAGGATGTGGCTACTAGGGTCTGGGGACTAGGTGATTCCATTTCCAGGGAATTGTTAGTGTTGTCTGAATCCTATAATGCAAAAGAAATGGTGGCTGAGATTGAATCAAATTCTTAAGTCTTATTAAATGACAGGTGCACAAACTCACAGCCAGGAGACTCAGACTATAAGAAAAGCTAAGGAAGTTATTCACGCTGAGGGGAAATGAAATAAGATAAGAGCTTGAGTCTACAAGAAAGAATAAGAGGCCCTAGAAAAGGCAACGATATAGTGAAGATTATTCTCTCTTCTAAATTTCCTTAGAGACAAATGGCTAGGGGCACCTAGCTGGTTCAGTCAGTAGAGCATGTGACTCTTGATCTCAAGGTTGTTGGTTTGAGCCCCACATTGGGTATAGAGATTGCTTAAAAATAAAATCTTAAAAAAAAATAAAGACAAATGACTAAACTGAAAATAATAACAACATATTGTTAGTTTTATAGCAAAATGGAAGAGTATAATGGAATTATACTGTTGTAAGGTGGTTATGTTATACATGAGGAAGTATACTAATATTAATTCAGAGCAAACTGGGATAAGTTAAGGATTCATATTGTAGTCCTTAGAGCAACCACCCCAAAAAAAAGGTATATCTAAAAACCCAATAGATGAGATAAAATGGAATATTAAAATATTCTTGACCCAAGGAAGTCAAGAATAAAGGATACAAGTATAGATTGAAAAAAATAATAGACTTAAACAACTGTATTGATAATTGATTAAGTGTAAATTGATTAAGTGTGAAGTGTAAACACTTCAGTTAAAGGCAGAGATTGTCAGAAGACATTTAAAAAGTAAGATCCAACTATATGCTGCCTGCAAATATTTCACTTAAAACATAAAGGGATAGACAAGTTAAAAGTAAAGAGATGGAAAATATATACCATGTAAGCATTATCATAAGAAATCTGGAATAGCTGTTTTCATATCAGACAAAGTAAACTTCAAAGCAAGAAATAATAACAGAGATAAAGAAGAGCATTATATAATGATCCTAGGGTCAATTAATCATTAAGTGCTAACAATCCCAAATGAGTATGCTCCTAATAACACAGCTTCAAATTATATGAAGCAAAGATTAACAGAACTAAATGAATAAATAAATACCTCCAAAATTATAATAGGAGATTTCTAATGTCTGTATCTCTGTAATTGACAGAACCAATACACAAAAAATCAGGAAAGAATGGATGATCTAAACAAAATTATCAGCCAACATGACCTAATTGATCTTTATAGAACATGCCACCCAAAAATGGCCAAATTATTGGTGCTCTTTGCAAGCAGCAGGATGATAATAATTTTTGTATGTAAAAATGACCCTTAAAAATATATTTCAATATAGGGATACTTGGGTGGTTCAGTTGGTTAAGCACCTGCCTTCCTCTCAAGTCCTGGGATTGAGCCCTGTGTTGTGCTCCCTGCTCAGCAGGAAGTCTGCTTCTCCCTCTCCCTCTGCCCCTCTGGCCCCCACTCCCGGCTCGTACTCCATACTCTCTGTCTCTCTCAAATAAATAAATCTTTTAAAAAATATTTTTTTTTTTCAATATAAATATATACCATGGAGTATAACATAAAATATAAACATATAACATATAAAATAATGTATACTCCATACACTCTGTCTCCCTCAAATAAATAAATCTTTTAAAAAATATATATGTATATATATTTTTTCAGTATAAATATAGACCATGGAGTATAACATATAAAATATAACATCTAACAATAAATGAACTATTGAGATATGCAATGACTTTGCCGAATCTCCAGGAAATTACACTTAGTGGGAAAAGAAAGCTTAAAACGTTACACATTGTATCATGTACTGTTACATTTTCGAAATGAAAAAAATTTAGAAATGGAGGACATAATAGTAGTCGCCAGGAGTTAGGGATGGTGGGGAGAAGTGGTTATATATGGGCAACATTGAGAATTATTGTGTTGTTCGAACTGTTCAGTATCTTGACTTTGTAATGGGTGCACAAACCTACACAGGTGATTTCATTGTGTAGAACTTAATACATATGTAGACACACACACAAAAAGAAAACCAGTAAAATAGGGAAATCTGAGTAATATCATTAGATTGTATCCGTGTTGATATCCTGGTTGTGACATACTATAGTTTTGCAAAATGTTACCACTAGAGGAAACTGAGGAGAGTGTAAAGGGATGTCTTTGATCATTTCTTTTGTGTGTGTGTGTGTGTTTTTAAAGATTTATTTATTTATTTTAGGGAGAGAGAGAGAGAGAGAGAGAGAGAGTGAGTAGGGGTAGAGCCAGAGGGAGAAAGAGAATCCTGAAGCAGAATCCCTGCTGAGTGGGGAGCCTGACACAGGGCTTGATCCCAGGACCCTGAGATCATGACCTGAGCTGAAACCAAGAGCCAGGCACCCAGTCAACCCAGGCACCACTCTAATCATTTCTTACAACTGCGTGTGAACCTAAAATTATCTAAAGAGGATCACTTAGGTGGGTCAGTCAGTTAAGCATATGCCTTCAGCTCAGGTCATGATGCTGGAGTTCATGGATCCAGGACCACATGCCCCCTTGGGCTCCCTGCTCAGCTGGGAGTCTGCTTCTCCCTCTGCCTCTCCCTTCCCTCACTCCTGCTCTCTCTCCCTCTCTCTCTCTCTCAAATAAATAAATAAAATATTTTTAAAAAATAAATAAAAATAAGATTATCTCAAGAAAAATTTCACTAAAAATATATTACAAAACCACTCATGTTCACTTTAGAAAACACCTACAATAGATAATGGCATGAGGTTATGTTTTTTAGGCATTCTTATCTTTTAGAGATACATACTGAAGAACTTTCAGGTGAAATGATATGGTACTTGTTTTTTTTAACATTTTATTTTTTTATTAGACAGAGAGATCATAAGTAGGCAGAGAGAGAGAGAGAGGGAAGCAGGCTCTCTGCTCAGCAGGGAGCCCCATGAGGGGCTTGATCCCAGAACGGGATCATGACCTGAGCCAAAGGGAGAGGCTTTAACCCACTGAGCCACCCAGGTGCCCCTGATACTTGTTTTAAAATGCTCCAACAGAAGCGTCTGGGTGACCCAGTCATTAAGCACCTATCTTTGGCTCAGGTCATGGCCCCAGGGTCCTGGGATCAAGCCCAGCATTGGGTTCCTTGCTCTGCAGGAAGCCTGCCTCTCCCTCTCCCTGCTTGTGTTCCTTCTCTCACTGTATCTTTCTGTCAAATAAATAAACAAAATCTTTAAAAATAAAACAAAATAAAATGCTCAATAACAACAAAAAAGGAGTGAGGTCAGTAGATAAATTTGCAAAATGTCAACAGTTGTTCAAGAGGGCATTTTTTAAAATTTCCAAGTGTGAAAAAATGCTCACAATCCCACTCTTAAAACCCTAATGAATATGGATATACACATATGTATGTGTAAACATATATATTATAGATAATGTCTGTATTAGCTTTATTGAGATATATATTGATACACATAACACACAACTATTTAAAGTGTACAATTTGATATATTTTGACTTATCCTTATACCCATGAAACTAATCATGATCAAGGTAGTGAATGTATCCCTCATACCCAAAAGGATCTTTGTACCTCTTTATAATCCCTTCCTCCTGCCTCTCCCCATTCATATCCAAGAAAACACTGATCTGCTTTTTGTAATCATAGATTAGTTTGCATTTTCCAGATCAATCTGTTTAGTATCTATCTATCTATCTATCTATCATCTATCTATATATTTTTTGTCTGGCTTTTCTCACTCAGCATAATTATTTTGAGGTTTATCCATGTTATTGCATGCATCAATAGTTCATTTCTTTTTATTGATAAGTAGTATTCCATTGTATGGATATGTCCCAATTTGTTTATCCAATTATCTGTTGATGGACATTTGGGTTGCTTCCAATTTTTGGCCATTACAAATAAAACATGCATGTTTTTCTGTGCACATATGCTTTCATTTTCTGTCTTTCTGTGCACACATGCTTTCGGTGCACATATGCTTTCATTTCCCTTGGATAAATACCTATGAATGGAATGGCTGGAACACATGGTAGATATCTATTTAATTTTTTAGGAAATTACCAAATAGTTTTGCAAAGTGTTATATAAATTTACTTTTCCCAACAGCAGTATATGAGAGTTTCAGTTCTGCACATCCTTGTCAACACTTATAATAGTCAGTCTTAACTTTAGTCACTCCTATAGGTGCATAGTGTGTTTCATTTATTGCTTTAATTTGCATTTCCCTAATGACTAATGCTGAGCATTTTTTCATATAGTTATTTGCCGTCCATGTATTATCTTCTTTGGTGAGGGGTCTATTCAAAATTTTTGTCCTTTTTAAGTGGGATTCTTTGCTTATTGTTGTACTTTGAGAGTTCTTTAGGTGTTCTGGATACAAGTCATTCACCCAGATATACACTTTGCAAAGATTTTCATCCAGTCTGTGGTTTGTCTTTTCTTTGTCTGAACAGCATTTTTCTTAAAGCAAAAGTTTTTAATTTTGATGATACAAGTCCTTTATCAGGTGTATGATGTATGATCTGCAAATATTTTTTTTCTATTCTGTGGACTGTCTTTTTACTCTCTTGTTTGTATTGTTTGTAACACAAATGTTTTTAATCTTGCGAAAGTACAGTTCATCCATTTTTTTGTCGTTGTTGCTTGTTTTGGCCATTCTGGGTCCCTTGCATCCTCACATGAATTTTGTAATTATCTTGTCAATTTCCACAAAAAAGACAGTTGGAATTTGATAAGGATGTATTGAGATCAATTTGGAGAGTACTGACATTTTAACAATATTAACTCTTCCGGTCATGAATATGGAATATTTCTAATTTAATAAGATCTTATTTAATTTCCTTCAATATTTTATAATTTTCAGGGCACAAGTTTTGGATTACTTTTGGTAAATTTATTCCCAAGTATTTTACTCTTTTTTATGCTATTATAAATGGAATTGTTTTTCTTGATTTCATTTCCCAACTGTTCACTGTTAATGTACAGAAATGCAATTGATTTCTATATATTGACCTTTTATCTTGCAATCTAGTTGAATTTGTTTATCCACGAGTTTTGTTAGTGGACTCTTTATGATTTTCTACATACATGTCATCTGCTAATATAGTTTTGCTTCTTCCTTTCCAATCTCAATGGCTTTTTTTTTCTTGCCTAATTGCTCTGACTAGTACTTCCGGTATTATTTTGAATAGAAGGAGTGAGAGTGGACATCTTTGTCTTGTTCCTTGTTCCTGTCTTTGTTCCTGATCTTAGGGGGAGAAACATCCAGTCTTTTACCATTAAGTATGGTGTTAGATGTAGGTATATTAGTTTCCTGGAATGGCCATAAAAAAGTACCACAAGGTGTGGTGGCTTAAAACATGGCAATTTATTCTCTCACAGTTCTGAAGGCTGGAACTTTGGAATGAAGGTGTAAGCATAGACATGTTCCTTCTGAACTCTCTAGGGAAGAAGCCTTCCTTGCCTTTTCCTAGCTTCTGGTGACTCTCAGCCATTCTTGGTATTCTTTGACTTGTAGCTGCATCATTCTAATCTCTGCCTTTATCTTTACATGGCCTTCTCTCCTAGGTCTCCTCTATTATATCTTTGTAACCAAATCTCCCTCTCCTTCCTCTTAAAAAGACAGCAATCATTGGATTTTAGGGTCCACCCTAATCTTTTAACTTGAGTATAATGCAAAGATCCTATTTTGAATAAGGTCATATTCACTGGTCCTAGGGGTTTGGACTTGAATATATTTGGGGGGTGGGGGAGTAGATGGCACAATTCAATCCACTACAGTCAGATTTTCACAGATGCCCTTTATCAGATTGAGAAAGTTCCCTTCTATTCTTACTTTGTTATTTTTGTTTAAACCATCAATTATGTTTATAGAGATTTAAATAGTAAGAAAAAAAATTGTACCTATTTGCCTTTGTAGTTAGCATTTCCTGTGCTTTTCATTTCTTTGTGTGGCTCCAGATTTCCATTCGCTATCATCTTCCTTTTGTCTGAAGCATTTCCTTATTTTTCTATAGCACCAATGATGAATCCTTTCAGCTTTTGTATACCTGAAAATGTCTTCATGTCATCTAGTTGTTGTTCTGAGAAATATTTCTTCCACATATGGAATTCTAGTTGGCTTTTCCCCCAGTATTTTAAAGATATTGCTCCACTGTCTTCTCACTTGCATTGTTTCTAATGACAAATTTGTCAGGAACATCTTTGTTCCTCTGTATGTAACATGTCTCCCCCCCC
>CM053621.1:19391864-19406504 GCA_028646535.1 Procyon lotor
AGCTCTATTTTCAACTTTTTGAGGAACCTCCATACTGTCTTCCAGAGTGGCTGTACCAGTTTGCATTCCCACCAACAGTGTAGGAGGGTTCCCCTTTCTCCACATCCTCGCCAACATCTGTCATTTCCTGTCTTGCTAATTTTAGCCATTTTAAGATTTTTTCTTTATCACTGATTTTGAGAAATTGATTGTGATATGTCTTGGTGCAATTTTCTTCATTTTTCTTGTTGAGTATCTTAGGTCTGTGGATTTATAATTTTCAATATTAAACTATCTTTCTATACCCTTCTTGCTCTTCTTTTTTGGAGACCCCAATTATTTGTACAGAGACTTGAAGTGTCCCACAGCTCATCAATGCGCATTTATTTTTGTTGATTCTTTTTCTATCTGTGTTTCATTTTGGATGATGCCTATTTTTATGCCTTTAATTCACTAATCTTTTTCTCTATATGATGTCTAATCTGCTATCCATCCAATTCAGTATCTCAAATCTTGTCGTTTACTTGCTTTTTCTTTTTTTAACACACAGCTGTTAGTGCATCTTTAAAATATCACAAAGAAGTCTGAAAAATCATCTGGCATCTCACTGTTTCTGTAGATGAGCAGCTTAGATCCTATTCATTAGCCTGCTGAACTCCTTTTTCAGAAACAGATGCCATCCAAAAATTTTCTGATATCCTTATTTTTAACTCTTGTGGCTTGCTGAATCAAAGCAGCTGAATTTGATAACAAGTTCAATGTCATTTCCTTTAAGAATTAACTCATCTTTCTGCGCCTATGATACTGAACAGGCAACTCCTGGCCTCATCCGAACCCAGCAGGTGTTATTTTTTTGCCTCAGAAACTTCAGATTTCAAAAAGAGAATCATTCTCTGAATCACAACATTAATGGGGAAGTGAACACACAGAGACTAACTTGTACTGGAAGCCCAGTGTAACACTCTTAACCATGTTCTGTATGTGTCTTCGGATAGGTAGTCAGCTCCTTCATATGGCCCTGCCACCTGTCAACTTGGAGTCTCTTCTTTTCCTTTTCAAGGAAACTGAGTTCTACATTGAAGTAGTTGGACTCCTCCGCGGGTTTCTTCTGGGGGCATTCACAATAACAGTATAACCCTCCAGAGTGATGTCAACATTTTCTTGGAACACCAACAGTCTAATTGCTGAGAATGATCTTTATTCTCATTGCAGATGGGGAAAAAAAAAAGCTCAAATCTTTTAGTTTTCAACTCTAGAAGTTTCGTTTTGGCCTTTTTTTATATCTTTCACATCTCTGCTTAAACTTTTTTTTTTTGCACAAGGTGATAATTTTATTATTATTTTCATAATATTTTATTATTGACTTTCATCAGAAATGCTATTGTATATTTTTTGTTTTGGTAGAAAACACATATCATGGGGGTGCCTGGATGGCTCAGTTGTTAAGCGTCTGCCTTCAGCTCAGGTCATGATCCCAGAGTCCTGGGATCAAGCCCCACATTGGGCTCCCTGCTCAGCAGAAAGCCTGCTTCTCCCTCCCCACTCTCCCTGCTTGTGTTTCATCTCTCTCTCACTGTTCATCTCTCTGTCAAATAAATAAATAAATCTTAAAAAAAAAAAGAAAAGAAAACATGTATCATAAAATTTATCATCTTGCTATTTTTTTTTAAGATTTTATTTATTTATTTGACAGAGAGAGAGAGATCACAAGTAGGCAGAGAGGCAGGCAGAGAGGGAGGGGGAAACAGGCTCCCTGCTGAGCAGAGAGCCCGATGCGGGGCTCGATCCCAGGACCCTGAGATCATGACCTGAGCTGAAGGCAGAGGCTTAACCCTCTGAGCCACCCAGGCGCCCTCATCTTGCTATTTTTAAGTACAGCTCAGCACTGTTGAGTATATTAACACTGTTGTGAGACAGGTCTCCAGAACTTTTTCATCTTGCAGAATTGAAACCATATCCACTAAACAACAACTCCCCTTTGCCCACTACTCCTAACTCCCGGTAACCACCATTTTACTTTCTCTATATATGAATTTGACTGCTTTCTATATAAGTGGAATCATATATTATTTTAACTTTCTTTTTTTAAAGATTTTATTTGATAGAGAGGGACACAGCAAAAGAGGGAACACAAGCAGGGAGGATGAGAGAGGGAGAAGCAGGCTTCCCACCCAACAAGGAGCCCGATGCCGGGCTGGATCCCAGGACCCTGGGATCAAGACCTGCGTGGAAGGCAGATGCTTAACAACTGAGCCGCCCCGGTGCCCCCATTATTTTAACTTTTGTGAGTGGCTTATTTCACTTAGGATGATGTCCTCAAGGTTCATCTATGTCATATCATGTGGCAGGATTTCCTTCCCTTTTAAGGCTGCATATTATTCCACTATGATAGTTAATTTTCTGTGTCACCTTGATGGAGTTAAGAGATGGCCAGATAGCTGATGAAACATTATTTCTGGGTGTGTCTGTGAGGGTGTTTTCAGGAAAGATTTGTATTTGAACTGGTGAACTGAGTAAAGCTGATGGCCATTTCCAGTGTGGGTGGGCACCATAGAGTCTGTCGAATGCCCAAATAGAACAAAAAGATGGACAAGAGTAAATTTGTTCTATCTCTACCTGAGCTGAGACACCTATCTTCTCTTGGCATCCCTTGTTCTCAGACTCTCAGGCTCAGATTGGGACCTACACCATCAGCTCCCTGGTTCTCAGGTCTTGGACCCAATTTTATCACTGGCTTTCCTGCCTCCAGCTTGCATATCTTCATAAGCCAATTACTACAATAAATCTTTTTTTTTAAGGTTTTATTTTTAAGTAATGTCTACACCCAACATGGGGCTCAAACTCACAACCCGAGATCAAGAGTGACATGCTCCATCCACTGAGCCACCCATGTGCCCAGCCTATAATAAATCTTTTAATATATATATCCCATTGGTTCTGTTTGGGTTTTTTTTTTTTTGGTTTTTTTTTTTTTTGAGAAACCTGACTAATACATCTATATTAATACATTGTGAATTATGATGCTATGAACATTGTGTGCAACTATTTCTTCAAGACCCTAGGATATCTATCTATCTATCTATCTATCTATCTATCTATCTATCTATGTATCTATCTAAGAAAGAGAGAGAGCACAAGCAGATAGAATGGCAGGCAGAGGCAGAGAGAGAAGCAGGCTCCCCACTGAACAAGAAGTCCAATGTGGTACTGGATCCCAAAACACTGGGATCATGACCAGAACTGAAGGTAGCCGCTTAACTGACTGAGCCACCCAGGCGTCCTGAGACCCTAGGTTTTCATGTTTGATACTGTCAGTTCTTGGATATATACCCAGAAGTGAGATTGCTCAATCATATGTTAGTTCTATTTTTAATTTTTTAAGGAACTGCCACACTGTTTTCCAGTTGTACCGTTTTACAATTCCACCAAGTGTGCAAAAAGATTCCAACTGCTCCGCACCCTCACTAAATTTGTTATTTTCTGTTTTTTTAAATAATAGCTATTTTCATGGGTGTGAAGTCATTGTGGTTTTGATTTGCATTGCTCTCATGATTAGTGATGTTGAACATCTTTTCAAATGCTTCTCGGCCATTTCTATGTCATTTTGAAAAATGTCCATTCAAGTCTTCAACTTAACTTTCTGAGCATATGGAATACAGTTATATAACTGTTTTAACATCCTTCTCTGATCTGTTAATCTACTCATTATCAGTCACATTTTCTTGCTTCTTAATACAGCTAGCAGTCTTTTTTTTATTTTTTCAGCTAGCAGTCTCTGATTGGATGCTAGACATTGGATCTTTATCTGGTATAAGTGTTGGATATTTTTGTATTCCTATAAATCTTCTTGAGTTTTGCTCTGGGATGCAGTTAGGTTACTTGGAAGCAGTTTGATCCTTTGGGGTTTTGCTTTCATTATTTGCTAGGCAGGTCAGTAGCAATGCTCAGTCTAGAGCTAATTATTTCCCATTAATGAGGTAAGAGTTTCCTCAATACTCTACCCAATGAATTATAAGTTTTCCAAGTCTGATTGGCAGAAACAGGCATTATTTCCTTTACTCGTTTTGGATTGTTCTATCCCCCATACTCAGTTTCCTCACATGTATGCATTGATTCAGTAATCCACTAAATACTTGAGGAAGACCCTCTGTAGATCTTCAGAGTCCTTTCCCTGTATGGTTCTCTTTTCTCTGCTCCTCTGTTCTATGAACTCTGGAGGCCTCCGTCTTGGCTCCCCAACTGAGGGAGTCTGCCAGACTCTGGCTCAGTTCTGCCTCCCTGCATCATGTCCTGAGAACTTCCTAAAAATAATAAGCTGGATTATTGTAGGGTTCACTTCTTTTATTTCTGTCTTTCAGAAATCACCATTCTTCATTGAAAAATCTTTCTTTCATGTACTTTGTCTTTTTACCTTTTTTTTTTTTTTTTTTTTTTGGTTGTTTCATGCATAATGGTAGATCAGGTCCAAGTGACTCCATCTTGGTCAGAAGCAAAAATCCGGTGGTAGATATTTAATACAAAAGATAGGGTGGTGGAGTCAGATTTATCTTGAGTTAAATCCCAACCCAGTCACTTACTATAAAGCAGAGGGAAAACGTCTATACCCAAATGCCTATTTGATTTTTTTATGTTTATTTTTTAAAAAATAGATTTATTTGAAAGAGAGAGCATGAGCAGAGAGAGGGAGTGGTGGACTCCTCCACTGAGCAGGAGCCCGACATGGAGTTCAGTCCCAAGACCCTGAGATCATGACGTAACCGAAGGCAGATGCTTAACTGACTGAGCCACCCAGGTGCCCGTTTGATGTTTAAAAGACATCTAAAACTCAACATATTCAAAACTGAATCCCTGATCTTTCTCCTAAATGTGGTCATCATTCTGTCCTTCCCATGACAATAAATGGCAATACCATCCATCTAGTGCCTCAGACCAAAAACCGTAGTGTCATCCTTGACCCCTGTTTTTCCTCATATCCAAATTCAATCAGTCACATAATCCTATTAGATATATTTCAAATTATATCCAGAATCTAATGGTTTCTCCCCTCTGCACTGCTTCTTCCTGGCCTGAGCCACCATGCACCATGATCTTTTTGCCTTCCCACTGTCCCTGCTTCTACCCTTGCCCTTATAGTGTCTCTTCTCAACACAGGAGCCAGAGAGATTCTTTTACAGTTTAAATTAGATCATGCCACTTCTCTGCTCAAAGCTCTCTTATGGCCCCCATTTCACTCAGAGTGAAAGCCAGTGTCCTTCCAGTGGCCTAGAACTCAGTGACCTACCCTGCTCCCTCCTTCCTTAATACCTCTCTACCCTCTTCTCCCATGACTCTCCTGTCACTCATTCACTCTCTACTCCAGTCACACTGGCTCCCTGTGTTCTTCGAACATCCAGGCATGTTCCTTTATGCTTCCTTATACTTTATACTGCTTGCTGTTCCCGTTGTCTGGAATGTTGCCCCACATCTCTTCATGTCTCACTTCCTCACCTTCATCATGTCTCTGCCCCCATGTCACCTTCTCACAAAGTAAGGACTTCCCTCAACTACCTCATTGAAAGCAGAAATTTGCTTCTCCTTCTCTTTCGGCCTTCTGACATTTATTTTTCTCCACAGCAATTATTACTCTTTGACATGCTACATTTATCTGTTTGCTTATTTACAATAGTCCCTGCACACTAGAATGTGAGCAGGGATTTCTGTCTTATTCTTTAATGCATTCCAAGTACTTAGATCACTGAAGGAACACAATATCTATTTGTTAAATGAAAAAAAAGTATGACTAAATGAGTAAAAATGCCTCCCTTGTATGATTTGTTGTGAGATCTGAGTTAATAATATATATACAATTTCAAGACTGGGTCTGGCAGCTACATAATCAGCACTCAGTACATGTGTTGTCATTGCTCTTATTAACAACAACTGAACTCCTGCCTGAGGGAAGTAGTTAAAGAAACAATTTAAAGGTAAGCTGAGGCTTTTTCTATATATAAATAGGGCAATAAACACAGAATAACAATGATAGCTAATATTCTGTGAGTTCTGTGTGCAAAGCTCTTGCTAAACACCTTACATATTGATTATCTCCTTAAATCTTCACAACCACCCCTTGTGATCAATGCTATAATTACTCCCATTCTACTGATGAGAATACTGAGTCTAGGAGGGATTAAGTGATCTGCCCGACAATACTCAGTGAGGAAGTGGCTTAATTGGGACTTGAACCATATTAGTCTGGCCACAAAGCTCATGTTATGTGCAGGACAGCAATAACGTTGGTCTAGGGAGCATGTCAAGAGTTTGACTCATCAGAAATTAATTACCTGAGGGATCAAGTTAACAACTGGCTAATAGGAGCATCACAAAATCTGACATGGCAATCGCCTGTCTTTTCAGTCCTTGTGGTGAAAACAAAAGTAGGACAAGGAGTATTGGACCTGTCAGTCGCTGTGCTCTTCATTTGCTGAATTATGATTTGGCCATACACAGCTGGTGTCGAGTGTGTAGAAGCCAATCTGAAAGAAGGCCACAGCTGGTGGCAAGAGCCACAGTCCTGTTAGATCTTCCTGGAGACAGCTGTTGGCCGCCCAGCCTGGGCCGAGGATCACTACTCGCAGCACTTTAGAACTCAAGTGGCAGTTACTATACTGGAGTTTGCTTTATGACGGGCTCTGAGAGTCAGAGGAGCCAGAGGCTGAATCTAAGCCATATTACTCCTTGGGTGTAGACTCAGGTAATTATTTAACCCCTTGGAGGTTCAGTAAAAAGGGGATAATGATACTCATCATTATCATCATCATTGTGTATCATCACTGAGCACTGAGTGAAGAAGAAATCGTATATGGATCGTATATGGACTATGCTTGATTTATACTAAGTACTCAAGAAATGGTAGTTGCCATTATTAATATTTGAATCCCTAGTGGGTCAGGATGATGCTAGTTAGAAGTAATAAGAATTAGGACTAGGGTTTACTCAGTGCTTTTCTTTTTCTTTTCTTTCTTTCTTTTTTTTTTTTTTAAGATTTTTATTTATTTATTTGACAGAGAGAAAGAGATCACAAGCAGGCAGAGAGAGAGGGGGAAGCAGGCTCCCTGCTGAGCAGAGGGCCCGATGCAGGGCTCCATCCCAGGGCCCTGAGATCATGACCTGAGCCGAAGGCAGAGGCTTTAACCCACTGAGCCCCGCAGGCGCCCCTACTCAGTGCTTTTCATGTTCAAGGTGCTTTATGTGCATATCAGTTATCTATTGCTATGTAACAAAACACCCCAAATTGTAAAACAACAACTGTAATAATTGTTATTACTTTTGATCATTCTGGAGGTTGAATGGGCTCAGCTAGAAGGTTCTGGGTAAGGGTTTCTCATGGAATTGCAGTCAGACACTAGCTGGAGCTGGGGTCATTTCAAAGTTTTCATCAGTCACAGGTCTGATGCCTGAGCTGAGAAGATTCAAGTGGCTGCGGGCTGCAACAGTCTCTATAAGCATGTGATTTCTCCCTGTGGTGCCTCCAGCCCTGTGGTTTGAAGGTAGCCGCACTTGTTACTGGATGACTCAGGGCTCTAAAACCCAAGTCCTGAAAGAGAGAGCCAGATGGGAGGGGCATGGCCTTTTTGCCCCAGCCTCAGAAGTCACGTGGTGTCACTTCCAGCCGCCTTCTGTTCAACACTAGTGAGTCACAGGTCTAGCCTATATTCATAATGGAGGGAATTAGTCCCCACCCTGTGCAGGAAGAGTGTCAAATAATTTGCAGACATTCTTTAAAACACTGCATGTTTATCATCACATTTAATCTTAGGAGGTAAACAGAATTATTACTATTTCACAGATAGGGAAATTTAGATTAGATACTTCAAAGATTAAGAGATTTGCCCGAAGTCGTAAAGTTAGTAGGTGGGGCAGACAGGATCCAAACCAAAGCCAGCTGTCTGACCCTAACATCTGTGTTCTTTTTTCTTTTTTTTTTTTTTTTTAAGATTTTTTTATTTGACAGAGAGAAACACAGCGAGAGAGGGAACACAAGGAGAGGGAATGGTAGCGGGAGAAGCAGGCTTCCTGCCGAGCAGGGAGCCCGATGCGGGGCTTGATTCAGGGCTCGATCCCAGGACTCGGGATCATGACCTGAGCCGAAGGCAGACGCTTAACGACTGAGCCACCCAGGCGCCCCTAACATCTGTGTTCTTAATCCCGGTGTCATACAAATCACACTAGATAGAAGACAGAACATATGTAGGATATTTGTTAATAAGCTCTCCTATGTAGTGCTTACTAAATTCTAGGCAGTGTTCTAAGTACTTTTCAGGGAACTCTACGAGTTTCAGAGAACTGTGTAAGCTCAGAGGTCCCAGGAGTCAGACTTAGGCTGCCTGGGCTGGAGATGAGACTGAAACCAAGGAGCCTCTTGGGGAAAAAGCCCCCTCCCAAGAGTGCAGAGTGAGGGCTCCTGCTTGGCTGAAAGGCACAGAACTATGCCTTACATTCTGACTCTCCTTTGATCTGGCCCCATAGACTCCAGCAGCCAGAGAATGAAAATAAACCAAAGAAGCCTAAGGCATCTACAGCAGTGGTGTCAGGCAGGAGGCCAGGCCTTAGGGCCCGGGAGCAGTAGCACCCTGCCCTGTGGCCATATCACTGCAACAAGGTCAATGGCAGCCACTGTAGGGGGTCCTGGAGCTGTGGGTGTGCTCCCACCTGCACTGGGTCACGTGCACACACACAATACTGTGAGACACATGGATCTATCTAGGAGTCGTTTCAGGGGTACTCAGCCTCCTGCAGAAAAGGTAGAGACAGGGGGCGCCTGGGTGGCTCGGTCGTTAAGCGTCTGCCTTCCGCTCAGGTCATGGTCCCGGGGTCCTGGGATGGAGCCCCGCATTGGGCTCTCTGCTCTGCAGGAGGCCTGCTTCTTCCACTACCATCCCCTCTCTTCCCTCTCTTGCTGTGTTTCTCTCTGTCAAATAAATAAAATCTTTAAAAAAAAAAAGAAAAGGTAGAGACAGAACTGGAGAAGCAGTCTTTTGTGACTGTGGACAGTGAATAAACAGGAAGGCAGTCTGCATGGAAGAAAGGATTTATATGGGGTGTATTCATTTCCCATTGCTGCTGTAATAAACTCCCACACAACTCCCACAAATGTATTATCTCACAATTCTTGCTTTTTAAAGATTATTTATTATTTCAGAGACACAGAGAGAGCACAAGCAGGGGGAGGGGCAGAGGGAGAGGGAGACATGCAGACTTCCCACTGAGCAGGGAGTCTGATGCAAGGCTCGATCTCAAGACCCTAAGATTGTGACCTGAGCTGGAATCAAGAGTCAGATGCTCAACTGACTGAGCCACCAGCCACCTCTATTATCTCACAATTCTATAGGTTAGAAGACTTACATGTGTCTCACAGGTCTAAATGTAAGGTGTTGGCAGGGCTGCAGTCCTTTCTGGAGGCTCAGTGGAGAGAGAATCTGTTTCCTTGCCTATTCTGGTTTCCAGAGGCCACCTACATTCCTTGGCTCCTGGCCCCTTCTTCCACCTTCAAAATCAGGAATGTTGCATCTGACTCTTCGTCCATAGTTCCACCTCCCTCTAACTCAGGTGGGAAAGATTCTCCTCTTTGAAGGACTCATGTGATTAGATTGCGCCCTTTCAAATGATTCCAGATAATCTTGCCACCATAAGGTCCATAACCTTAATCACATCTGGAAAGTCCCTTTGGGCATATATGGTAACATATCCACAGGTTCTGGAGAATTTGGGTGTGGACATCTTTGGGGATGTCTTTCTGCCTCCCATATGGAGAGATTCCAGGAAAACACCCCTGAATGGGGCTGACCACTCATTCTGGACCACCCTCCAGGTCCTGCACTGCCATGTAACACATTTTCCTTACTCACTAGAAGCCTTTAACTCAACTCATGTCAACTGTTCCGAGGTAAGGTGAGTAATGAAAGGCTTCATGATTTTTCCAAGAAGATGGGCAGTATATCTGCAATGAGGAGAACTAGATGACATCATATATCACCATATTCTTAACACTTTCTTCATCCAAAATCTTATTTCCTTGCTTTGGATATATGCAGAGATAATAGTTTGTATTTTTTTTCATGCTTGCCACTTGCCACAGGCCACTCTAAACACGCTGACTCTGTAAGGTAGATACTGGATTTAACCCAGTCTTTCTGGCCACAGAACCCATATCTGTAACCACCACACTTGACAGCCTCATTCCTGTGCGGGGCCAGAACACAACTCATGATTGGAGGTCACACATAATATATTCGGGCTCCTGGGATGCTAAAAATGAGATCACAACCTTACTCAACTTTGCTGGCACTTCTGTCATGGCCTTGACCAAAGGCAAACCTTCTGTGTCCATCCTCATTGCCAGCTTGAGGGTCCAGGACTCTTCAGACAATGGACAACAACCATTTGAACAGAGGCCTGAGTGCTATACAGGATTTACCTGCTTCAGAAGAATAAAAGCCTTGCCTGGCTTGTTTCCCCTACCTTTTCTACTTTGGTGCATCACAAGGGTCTAGTACAGAGCAGGGAGGTAGCCCTGATGTTGGTAGGCCCTAAAACTGAGAGGAAAGTATGGGGTAGTGCTGGTGCATGTGGATGTTGGGAGTTGGTCAGAAAATAGAGAGCATCCTGGCTCTGATACTTTGTAACTCCTCTCTGAGCTTCACTTTCCTCTCTGTGAAAGAGGCTGATGGTGGTGCTTACCTCTGCAAACTCCTGAGACCAGTACATGAGATCGCACTAACACAGTGCCTGGACACATCCTCTTTGGAATCTTGTGACGATGTAATAAGCATACCCCTGTGAAGAGCTAAGATCAACTCCCTGGCACATGGTAAGCACCAAGTAAGTCTCAATATTCTGGACTCTCCCTGGGTGACTTAACCTCAAAGGCTTCAATTTCTACTAACACCTTCAAAAGTTTTTGCCAGTTTTCTTCTGAGCTCTAGACCGAATAGCTCTGTGTTCAAAAGGACATTTCTTTTTTTTTAAGATTTTATTTATTTGACAGAGAGAAACACAGCAAGAGAGGGAACACAAGCAGAGGGAATGGGAGCGGGAGAAGCAGTCTTCCTGCTGAGCAGGGAGCCCGATGTGGGGCTCGATCCCAGGACCCTGGGATCATGACCCGAGCCGAAGGCAGACACTCAATGACTGAGCCACCCAGGCGCCCCCAAAAGGACATTTCTTTTTTTTTTTTTTTTTTTTAAAGATTTTTTATTTATTTGACAGAGAGAAACACAGCGAGAGAGGGAACACAAGCAGAGGGAATGGTAGCGGGAGAAGCAGGCTTCCTGCAGAGCAGAGAGCCCGATGCGGGGCTCGATCCCAGGTCCCTGGGATCTGACCTGGGCCGAAGGCAGACGCCTAACGACTGAGCCACCCAGGCGCCAAAAGGACATTTCTACATGGAAGATGTACAGGGTTTGCTCATGCTCTGGGCTTTTGTACATAGTAGATAAGCTCTGTATAAAAAGCCAGATGTTAGGGGGAAAAAAGCCAAATCTCTAGGTTTGTATGCTTTGGGTGGCAAAGAACAAAGACTCATTATGCAGCTTCAAGTTAGGAAAGCTATAGGGAGGCCCTAAATGGAGACAGGTCAGGCAGAAGTTTCAGCCATTGATTAGCCCAGTTTTGTTGGCTGGATAATCTCATTACCCAGGGTCGTTTTGGGCAGCCTCTTCCAAGGGAACTTGGGATAAAGGGCCTCACTCCTGATTATTTGGCAGGATGACTGCATACGGCCCCCAAAGTCTAAGGGTAGCATCCTTTGGAGAATCTGGAGCTTAGCTATTTTTTTATAGGGCCCCCAGAGAAGCACTAACTTCTCTTCTGTGGAAGCTCATCCCTGAAGCCATGGTCTTGGGTACTCCTCCCCACAACCAGCTCAAACACCCCTGGCTTTGGGACGCCTCTCCACCTCATTAGTCATCCTCTCCTCTGCTTCACTGCGTCTAAACACTGTGTATTACAGTTGTTGATGTCTAGAGCTGGTTCTCCAACTAGGCCATCAGGTAGTCAGGGCAGGACATGCATATTATTCATATGTGTATCATCACCACCAAATGGGCCATCCTACATATCTGCTAAGTGAATAACACAATGAACATTTTTTGTGCTTCTTTATGTCCTCAAAGGAGGTATGGAGACCCTATACACAAATTAGGCCAGCTGGGTATAGGGTAGCATTTTATTTATTTGCCGATTTTTATTTTTTTATTTGCTGATTTTTTTAAAAGCAAATTAGTTGTTGGGGTTTTTAAAAAAGATTTTCTTTGTTAATTTTAGAGAGTGAGAGAGCATGCACACATGCATGCTCAAGGTGGCAGGAGCAGAGGGGGAGGAATTGAGAGGGGGAAAAAAATCTCAAGCAGACTCCATGCTGAGCACAGAACCTGATGCAGGGCTTGAGCTCATGACCCTGAGATCATGACCTGAGCCAAAATCAAGAGTCAATGTTCGATCAATTGAGTCACCCAGAGATGATTGGGTGACTCAACCAATAGCGCCCCAAATTATTATTTTTTTTAAAGATTTTATTTATTTATTTGTGTGTGTGAGAGAGAGCACAAGCAGGGAGAAGCAGGCTCCCCACTGAGCAAGGAGCCCATTAAAGGACTCAATCCTAGGACCCTGGGATTATGACCTGAGCAAAAGGCAGACGCTTAACTGACTGAGCCTACCCAGGCGTCCCCAAATTAGTTGTTTTTAAAATATTTTTTTTGTATACAAGAAAATACATGTGCACTGAAAAACATTTTTAAAATTCTGAATATGCAAAGTTAAATGCTAAAAATTTCTCTCATTTCTCTTCCAATCTAATCCCCACAGGCAAACACCAGCAAAAAAAAAAAAAAAAAAAATTAACAGCTCCACTGATACATAATTCACAGACCATACAATTTTCTCATTTAAAGTGTGTAAGTCAGCATTTTTGGGTATATTCCAGGGATGGGGAACCATTATAATCTAATTTTAGGACATTTTTTATTTGCCCCCAAATAAATTATGTGTCCATTAGCTGCCATCCCTGTCCCTCTCCGAACCCTAAGCAACCACTCATTTACCCCCTGTCTATATAGACTTGCCTATCCTGGATGTTTCATAGGAATGGAATCATACAGGATGTGGTCTTTTGTGTCTGGCTTCTTTCATTTAGCACGTGTTTGAGGGTCATCCAGGTTGTATCAGTGTTCCATTCCTTTTTATTGCTATAACATGTTTTATTAATCAATCAGTCATTATTAACAATTTAATACACTCCCTATGTTTGTTCCAATTGCCTGAGTTTGAACCCCTACTGGAAAGTTCCTAGATGATTGACCTTGGGTAAATTGTAATCACTCCAAACCTGGCTCAGTTTCCTCAATAGTAAAATTTGAGTAACAACAGAATCTACCTGAATGTCATAGTTGTATTGTCACAGTAATTAATATTTGCTGAGCACTTACTATGTGCCAGGTACTTTACAAAAATTACCAAACAGACATGTGATTTACATATTAGGAAATTGTGATTAGGAGAGGTTAAGTAATCTCCCAAGGTCATCACTCTAAGAAAGTGATGTAGGTGAACAGAATTACAAGCTACCTGATAGCAAAACCTACACCATTAAATTGTTAACATAATGGAATAACAAAGCACTTAGCAAGGGCCCTGCAAAGGGAATGGATTTAGCAAATGATAACTGATAAAACTACCAAAAAGGAGAAAAAAATTAGAAATTGACTTTCTTCTAAAGACACTTGCTACTGTTAATATTTTGGCTATTCACTTCCAGTCTTTCAGAACTATTTTCAGGGTGCCTGGATGGCTCAGTTGGTTAAACGTCTACCTTTAGCTGGGGTCCTGGGATTAAGCCACTGAACAGGGAGCCTGCTTCTCCCTCTCCCTCTGCCTGTTGCTCCCCCTGCAAATAAATAAAATCTTAAAAAATTTTATTTTAGACGTACCAAAATTTTTTAGATGATAACGGACATCAACCTTCCCCCTCTGTTCCTTTAGGACATAAAATGTAAAGGTAGCTCTACCTCATGTACCTTTAGAAGTTTTTTTTTTCCTGTGTATCATTTTTCTTTAGAATATTAGAGTCACACCAACATCATTTTCTATCCTTTAAAAACCCTATCTTGAGCATTTCCCCAGCATACCAAGTATGCTACATCATTTCTCACGACTGCATATGTAGTACAGTATGGCTGAAACATTATTTATCAATTCCTCATTGATGGATATTGAGGCCGTCTTCCTTTAAAAAAAAAATCATTACAGGGGCGCCTGGGTGGCTCAGTGGGTTAAAGCCTCTGCCTTCAGCTCAGGTTATGATCCCAGGGTCCTGGGACTGAGCCCCACATCAGGCTCTCTGCTCAGCAGGGAGCCTGCTTCCCCCTCTTCCTCGGCCTGCCTCTCTGCCTACTTGTGATCTCTCGCTGTCAAATAAATAAATAAAATCTTTTTTTTTTTTTTTTTTTTTAAAGATTTTATTTATTTGACAGCGAGAAACACAGCGAGAGAGGGAACACAAGCAGAGGGAATGGTAGCGGGAGAAGCAGGCCCCCTGCCGCGCAGAGAGCCCGATGCGGGGCTCGATCCCAGGACGCTGGGATCTGACCTGGGCCGAAGGCAGACGCTTAACGACTGAGCCACCCA
>CM053621.1:19406604-19431412 GCA_028646535.1 Procyon lotor
TCATTGCACATCCATCTTTCGTCACGCATCTTATTCCCTCTGGATAAATTCCTAGAAAGGCGGGTAGATTAGAGTCTTCTTGTCCTTAATGGCTTTTTGTATTTTTGTTTGCTAAATAGCTCTCAAGGAAGAATGGGAATAGGTAGAAAGGAGCCTGAGGTTTTTTTTCACTTCCTGAGACGTTTTATTCAATTATAACATACATACAGAGAAGTGCACATACGTGTTCAACTCACTGAATTTTCAGAAACAGAACACACCGCACACCCAACATCGAAATCATGAGACAGAATATTTCCAGCAGCTCAGAGCCACTTCGCCCCTCCCCATCACTATCATCCTATCTCCGACGGGTAGGATTTTAACGCCACAGAGGTCTACTAACCCGATTATCTCTCTGGAAACTTCGCTTTAGTATCACCTAGACCACAAAAACACAAGCTAAATCCTGCCTGCGTAAGTTTAACAGTCTTGAATCCGGCAAGCTGAACCGCACCAACAAGCCTAATATCGCGGAGGTACCCGCCGGGTTCGCTAGGATCCCGGCGTGCAGCGCGGCGATCCCGGCGTGCAGCGCGGCGATCTCGACGTACCCCGCGGCGCGCAGACGCGGTGACGGGGTGCGAAACGCGGACGGCAGGAGCGGAGGCGGTTGGGCGAGAGGCTGTGCTTCTGCAGGGGGCGACGCGAGATTGATATGGAAGTGTAAGTCGTCAGGGGCGCGTTCTTGGCCTTGCACAGACGCCGACAGCTGGGGCCTGCTGGGCGGAGGGGAGCCGAGGGACGCGGGCTTGGGGCGGCACCTTGTACGGGCTTGGGGGAAAGGCTTGGGGCGGGCCGCGGGGAGGAAAGGGACCCTCGCTCTGCCCGTCGGAACCTTCGTCCCTACTCCCACCCAGTGCCTGGGACGCGGGAGCCCAGTACGACTTGACCTGGCGGCCTTTCAGTGCGTCTGCTCCCTCCCTCATTCATTTCTTAGCGTGTTTTGGGTCACCTTGGGGAGCTCGGCCCGATGTCCCAGCTGGGGCTTAGAAGGTGTAAAGGCCCGCGTCCGCCTTGGAAGTACCTGCAGAAGAGAGGGCTAAGTGCTGGGCTGGAGGTTGGCTTACCTTGGGGAGCCCTCACTCGGAAGAGGTGCTGTCTGAGTTTGCTGAGCAGTTAGCCTTGCTACCGAAGGGGCAGGTTTTCTGGGAAGAAGAAAGTGCTTGAGCCAGTACTGAGACCACAGGAAGAGAACGTGTGTGTGATGTTTGCTTATTGTTCCCCGTGCAGATGGAAGTTTTTGTAACCACCCCGCATGTGGGTTTTTTCATGGCTGGCATTAACTTGTAGGCATAACTATATTGTGTTCTCTTTGGCATTGGTTATTTAATATTTTCCTTTGTGTTTTTTTTACCCGTTTAATGGTCCTATATAATACTATTTGAAGATTTTTAAAAAACACAATATATATATATGTAACTGAAATGAAAGCATCATGAAACAATACTTATACTATATGCGGTCCATTCTGATGTTGTCTCTTTTGTTCAAGAAGAATGCTGACCCTCTAAGTAGATTTTGTAGTCCATTAATGGGGTTTAATTTGCATCTTGAAAAACATTCAGATGTATTACTCTAGCCCAAGGTATTGTTAACCAATTTTTCCCTCTTTACTAGAGCAGTTCCTATCATTATGCAATCCCACTTAATTTATCCATCTTAATAAATCCCTTGTCTGCGCATTCATGTCCACTTATTGCTCCATTTTTGCTTCCCTTTACAGCAAGACTGGAAGTGTTGTTAATCCCCTCATTCTCAATCATTCTGTTGGGCTCTCATCCTTACCAGTCTACAGAAATGAGTTTTGTGTTGATTACCTGAGCCCTCCATCTTGTCAAATTCAAAGGTTGATTTTCTGTCCTTAACCTTCTTGATCTCTTAGCAGCAGTTGATACAGAAACTCTGGGGGTCAACTATACTTAAAAAAAAATAAAACAAAGGGCACCTGGGTGGCTCAGTGGGTTAAAGCCTCTGCCTTTGGCTCAGGTCATGATCTCAGGGTCCTGGGATGGAGGCCCACATGGGGCTCTCTGCTCAGCAGGGAGCCTGCTCCCCCCCACCCCCCCACCCTGCCTGCCTCTCTGCCTGCTTGTCATCCCTCTCTCTCTGTCAAATAAATAAATAAAATCTTTAAAAAACAAAACAAAACATTGTAGAAACTCTTGGCTTTGTGACATGCCGTTTGCATTTCCCCCTACATCAAGGACTACTTCTCAGTCTCCTTTCCTGGTTTGCTCTTCCTCCCTTGCTAGCTACTAAATGTTGAGCTGTTCTAGAGCTCAGTCCTGGGACCCTTTTTCTCCATACTGTTTCCCTTGGTCATTTTACCCTTCTATATGCTGATAACTCCCCAAAGTATATTTCTAGTCCTTTCCTCTCGTCATCCATCCAGTTGCTTAGTCCAAAAATCTAGCCCTCCTTCCTCACCCCATCAGCCAGTTCTGTTATCTTCACCTTCAATATATTTTGTGTGCAATTACTTTTCACCATCTCTGTTCCGTTGCTAACTCTGTAGTGTTATCTCTGGTCCGGATTAACCAGTAGCCTTTGGCTTCCACTCTTGTCTCCCCTCCATTCTCTTTTCCAATCAGCAGCCATAGTGATCTTAAAATATTAATTGGATATGTGATGCCTGGGTGGCTCAGTCAGTTAAGTGCCTTCCTTTGGCTCAGGTCATGATCTCAGTGTCCTGGGATTGAGTCCTGCGTGGGGCTCCTTGCTCAGTGGGGAGCCTGCTTCTCCCTCTGCAGCTCCACCTGATTGTGTGTGCACTTGCAATCTCTTTTCTCTTTGACAAACAAACAAATAAATAAAATTTTTTTTATTAAAGATTTTATTTTATTTATTTGACAGAGATCACAAGTAGGCAGAGAGGCAGAGAGAGAGAGGAGGAAGCAGGCTTCCTGCTGAGCAGAGAGCCCGATGCGGGGCTCGATCCCAGGACCCTGAGATCAAAACCTGAGCCGAAGGCAGAGGCTTTAACCCACTGAGCCACCCAGGCGCCCCAATAAATAAAATCTTTTTAAAAATATTAAATTGGATCAACTCACCCCCTGTATAAAACCCTTCATTGGCTTTCTGTTGTATTAAGAGGAAATCCACATTCCTTACTAGGAATATGACCTTTATGACCCAGTATAACCTCACTTACTCACCAATCCTCTTGTGCTACTATTCTCACCTCCCATACACACACATTTTCCACTAGCACTCAGGTAGTTTCTGTAATCTTCCAAGGTCAGGGGACCCTCTACCTGGTATACTTTTTTCTCAGTTGTGCTCCCTCGTTATCTTTTTGATAGCTCAGGTTGAATATTGTCAATCCAAAATAAGACCTTCTCTTGTCTCATATTATTATAACACCATAACTTACTTTTCCTTTTAATAATTACAAGTTGTAATAATAGATGCATGTTTACTTGTTTAGTGTCTTGTCTCCCTCATGAGAAAGCCCCATGAAGGCAGGGACTTAGCACTACATTTGACACACATTAAGTATTCAGCAGACAGTTGTTGAATGAAGTAATATAACAATAATTAATTTAACAAATTAATTAAAAATATAATTGAATTAGCTATTTCCATAGATTTTTCTGATTTTCTTAAGTGAAATGGTTTGAATCAAGAGATTTTCTCCTATAGCAATCTGTCCATTTCTCCCAAGGAGTCAGTGATTTATTGAAACCAATCAAGAATTTTGCAGCTAGCTATTTATGGGAAAGTGAGGTTTCTATAGAAATGTGGTTTGAGGGGCGCCTGGGTGGCTCAGTCGTTAAGCGGCTGTCTTCGGCTCAGGTCATGATCCCAGAGTCCTGGGATTGAGCACCACATCGGGCTCCCTGCTCTGCGGGAAGCCTTCTTCTCCCGCTCCCATTCCCTCTGCTTGTGTTCCCTCTCTCGCTGTGTTTCTGTCAAATAAATAAAATCTTTAAAAAAAAAAAAAAAGAAATGTGGTTTGCGAGTAGAAGGATCCCTGGAATGGAAATTACTGGTCTCCAATATGTGGTGTGATCCCCGGCAGTGTAGTCCCTCGGATCTTCACAGAGCTCTGTTTCTCTGAGAGGACAAACATATTGTACCTTTTTCAGGCATTCCTAGGACCTGGAAGGAGGAGGCATGAAAGGAAAACTTCTCTGAGTTTTTACTACTTTTTTTCCTTAAATCACTGAGTAAATACCTATTCAGCAAATAATACATGTAGACATACACTAGAAATTTTTTAAAAGTGAGGAATATTTATGCTTTATTCGATTGATAGAATTTAAAAAATAAAAAACTTTTTGACTGTCATTTGGAAACATTTTCCTCAGACAAAAGGATACAAAATATTTGTAGGAAAATTAAGTATTTGTGTACATATAAGTATTTGCTATTTGGCTAACTTTGTCTAATGCCTTGGGATTATTGATATACCTGGAAAGCTTTGTATTCACTCTTTCTAAAAAATTTTTTATGTATTTTATTTTTAATTTTATTTATTTATTAGAGAGAACACAAGCGGGGAGTGGCAGGCAGAGGGAGAGGGAGAAGCAGGCTTCACACTGAGCGGGGAGCCTGATGTGGGACTTGATCCCAGGACCTTGGGATCATAACCTGAGCAGAAGGCAGATGCTTAACCGACTTAGCCACCTGGACATCCCTGTGTTCATTTTTTTATTGTTGAACGTAATACACATAGTTAGGGAAAATGGATTGTCTTCTGTATCATCTTTTTGAAATCACTGTAAGAATTTCCTTCATTTTACAGCTGGAAATACTGAGGTTTAGTGAAGTTAACTAATAGGTCCTACAATAGTTCAGTAATAGGACTGGAAAGAGGATATTTGTTTGCTAGCTCTCAGAAGAGTGCTACAGATTAGGTTTGTTCACTTTGAAATCTACCCAGTTTTCTTGTACTTGAGTTTAGTTTTTCAGAACATGACTTGAAGCAATAATATAGGTTGAACAAAGAATTTGAGCAGTTTTTTTCGTCATTGCGTGCGTAAGTTAACTGTGTGGCAATTAAAAGGTGCTGTTTGCATGTGTATATGTGTTTCTAAAGAAAATCTGCCAATAGATCATTTTGTTCTGTTTATTCAGAATTCGATTTTCCAAAGTAATTGTTTACATCCATTAAATTGACTCAGCAAGTTAAGCAAAATTTACAGGTTGCATTTAAAATAGCAAGTTGGGCGCCTGGGTGGCTCAGTGGGTTAAAGCCTCTGCCTTCCGCTCAGGTCATGATCTCAGGGTCGGGATCAAGCCCTGATCAAGCCCTGCATCGGGCTCTCTGCTCAGCAGGGAGCCTGTTTCCCCTTCTCTCTCTGCCTGCCTCTCTGCCTGCTTGTGATCTCTCTGCTCTCTGTCAAATAAATGAATAAAGTCTTTAAAAAATAAAGTAGCAAGTCGACTTCAGTCAACTAATTCATTACTTAACGAAATAAAATGACTGCTCACCTGTAAATATAGATTCAAACAATCTTTAAAATTCATTTGGAATATTTGCTTTAAATACCTGTAATTAAAATCTGTACTAGTCTAAGTCCTCTAGGAAAATATGAAGTTTTGTGTAGGTGGGCAGTTTCTAGAAGTCTGAATGCTTGTGAATGTATTACACGAAACTGAAGTGCAAGCTATATACAGAGCAGACAATTCCTGCTCAGTAGGAACAACAGCTTATAAATATAAAATTGGCAGATTATAGTCTCCCTGAAAAAACATGGGAGAAAGATGCATTTTATGTCTTCAATTATAGGTTATACTAATGTCTTTTTTAACCTTATGGAATTCTTTAGTTTTACATTTCCATTTTTATTAACTTTTTAGCTTGAAAAATCCCAAACCCATAGAACAGTTGCAAAAAGAGCACCACAGGTACCTTTATATCCTGTATTTAGAGTCACCATTTGTTAACATTTTGATATATTTGCCTTATCTCTCTTACACATGTCTACATTCTCTCTGTCTTTACACACACACACATTCTCTCTCTCTACATATGTATACATTTTCTCTTTCTCTACACACACATTCTCTCTCTCTTTACTGAATCATTTCAAAATTGTAGATACCATGTCATTTTACCCAGTCTTAAAAATGTATTGTATTTAACTGCAATACCATTTCACATCCAGGGAATTGAGCATTGATGTACCAATATTATTACCAATATTATTAAAATACAGAATCTCTCCAGTTGTCCAGTGTCATTTTAGCTAGTTTTTTTTTTTAAGATTTTTGTTTATTCATAGGGAGCACAAATGGGGAAGGGCAGAGGGAGAGGGAGAAGCAGACTTCTCACCTAGCAGGGAGCCCCACACAGGGCATGATCCCAGGACCCTGGGATCATGACCTGAGCCGAAGGTAGCCGCTTAACTGACTGAGCCACCTAGGTGCCCCAGCTAGATTTTTTTTAACCACCGATTCAGAATCCAGTCAAGAATCATATTATTAGTTGTCATACAACTTTTAGTTGTCATAATTCTTTAATCTCCTTTATTCTAAAAACAGTTTCCTGCCCTATTTTTGTGACATTGACATTGTTACAAATGACCTTGATATTTGCAGAATTTAAACCAGTTGTTTTGAAGTATGTTCCTCAACTTGGGTTTGTCTGGTTGTCTAGCCTCATGGCTAGATTCAAATTAGACATTCTTTGACAGGATTGCTGTCAGGGATGTGTCTTTCTTAGTGCATCACATCATCATCACTGCTGATCAGTGAGATCACTTGATTAAGTTGGTATCTGTCCAGTTTTAACCATTTCTTGTTCCCAGCAACTTGCCACTTAGTGGTGATTATAGTAGGATAAAAAGCTGTCTTAAAAACTTTTTTCGAGGGACGCCTGGGTGGCTCAGTTGGTTAAGCAGCTGCCTTCGGCTCAGGTCATGATCCCAGGGTCCTGGGATCAAGTCCCATATCAGGCTCCTTGCTCAGCAGGAAGCCTGCTTCACCCTCTGTCTCTGCCTGCTTGTGTTCTCTCTCTCTCTCTGACAAATAAATAAATAAATAATCTATAAACGGTTACATTTAAAAAAAAAAAAAAAAAAACTTTTTTCGAGATTCACATTTCACTTAGGAACTGAAATGAACATAGTTCATTTCATAAAAGGTAGATTTTATGCCTGTTGACATTTTATTAAATAAAGAAAAGCCTAGCATTTATTCCATTAGTATTTACTGAGTAAAAAGATTATTCATCTTCCTAATAAAAGAATAAATGAATAAATCAGCCTCCGCCAGCCAGAATCTCCAAGATGTGGTACTTGTTTAAACATCCATTGTTCTCCTGGACCCAAAACACAGGTTCGTTAAGACACACGTGCAAGAGAGTATCTCTCCTTTTTATTTTGGTTCTAGTAAAGACAGATGATGTTCTTTGGATTCTTGCATTAACAATATTGGCTTTGGCAGTGGGGCAATAACTTGGAATAGCCAAGGACAGATTTTCCTAAGGCGTAGAATATTCTGCATGACAATGGAGAGGCTATGATTTGGAAATGCGCTTGTAACAACGGCACCTGGGATGGATCCCTTAGCCTTGAGGAAAAATAACATTTGTATTATTTTTCCAGTCTGTTCTGGGAAGGGATCTCTTAGTTACGGTGTATTTTAGGGCACACAGGGAGTTTTAACTCAATTTCAAGCAAAGACAGGAAGAAGCCTTGTGGACTGACTTCCTGATTAAGTAGGCAAAGATGACATGTGGTTTGATTTATCCTTCTCAATTTTAAATGAACCATATCATATATACGAATTATGCATTGTTTTTCCTGTTTTAGATTCCTTTTAAATATGATATTCTTTGTGACCTCGGTGCAATTGTGGTCATTTGGGCAAAGCCACACTTTTGTGAAATCCCAGGTATTTTTTAAGTGGCTAGTAGCATTTGGTAAGCTTCACATGTTGATTTGATTAGAGTGCTGACATCACTGTGCTGCTGATCAAAGGCCTAGGCCTGCTGATCAAAGGTTTCCTTGCGTTAAACACCTGCTTGTTTTGCTTTCTTGATTGCTTAGGGGAATCAATCATCTATTTGGCCCATGGTTTTGAAATCTTGTGTCAGCATTTTCATCATATAGCCCTGCTCCTGGTTTAAGAACAGTCATTTTTATTAGACATTATGTCAAGTCCAGAGTGCTTCCTGAATTTTTAGGATTCTTCATTACCGGTTTCCACTTGTCTAATCCAGTCTCATTTTTTCACAGTTCCATAGTTATCTTCTGCTTCAGTTAGGCTTCTTACTGTGTGACCTTTAGCAAATTTTTAAATCTCTGAGCTTCAGGCTCATCATCTATAAAGAAGGAATCATAATACCTCCTACATCACAGGGTTTTTTAAATGAGAATTTAGTGAGGTAAGATCCTTAGAAAATAATAGCTTCTGTTAAGGAAATCTTAATAAGTACAAAAAATAATGCTATCGTTTTAAAATTTGTCTCATTTCATCCTCATAATAGCTTTATGAGGTAGGAAGAAGTTACGGTAATAACACAGGTAGTGATAATAGATGGTGTTTTTGTGTTCCAGTACTTTACATCTTTTCAGTAAATAATCTTACATGGTTAGTACTAGAATTGTCATTTTATGGTTGAGGAAATTTAAGTACAGAGAGGTTAAGTAAGTAACTTGCCAAATTTACAGCGTTCTAATCAGTGGAGCTGGTTTAGAATCCAGGCTACACTTACAAGTCCTACTTTAGCCCCATTTTTTTTAATGTTCCAAAAAATACTTATTTATAAAAAAATACAGTGAGATAAGTTTATACTGAGAAATGCAGCAGTAAACAGTTGAAGAGAACAGAGCAACTCTACATTGATACATTGGCACAAACAGGAAGAGCAAAGGCACCCAGACCTGAATGTCTGCAGGCCGATTTTTTAAATGCCATCCTGAAAGACTCTTTGAGTTTAGGTAAGAGAATGAGCACACATATAATCACAAATGCACCCTGATCAGGACTTTATTTAAAAATTAGCATACTACTGTAGAGACATTGATATGTAAATTGCTAAAATGCTGCATCTTAAATTTAGTTGGCAAAGACCACATTTGGCTATAAGCATGAGTTTAGTCCTCCCGATAGAAAAGATATACTAAACTGTAAAAAAAAGAAAAAAAAGTCTATTGTTTGAAAATCCCAGTTTACTAAGTAGATTGTAAGAAAAAGGTCTTTGGGACGCCTGGGTGGCTCAGTAGGTTAAGCCTCTGTCTTGGGCTCAGGTCATGATCCAGGGTCCTGGGATCGAGTCCCACGTCGTCGGGCACCTTGCTCAATGAGGAGCTTGCTTCTCCCTTTGCCTTTCGCTCCCTCTGCTAGTACTTTGTCTCTGTCTCTCTCTTAAATAAATAAAATCTTAATTAAAAAAAGTATAGGTCTTTAATAAGAGAATTGACTGTACAAGAGTACTCCCTGTTCACAGCATTCCTTTTTACTTCAGATGGAAGTTATTGCTTCTGCTCTAGGATTGAACTGTTACAGCACTAAAAGTCTGCCTCTTTAGGGAAGAGGCAGAAAAAGGAAAGGGGAATGTCTGTCAGGCAATATTTCTTTTAGGAACAATAAGCGTGATAGTGTTTTAGGAAGACAAGATAAAAATTACTCAAGGCTAGCTTTGTTCTCATTGAATAAAAACAATGAACTAAATACTGAGCTCCTCTGTGTCAGTCTGATAATCTTGATTGCTGTATTGGTAATCTCCTAAAGATGGGGGTGGTCATCTTTGTACTGTCCATGGTATTCACCTGGGTATTCTGCCCAATAATCACTGTCACTAATTTCAGACCCATTTGTTCCTGTTTCTTGGCTTCCATTTTAAATGACAGGTTCTGTGGGAGTGGCACAGTATTTGCAATCATATACTTGCCACCCAGGCCCATACATACTAATTCCGTTTTGGGAAGCAACTTTGTTGGTTCCCATCTGTAGAGAAATTGTCGAATTATCCACTGGTTGTAATGTTAGCTTCTGGTATGTGGTACCTGGTGCTAACATCCCCATCTGGCTGGCTCCTTTGTTGGTGCCCATCTGCAGACTAATTGTGGTTGGTCAAAAGGTTTGTTATTTTGCATTTGGGGATCGTAAAGATGCCTCTTGTTCCCATGAGGGACTGTCATACCTGCCTGGCTGGGCACATTTGTTGGGTCCCGTCTGCAAACCAATTACATGTTGTCCAGCTTTTAATTTTCCTTCATCAGAATGTCTTTTTTGCTTTTCATCATACTTAACTGCAGTGTCATTGGTTGTGTGGAATCCTTTTGTTTTAGCCAGACCTGCCAGAGCCACCAGCATAGTCTGAACCTGGATCATGTTTCCATTCCTGAAAAGATCATTTGCTTCAAATATGTCATGTGGCTTCATGCCATAAGCCTGAAAAGCTTTAATAAAGTTGCCAATATTCTCCAACTGAGGCCAGTTTAATGAGGACTCATTAACCTTCTTCACTGAGCCTGACTGTAGCTTGTTTATGAGCTCACAGAGGAGGATGCCATCTTTTGAGCCATGCTGAAAGTTGGTGCCAGTGCTCATGCCTGTCACTTCTTCTACCCAGTTTCAAAGATCTTCTGCCTGATGATCATACTTGGAAGCGATCTTGCTCTTGACGTTGGCGGAGAGCCTATTAAGAAGGGCCCTTGTTGAAGTGGGTCATGATGGTTCGGGCAACAGGAAGAGGCTACCCTCAGGTCAAGGTCCTGGGGGTTTCTCATACTCAGCTTCCCTGCTCCTGGTTCCAAGGAGTGGCTGCAGCAGGAGATGCTTGGAACTTGCTCCCCTGGGCACTGCAGGAGACTTCCAGGTGACGGTGACAGGGTACGTGCGATACTTTGGCAGCTCAGTCTGACTGGGTCCTGAAGAGCCTCCCACTCCGCTCCCCAGTTTTTGGTTTAAATGAGAAGCTTAGGGGGGGTTAATAAACTCACCCAAACTCCCATACCTTATAAGTGGCAGAGCTAGAATATGAACCCAGATTTGTCTGGTTTCTAAACTGTGCTCATAATTATCACACTATACAGCCTCTAGAATATTAAAAACAGTAAGTACTTCTGATGTGGTATTGTAGAATGACTTGATTATCCTTTAATATAAGTCACATTGCTGTGCTCACTCACATGAAAGATGACTTTGTGTGTTGATCGCAGGGATACCATGCTTTGACCACTGCTTGACACATGAACTTTACCTGTTGAATTGCTATGAAAGATGAACACCTTTGTGAATATCTGGAAGGATTCTTGATGTTGCTGGAATTCCCAGTAGTGATATTAATGTTGATGATCCCATTTCTGGTGATTCAGAAGGGTACAGAAGGTACATGTGCCCAAGATGTCAATAACTGATGGGAGGCAGATGGTACTCGGGAAAGGGCATACCTGTGGGACAAGAGAGCACTGTTTCTCCAGTTAATTCTCCCTCCCTCACTGACACCCCTTCCTAACTCTCTGACTTTCCCCCATGATCTTCCTTTAAGTGACTTCTCCCAGATGACTGACTTTTCTTAATTTCTACCTACATAGATTAAGGATAAGTATAGTATTTTGATCACCTACTTAGTAATGTATATGTTAAATACTATGGCCATAGAGAGGGAAGTTTACTCTGAAGTTGTCCATTGCCAGCTAAACCAGTAGGACTTAGGACATTTCTCAGTTTTAGGTTGTAGTCTCTAAATTCCTGAACTGAACTACTAAATCTTGATACAGGAAGTATTTTATGGATATTTAATTTCCACAAAGGAATGTGAACCCAGACTGATGATAATTTACTTTATTTTGCAGGAAGGATGCCAATTCTGCGCTGCTCAGTAACTACGAGGTAAATAGTTTTGAAGTGAACTATTGAATTTTCCTCTCTGGTAGTTTGCCCTTTGCTTTTGAAGATTATTGAACTAGTTTTAGTTAAAATGACTGAATTCATTTGGATTTTCCACTTTAAAATAGGACGGATGGCACCATCTGGTGGACCTTGGAATTATAAGCTTGGTAAATTATACATAGTAATTCAGGGAAGCTAGGAAGACTTCAATTTATAGTAGGCAACCTTCCCCAAACCCAAGTATTTTAGATCTTCATTTGGTATGCCTTCATGGGATGGAAGCATCTATTTTGGAACTGTTTCTGTCTGCAAAGGTTTCCATTAAAATTCTTATGCCTTTCCTAATTACTACTCTTTACATATGAAATGCTTTTATATGTTATTTCAATCCTCATAATAGTCTCATATGTATTAACACTTTCATTTTGAAAGTGACAGATTAGTTGATGTACTATTATGAATAATTTAGTATGAACTAGCAGATTTGGAATTTGGGGGCTCGAGGGTTGGGTTTTTGCAGAAGGGGAGGCAAAAAGGAAAGAAGTTGGTAAGAGGGGAGATAATAACATTATTTTTGCCTACCTTCTATTTTGCCTTTGTTATGTTTGGTATTAGCAAAGCCATCTGTTAGGTTAACTCCAGGTATATAAAGAACCGTTCACATTCACTGTCAATTTTTCGTTTTCTAGCATCTAAATTCATGAAGACATTAGGAGATTTGTGTTTCGATTGTGTGATATAGAAAATAGAAAGTACTGGAATTAACACAGTTGGTCATACTCCTTCCTTAAATTGTTGCTACTAATAACAGAAAGGAAATGGTTGTTAGTCAAGCCACTGGCTTTTAGAAATCTTTTCCAGTTTGGATTCTGTTAAATGTTTGGGTGTTTTATTCATTGGGAAAACAGTGCATTAATCTCATGACACTATTTCTGAAAAAATAATGACAGGCAGGGGAGGGGTTATATTGTATTTAGTAATGGTTTATGAGTCTATACTTACTTCCTTTAGTTCTCTGGCATAATCTCTAAAATAGGAAAGATATATTCTCTACCCATCCTCCTCAGCACTAACACATGTATGTTTTCCCTTATGGAGAAAGTTTATTTCTAAAGTCCTGTAGCATTTTTTTGGTAAAATTTATATTTATCACTTACCTCATGATTTTTCTTTCTCAGAAATAAACTTACTAGATTTTCATATTAGTGAAACAGGAACCTGTTTTAGAAAAAACTTATCTGTAGGGAAAAAATTTTTTAATTGAGGCACAGTTGACAGATAACATTAGTTTCAGGTGTACAATGAAATGATTCAATATTTGTACATTGTGAAATTACCACAATAAGTTTAGTAAACATCCATTACCATACATACAGATTTTTTTTTTCTTGTGATAAGAACTTTTAAGATTTACTCTCTTAGCTTACTTAAGCTTACTTAGCTTACTTAGTAAGTTTAGTAAGTTAGTAAGTTAGTTTAAGTAAGTTTAGTAAGCTTACTTACTTAGCTTACTTAGCTTGCTTACTTAACTTACTCTCTTTCAAATATTCAGAACAGTTTTACTGTAGTTGCAATGCTGTACATTATATTCTCATAATTTACTTATTTTATAACTGGAAATTTGTACCTTGTGACTCCCTTACTGATTTTGCCCACCCTCTGCCTCCTGCCTCTGGCAGCCATGAGTCTGTTCTCTATGTCCGTGAGCTTTTTTTTTTTTTTTTAAATTCTATTTATATATGTATGTGTGTATGTATCTATTTGAAAGAGAGTGCACATGCATACTAGCAGGTAGAAGGGCAGAGGGAGAGGGACAAGCAGACTCTGTGCTGAGTGTGGAACCCAATGCAGGGCTTGATCCCACAAGCGTGAGACCATGACCTGAACTGAAATCGGGAGTCACATGCTTAACCGACTGAGCTACCCAGGCACCCCCTAGTTTGATTTTGTTTTGTTTTTTAAGATTCCACATGTAAGTGAGATCATAAGGTATTTGTCTTTCTCTGTCTGACTTATTTTACTTAGCATGATACCCCAAGGTCCATCCATGTTGCAGACAGCAAGATTTCATTCTTTTTTATGGCCAAATAATATTCTGTTGTTTATATAAAAACCAATTTTTAAAATTCATCTGTTGATGAACACCCAGTTGTTTCCATATCTTGGCTATTGTAAAGATTGCTGCATTGAACATGGTGGTACATATGTCTTTTGAGTTAATGTTTTTATTTCGTTTTGATAAAATACCCAGAAGTGGAATTGCTGAATCATAGAGTGGTTTTATTTTTAACTTTTGAGGACGCTCCATACTGTTTTCTATAGTGGTTGCATGAATTTACACTCCTGTCAACAGTGCACAAGAGTTTCCTTTTCTTCTCATCCTTGCCGACACGTTATTTCTTGTCTTTTTGATGTTAGCCATTTTAACAAGTGTGAAGTCAAATCTCATTGTGGTTTTGATTTGCATTTCCCTGATGAATAGTGATGTTGAGCATCTTTTTATGTGTCTGTTGGCCATCTGTATTTCTTTTGAAAAATGTCTGTTTCGGTCCTCTGCCCATTTTTAAATGCAATTGGTTATTTTGGTATGTAGTTCTGTAAGTTCTTTATATATTTTGAATATTAACTCCTTATCAGATACATGATTTGCAAATATTTTCTCTCATCTAGTAAGTTGTCTATTCATTTCGCTGATGGTTTCCTTTGCTGTGCCTTTCAGTTTTATGTAGTCCCACTTTTTTATTTTTGCTTTTGTTGCCTTTACTTTTGGTGTTAAAAACAAAAAAAAAGTCACCACCAAAACCGATGTCAAGGAGCTTGCCTTGTTTTCTTCTAGGAGCTTTATGATTTCAGGTCTTGCATTCAGTTCTTTAATCCATTTTGAGGTGATTTTTTGTGTGTGGTATAAGGTAGTGGTTAAGTTTTCCCAGCACCATTTATTGAAGAGGCTCTTTTTTCCTCATTGTGTATTGTTGGCTCCTTTATCAAAAATTAATCACATATGTGTGGGTTTATTTCTGGACTCTCTGTTTTGTTCCACTGATTTATGTCTTTTTATGCCAATAGAATACCATTTTGATTTCTTGGCTTTGTAATGTAGTTTGAAATCAGGAAGCATGATGCCTCCAGCTTTGCTTTTCTTTCTCAAGATTGCTTTGCCTATTCAGGGTCTTTTGTGGTTCCATAAAATTTGAGGATTGCTTGTTCTATTTCTGTGAAGAATGCCATTGGAATTTTGATAGAAGTTACACTAAATCTGTAGATTGCTTTGGGTAGTATGGACATTACTAATTCTTCTAATCCGTGAGCATGGAAAAATCATTCCATTTATTTGTGACTTCTTCAGTTTCCTTCATCAGTGTCTTATCCTGCTCAGTGTATAGATCTTTCATTCTTTGGTTAAATTTATTCCTAGATATTTTGTTCTTTTTGATGCAATGATAAATGGGATTTTTTTAAAATTTCTCTTTCTGATAGTTCACTATTATCATGTGACATGCAATAGAATTCTATAAATTGATTTTGTATCCTGTAATTTTATCGAATTCACTTATAATTAGTTCAGTTTTTTGGTAGAGTCTTTAAGGGTTTTCTATATGTAGTATCATGTCATCTGCAAAGAGTGACAGATTTACCACTTTCTTTCCAATTTGGCTGCCTTCTATTTCTTATCTTGTCTAATTGCTCTGGCAAAGATTTTTAGAACTATGTTTAATAAAAGGGGCAAGAGTGGCATCTTTGTCTTGGCCTGGTTTAATAGGAAAAGGTTTCAGCTTTTCACTGTTCAGTATGATGTTAGCTGAGGGCTTGTCATATATGGCCTTTACACATTGAGGTATGTTCCCTCTAAACCCAGTTTGTTGAGAGTTTTTATCATAAATTGGTGTTGAATTTTGGAAAAAATCTTTGCATTGATTCAGATCATATTTTAGGAAAATTTACTTTCAGATACTCAATATATTTTTGAGGTAAGAGGAGATCAGTGATATGGTATATGTTGATAAGGAAGCATTTGAAATATTTTCAATAAACTAAAGAATTTGGATTATTTGACTTAGATAAAAGCATTTTTAAAGTATCAGCTGCTTCTCAGACTCATATTTGCTTTAATGCAAGAGTTAGGGGGAGGGTCTGTGAAAGAAAAGAGGTAAGAGTTGCAATCCTATTTATTCTTCAAAATCATTGACCTTGAAATACATTTCTCACACTTATTCATAAAAATATTTTATCACTTCCTAGGTGTTCCAGTTACTGACTGATCTGAAAGATCAACGGAAAGAAAGTGGAAAGAACAAGCACAGTTCTGGGCAACAGAACTTGAATACTATCACCTATGAAGTAAGCCTATGCTTCTGGGGCTACCCAAACTACTATTGAGGGGGGTTGGTTTATTCTGCAGATGACTAGTCATCAAATCATGACTCCCTCTTACTTGATTTGAGTAGTTTTACTGTAACCCAGTTTTTATTCTGTTTATATAAATGGGAGGAAGTTTGGCCAATGGTGAGGGTTGGCCAGTGATAAAGTGGAAGGGAATAGTCAAAAGATTGCCCTCAATTCTAACACTATTTGCAAGTCAGGGATCCCTAAGACCACCCTTGGGTTCAGTAATTCACTGGAAGTACTCCAAACTCATTGAAAGCTATTGTATTCATAGTTACAGTTTATTACAGATTAAAATTGGCCAAGGGAAAAAGCATATGGGACAGATTTTAAGAGAAATTCCAACTCAGAGCTTCTGTTGTCCTCTAATGTGGAGTCAGAACATGTTTCCCTCTTGAAATTGGTGTGTGATAATGCATATAGAATATTGTCAACCAGGGAAGCTCAGCTGAACTTTGGTGTCCCAAATTTTTATTTGGGTTGTATCTTATAAGCGTGATTGGAGATCAATATCCTGTGTAGTTCATATCAGCCTCCAGGTACATTGATACTGCATGACCCAAAGCCCCTACCCTAAGTCACATTTTTAAGATTATTCAGTATGGCCTCCAGACATAGATACTCATACTGAGTATAACATTCCAAGGGTCTAGAGATTGCCTCCCAGAAGCTGAGGGCAAAGGCCAAACTGTCTCTTTGGGCAAAACCAAATTCTTTATTATACAAAAAGTAATGTTTTTTACTGTAAAAAACTTAGAAAGTACCAAAAAGTATAAAGAAGAAATCAAAAGCAATTTACAGTTTTAATATCTAGTTGACGTTTTGCTATGTTTTCTCCCAACCTAATGCTTTATCCTTAAAAAAGTTTGAGCTATCATATTTGTTTTATGTGATGTTTAATTTTGTATGTCATTTAATTTATGTTTTCTGCTATTTCCTTTCAAATATGATTTGTCTCAACAAAGATATAGTTTTAAATATCTTTATCTTTCCGAAGACACAATTAAACCTGGATTAAGTTACTGTAATCCCTTTTAAGGAAATTAAAGGGTGTTTAGCACTTTTGTTACCATTCCTCCCCATCTAATTTTGTTCATCTAATCATGTGCTTAAAATCCTGTCATTCAGGGGCACCTGAGTAGATCAGCCGGTTAAGTGTCCCACTTTTGATTTAGGCTCAGGTCATGATCTCAGGGTCATGAGATGGAGCCTCGCCTCACATCAGGCTCCATGCTCAGCAGGGAGTCTGCCTAAGATTCTTTCTCCCTGTCCTTCTGCCTGCCCCACCCTGAGCCTGTGTGCGCATGTGCTCACTCTCTCAAAAAAAAAAATCTATCATTTATGTATTCACTTATGTTCTTTTACGTTAATAGTATTCATCTCTTTAAAAGAAGAAAATGAAATGTTTGTTGGTAATTAGTTATATAGCCAAATTTCAAGCTGTCAGGTACTCTTACTACACGCTTAAATCAGTTTAAACTCACTGCCACTCTCTTACATATTTGTTAAGTTCTTTTAATTCATGGTGCCTTAAGGAAAGTTATTGTGGTGGTAAATGTTTTGAGACTTTTTATGCCTGAGAATATATTTCTAGTGTTCTTAATGTGTGTGAATTCACTTCATCTGAACATGGAGTTCCTGGGTTCAACTTTCATTCTGCAAGGTTCTGTAGATATTACTTCGTCTGTTAGTGTTTGTTGTTATGGAGGAGTCTGAGACCAACCTGATTTTTGCACTTGGGAGAAACACTTAACTTAGATGCTTGGGTTTACTGTTTACTTTTCAAGTTTGAAGTTCCTTTCAAGTTATGTCTAGGTGGGGTTCCCCCTTTAAAAAAAAATAAAAGCCTTTTATTTTGAGATAATGATAGTCTTATAGAAGAGTTATAAAGGTGATACTGAGAGTTCCCATATGCATTTCTCTTAGTTTTCCCTGATGTTAACATCATATATAACCATGGCACAATTATCAAAACTAAGAAAATTATGCATGGATTTTGTTCAAATTTTCTGTTTTTCCATTAATGCTCTTTTTCTGTACAAGGATACTATTTTGTATTTAATTACCATGTCTCCTTAATATCCTCCAATCTGTAATGGGTCCTTTTATAGAAGATTTTTGAAATAAAATTTTAGAATACTAAATTATAGCCATTGTCTTCCCTTTTTCTCAGGTTTTTTTGTCTTATGCTTACTTTTTCTTTTTTTTGGGTAGACATTAAAATATATATCAAAAACACCATGCCGGCACCAGAGTCCGGAGATTGTTAGGGAATTTCTCACAGCAATGAAAAGCCACAAGTTGACCAAGTAAGTAAAACTTTTTAATTTTTAATTTAAATTCAATTAAATTAGCATATAGTATATTATTACTTTCAGGGGTAGAATTTAGCGATTCATCAGTTGCATATAACACCCAGTGGTCATTATATCAAGTGCCCTCCTTAATGCCCATTATCTAGTTACCCCATCTACCCACCCTGGACCCCTTCAGCAACCCTTAGTTTCCTACAGTTAAGAGTCTCTTATGGTTTGCCTCCCTCTCTGTTTTTATCTTATTTTATTTTTCCTTCCCTTCCTCTATGTTCATCTGTTTTGTTTCTTAAATTCCACATAGTGAAATCATATGGATTTGTCTTTCTCTGACTTTTGTCACTTAGCTTAATACCCCATCCATGTCCTTGCAAATGGCAAGATTTCATTCTTTTTGATGGCTGAGTAATATTACTGTGTGCGTGCGTGCGTGTGTGTGTGTACGTACATACCACACCTTTATCCATTCATCTCTCGATGGACATCTAAGTTCTTTCCATATTTTGGCTGTTGTGAACATTGCTGCTATAAACATTGGGGTGCATGTGCCCTTTCAAATCACTGTAGTAAAAATTAAGTAGGAAAACTGTGTGACACGAAATGAAAATGATAGTTTACAAAAACCATCCTCAGCAATGCTATATTTCTGTTTTGATGGGTTTTGAATTAACACACAGTGCTCTTTTAAAGTAGGATCATGATATTGTGGATAAGACAACTGAGACTTAGACACAAGGATCCTTCTAGGGCCAGAAACAAAAATTTTAGTGGGATTTTTTAATCTTAAAATATTTTTGGATTTTATTTGAGTCCCAGTTCTGTGACCTGCCCCATAACCCCTTTACAGCACTCAGGCCAAATTTGTTGACAGTGGGGTTCACAAATTAAAGTGCTCTTTATAAAATTGACCAATTAAGTCATTTGAAATTTGTGTTTCCTTGAGGCAAAAATGGCTTGATAATATTCTCTCTTCTCTTTTAGAGCTCGATTACTTTTCCTGGTGACTTTCTTGAATAAGTTAAGCTTGTAGGAATTAAAAACATCATTAAGAATTAGATTAAGAGGGGTTCCTGGGTGGCTCAGTCCGTATGTGTCTGCCTTTGACTGAGATCACGATCCTGGGATCGAGCCCCACATTGGGCTCCCTGCTCAGCAGCAGCCCGATTGTCCCACTCCCTCTGCTACTCATGCTGCTTGTGTTTTCTCTCTCTCTGTTAAATAAATAAAATCTCTTTTTAAAAAAAGAATTAGATTAAGAGATTACCTGAGAAGAACACTAGCCCTTATCTTTTAGAGTTAGTACAGAGCTGATAAATCTCAAAAGCTTCTGTCATTCATTCTGGATAATTAATAATTTTCTTTTGAAGGAAACATTGATGTTATTTCAGACACACAGCTGATACACTATCAATAAACTAAGTGTATTCTCTTGCCTCTCTTGTCCACATGAACTCTGAAGGCAAACATCTTTCGTGTGTGTGTGTGTGTGAAATTTTCTTACATTTGGTAAAATTTGTCATCTTAACCACTTTTAAGTGTACAATTCATTAGTGTTAAATATATTCATATGTTGTACATCTAATATCCAGAAGTTTTTAATCTTGCAAAACTGAAGTTCTATACCAATTAACTCCCATTTCCCCCTCACCCCAGCCCCTGACAGCTACCACTCTATTTTCTGTTTGTATGAATTTGACTACTCTAGATACTAAATGGAATCATATAGTATGTCTTCTTTTTAAAAATTGAATATTGTTTAATATTTTAATTTTTTGTGTTACCATTTAAATCATTTTTAAGTGTGCAGTTCATTAGGTACCCTCACACTGTTGTTGTACAGCCATCACTGCCATGCACACACACAGCATTTTTCATCTTGCACAACTGAAACTTTGCATTTATTAAATAATGACTCTCCACATTCTTTACCTTCTGGCCCCTGGTAACCACCAATCTTCTTTCCCTCGTGAAATCTGAACACCTCTTTGGAGGGGATTGTATAGTATTTGTCTTTTTATGACTGGCTAACTGCATTTACCAGAATGTCTTCAAGGTTCATCCCTGTTGTAGCTTGTGTCAAATTTTCCTTCCTTTTGAACACTGCATGATAATTTTAAATGTCCATTTATCTATTGATATGTACCTGAGTTATCGCCTTTTAGCTATTGTTCATAATGATGTTGCTGTGAACATGAGTGTACAAATATCTCTTTGAGACTCGGTGTTCAGTTCTTTTGAGTATATACCCAGAAGTCAAATTGCTATCTTTAGCTTTTTGTGGAACTGCCATACTGTTTTTCATAGTGCTGCACCATTTTACTTACCCACAGCAGTGCATGAGGGTTCAAGCTTCCCCACATCTTTGTTAACACTTGCTTTTTGTTTTTTTGGTAATAGCCATCTTCCTAGGTGTGAAGCAGTATCATTGTGGTTTTGTTTTCCATTTGTTTGGTGATGTCAGTTATCCTTATCCAAAATTTGTCCAAAATTTTGAATGTATATTTCTCTTTTGCTATTTGTGCCTTTGTGTCATATCTAAGAAATCTTTGTCAAATCCAGTGTTATAAAGCTTTTCCACTTTTTTTTTTGAGAGTTTTATTATGTCTTAGGTTTACTTGTTAGATCCATTTTGAGTTAATTTTTGTGTGTTTTGTAAAATAAGGATTCACTTCCATTCTTTTACATGTGGATATTCAGTTTTCCCACCACAATTTGTTGAAAAGATTGTCCTTACCCATTGAATAATCTTGGATATTGTCAAAAATCTTGGATATTGTCAAAAATCATTTAACCATATATGTGAGAGTTTAATTTTGGACTCTGTTCCACTGGGCTGCATGTCTGTCTTCATACTAATACTACACTGTTTTGATTGCTGTAGTTTTATAGTAAGTTTTGAAATCAAGAAATGTGACACCTCCTACTTCATTTTTTTTTTTTTTTAAGGATTTTATTTATTTATTTGACAGAGAGAGAGAGAGAGATCACAAGTAGGCAGAGAGGCAGGCAGAGAGAGGGGGAAGCAGGCTCCCCGCTGAGCAGAGAGCCCAATACGGGGCTCGATCTCAGGACCCTGAGATCATGACCTGAGCCAAAGGCAGAGGCTTTAACCCACTGAGCCACCCAGGCACCCCACTCCCACTGTATTCTTTTTTAAGATTGTTTGGGTAATTTAGGATCCATTGGGATTTCTGTATGGTTTTTTTCCTATTTCTGCAAAAATTTTGATAGGGAATATGTTCAATCTATAGTTTTCTGTGGATACATGGACATCTTAACAATGTTAATTTTCGCAATTCCCAAACATGGGATGTCTTTTCGTTTGTGTCTTCTTTAATTTCTTTCAGCAACATTTTATGGTCTTCAGTGTATGAATCTTTCACCTCCTTGGTTAAGTTTATTCCTAAGTATTTTATTTTTTTCAGTGCTATTGTAAATAAAATTGTTTTAATTTCTTTTTCAGATTGTTCTTTGTTATATAGAAACACAACTGATTGTCATGTGTTGATTTTGTATCCTCTAACTTGGCTGAAATTGTTTATCAGTTTTAACAGTTTTTTGTGGAATGTTCAGATTTTCTACATATAACATAATGTTATCTGTGAACAGAAATAATTTTCTTCTTTTTTAATTTGCCTGCTTTTATTTCTTTGTCTTGTTTAATTCCTCTGGCTAGGACTTCTGGTACTATGTTGAATGAATAAAGTGGTGAAAGAAGGCATCCTTGTCATGTTCCTGAACTTAGAAAAAAAGCTTTCAGCTTTCAACATCGAGAAGGTGTTGGCTGTGGGATTTTCATACGTGGCCTTTGTTGTGTTGAGGTAGTTTCCTTCTATTCCAACTTTTTAAAATATTTTTATCATGAAAGGGTATGAATTGTTTCACATGCTTTTTCTGCAACAACTGAGATGATTAGGTGGTTTTTTTTCCTTTATTTGTTAATGTGATATATTGATTTTCATGTGTTGAACAGTTCTTGCATTCCTCGAATTAGTCCCACTTGGTCATTGTGTATAATCCCCTAACACGCTGGTTAGGTTAATATTTTGTTGTGGATTTTGCAGCAATCTAAGAGGTAGTGGTCTTTAGTTTTCTTGTAGTGTCTTTGTCTGACTTTGGTATCAGGGCAGTCTTGGCCTCATAAAATGACTTAGAAAGTGTTCCCTCTGCGTTAGTATTTTGGAAAAGTTTGAGAAAATTTGGTGTTAATTCTTGGTTGAATGTTTTCTAGAATTCACCTGTGAAACATCTGGTCTTGGACTTTTCTTTATTTGAGGTTTTATTTATTTTAACAATGCAAAGATTGATTATTTATTTATTTATTTATTTATACTTTATTTGACACAGAGAGAGAGAGATACAATGAGAGAGTGAACACAAGTAGGGATGGTGAGAGAGGAGAAGCAGGCTTCCCGCCAAGCAGGAAGCCGAGTGCTCCCAGGACCCTGGGATCATGACCTGATCCGAAGGCAGACACTTAATGACTGAGCCACCCAGGCATCCCTTTATTTTTTTTTATTAACATAATGTATTATGTGCCCCAGGGGTACAGGTCTGTGATTCATCAGGCTTACACATTTCGCGGCACTCACCATAGCACAGACCCTCCCCAATGCCTATAACCCAGCCATCACCCCTCCACTCCAGCAGCCCTCAGTTTGTTTCCTGAGATTAAGAGTTTCTTATGTTTTGTTTCCTCTGGTTTCTTATTTTATTTTTCTCTCCATTCCCCTATGATCCTCAGTCTTGTTTCTCAAATTCCTCATATCAGGGAGAGCAGACGATAATTGTCTTTCTCTGACTGACTTATTTCGCTTAGCATAATACCCTCCAGTTTCATCCATGTTGTTGCAAATGGCAAGATTTCATTTTTTTTTTTGGTGGCTGCATAATACTCCATTGTGTGTGTGTGTGAGTGTGTGTATACACACCCACACATCTTTATCCATTCATCTGTTGATGGACATCTAGGTTTTTTCCATAGCGTGGCTATTGTGGACATTGCTGCTATAAACATATGGGGCCCATGCCCCTTCGGATCACTATATTTGTATCTTTGGGGTAAATACCCAGTAGTGCAATTGCTAGGTCATAGGGTAGCTCTATTTTCAACTTTTTGAGGAACCTCCATACTGTTTTCCATCGTGGCTGTACCAGTTTGCATTCCCACCAACCGTATAAGAGGATTCCCTTTTCTCTGCATCTTCCCCAACATCTGTTGTTTCCTGATTTGTTAATTTTAGCCATTCTGACTGGTGTGAGGTATATGTCATTGAGGTTTTGATGCCAAGTCATGTTGAGAACTTTTTCATGTGTCTTTGGCCATTTGGATAGCTTCTTTCCAGAAATGTCTGTTTATGTCTTCTGCCTATTTCTTGGTTGGATTATTTGTTCTTTGAGTGCCGAGTTTGCTAAGTTCTTTATAGATTTTTGGATAATAGCTCTTTATCTGACATGTCATTTGCAAATATCTTCTCCCATTCTCTTGTTGTCTTTTGGTTTTGTTGATTGTTTCCTTTGCTGTGCAAAAGCTTTTTATCTTGATTAAGTCCCAATAGTTCATTTTTGCCCTTGCTTCTCTTGCCTTTGGCAATGTTTCTAGGAAGAAGTTGCTTCAGCTATTTGAGGTTTTAGATTACTGACTCAGTCTCCTTATTACTTATAGGTCTGTTTAGATTTTCTATTTCCTCTTCATCCAGTCTTAGTAAGTTATGTGTTTCTAGGGCTATCTGTATGTATTTTTTTTTAATTTTTATTAACATAATGTATTATTTGCCCCAGGGTACATGTCTGTGAATCGTCAGGCTTACACATTTCACAGCACTTAACATAGCACATACCCTCCCCAATGTCCACCTCCCAGCCACCCTTAGTTCGTTTCGTGAGTCTAGGAGTCTCTTATGGTTTGTCTCCCTCCGCATCCCTTCCTGTTTCATTTCTCTCCCCCACCTCCCCAAACTCTCGCCTTGCCTCTCAGATTCTTCATATCAGAGAGATCATGTGATAATTGTCTTTCTCTGACTGACTTATTTCGCTTAGCATAATACCCTTCAGTTCCATCCACGTCGTTGCAAATGGCCAGATTTCGTTTCTCCTGATGGCTGCATAGTATTCCATGGTATATATATACCACATCTTCTTTATCCATTCATCTGTTTATGGGCATCTAGGGTCTTTCCATAGTTTGGCTATTGTGAACATTGCTGCTATAAACATTCCGGTGCACGTGCCCCTTCAGATCACATTTGTATCTTTAGGGTAAATACCCAGTAGTGCGATTG
>CM053621.1:19431912-19463606 GCA_028646535.1 Procyon lotor
GTCTGTTAGGCTCTCTCTTTGCTTAGAGGACTCCTTTCAATATTTCCTGTAGGGCTGATTTGGTGTTTGCGAATTCTTTCAGTTTTTGTTTGTCCTGGAAGCTTTTTATCTCTCCCTCTATTTTCAGTGACAGCCTAGCTGGATATAGTATTCTCGGCTACATATTTTTCTCATTTAGCGCTCTGAATATATCCTGCCAGGCCTTTCTGGCCTGCCAGGTCTCTGTGGATAGGTCTGCTGTTAATCTAATATTTTTGCATTTGTATGTTACAGATTTCTTGTCCTGAGCTGCTTTCAGGATTTTCTCTTTGTCACTGAGGCTTGTAAGTTTTACTCTTAGATGCCGGGGTGTAGACCTATTTTTATTAATTTTGAGGGGGGTTCTCTGCGCCTCCTGGATTTTGTTGCTTGTTCCCTTTGCCAGATTAGGGAAATTCTCTACAATAATTTTCTCCAATATACCTTCTGCCCCTGTCTCTATTTCTTCTTCTTCTGAGATCCCTATTATTCTAGTATTGTTGCATTTTATGGTATCATTTATCTCTTGAATTCTCCCCTCGTGGTCCCGGTAGTTGTTTGTCTCTCTTTTTCTCAGCTTCTTTATTCTCCATCATTTGGACTTCTATATCGCTGATTCTTTCTTCAGTCTCATTTATTCTAGCAGTGAGAGACTCCATTTTTAATTGTACCTCGTTAATAGCTTTTTTAACTTCATCTTGGTTAGATTTTATTTCTTTTATCTCTCCAGAAAGAGACTTTATTTCTCCCGGAAAAAAATTCTCTAATATCCTCTATGTTTTTTTCGAGCCCTGTTAGCATCTTGATAACTGTCATTTTGAACTCTATTTCTGACATATTACTAATGTCTGAATTGACTAGGTCTCTAGCCATCGGTACTGTCTCTTCTTTTTTTTTGTGTGTGGTGAGTTTTTCTGCCTTGTCATTTTTGTCAGGGTAAGAGTAGATAGGTGAGAGAGAAAGATTCTCTGGAGTTCCGCAGTTTTCACTGATTGATTAACTAGGTCTTGGGTGGATATTCTCGCTTATCTTCTGGGGGAGGGGCTGTTGCCATGGTTCTCAAATGTCTTTGCCTGAGGCGGAATTGCACCACCCTTGCCAGGGGATGGACCAAGCACTTTGCTCAGGTTTGCTCTAGGAGTCTTTGGAGTTTTGTTCCCTGAGCTCTTTCCGTACTGCCCTGGAGGCAGGGAATAAAAATGGCGGCCTCCCAGTCTCTGACCCAGAGGAGCCGAGTGCTGAGTGCTGCACTCCTCCACATGCCCTCAGAGGAAAGCCCTTAATCACTCCCGTCTCCCTTGTCTGTGGCCCACATTCTGTGCTCAGCTAGCCCGTGGCGGAGCGCCTCTATCTGTGGTGCGGCCCCGTCTGGAGTCCTCAAACCAGCAGATTCCTGCTGCGCGCTCCCGCCCCGCTCCTCCCGGAGGAGGAAGGAGGGGGTGTCTCTGGAGCTGCCTCTCGTGGTGTCCTCGTTTGAAGTACAGCAGCCCTATATGAACTATATGTCTCCGTTCCTATAGTCCAAGATAGGCCTATGTGGCATTGCACGGCTCCTTCTCTGCTGCTGGCTTCTCCGCCCCAATACCTAGAAGCTCTGCCACACTCGGGCTCCCCTGGTCCCTCAGTGACCCCACGGGTCCTGAAACCACACCGTTCCTGCGAGGGCTGAACCCCCGGTTAGCCTCCGGAGTGATGTCCCTCAGCGGAGTGGACTAGAAGTTCCGAATTTTGTGCTCCTCGGCTCTGTGGCTGCTGGGAGCCGGCCCCTCCCCCCGGGTCTCTCTTCCCGTCACTTTGGATTCACTTTTTCCACACGTCCTACCTCCTGAAAGTGGTCGATTTTCTGCTCCTAGAATTGCTGTTCTTATTCTCCTCTCTCCTGTTGTGTTTGCTGGCTTTTAGAGTGGTTTTCTGCCTCTTTAGCTGAACTTCTGGGACCCAGTGCTCTCTGTGCCTCCTACACCTCCGCCTTCTTGCCTCCTATCTATCTGTATGTATTTTTGAAGGAAGATTATTTATGTGTTACCAAAGTCATTCTCATTCTTTGGTATATTCGAAGCTTTAAGGAAGATTCACTTGTAATGTTGGAGTGGATCATAGAAGATCTTCCTTATCGGAAAACAGTATAAATTATATCAGATTGAACTGGGAAAGTTTCATATCTCTGCCTTGGAATGATGGTAACTTTCGTTTATTGAGTCCATTTAGTGTTCTGTGCATTTAACATTCTCATTTAATTTTATTTCTCACAGCTGCCTACTGGATTGCTGCTACTGGGGAGACTACGACAAACAGGGATATTTGAGTTCATTACTTTAGGTTTCTAGTTTAACTTTTTCCCTTTTGACTGTCTTTGCTTTTGATTCCTAAATGATAAAGCACTTTCATTCTACCTGTTACGATGAAATCATTTCATTCTCACTGACTCAAGTAAATCAGTCTGTCACCTCTTTGAGTTCTCCTTTTTTCTCCAAACACTTTTAGTGGCATAGAGATGTGGTCATTAGTTTAGTGAAACTAAATGAAATCATTAGTTTAGTCTACGTGCTTTTTGACTATTATAACCTTTAACATTGATAAAACAGGCTTGAAGCATGTTGTGTTTACAATGAAAAGAGCAGTAGCTGAACCTCACTGGTGTAGCTTCGTTGTCTGTCTTTGGTACAACCTTTATGGTTAATATTTGTGGTAGTTGAAGTAGTTGGGGATGCCTGGCTGAAAATTTTTTGATAGCTGAAAATCATTTTAAGAAATGCATGTAATCAAATGCTTCAGGAATTGGAAGATAGTGGGGCGCCTGGGTGGCTCAGTTGTTAGTGTCTGCCTTCAGCTTGGGTCATGGTTCTGGGATCATGGGATCGAGCCCCACATCCAGCTTCCTGCTCCTCAGGAAGCCTGCTTCTCCCTCTCCCACTCCCCCTGCTTGTGTTCCCTCTCTTGCTATGTCTCTCTCTGTTAAATAAATAAATAAAATCTTAAAAGAAAGAAAAAAATTGAAAGATAGTTCTGAGAATAGGCTAACTTCGAATGGAAATGTTTCTATAGAAAATGAGGGAAATGGAAGGTGAGAAGCGAGATTTAAGTGCAGAAGTGAGGTTTTGGCTGTTTTATATACATTGACTCACTTAATCCTGATAGCCAATGCAGTGTTGTATAGATGAGTGAACTGAGGCTCAGCTAAGTTACATATGTGCCCCAAATTAGGCACAGAGTAAGGGGTGACCCAGTAGTGAATTCTTTCAGCCTACCCAAAGTTTTGTGTTGTTTTTCTGAGAAAGTTGGTTAGTGTGTGTATCAAGATAGTGGACCCAGTGGGCCCTTTGGTTATCTTTACTTGGGGATTGAGAAGGAACTTTTTCTAATGGGGAAAACAACAGAGCTATTCTCTTCCAATAACCAGGCAAAAGAATTTTTCACTCCCAGGAATCTTAGAGTCAGTGCTAGACTCATGTAAATATCTATTTTAAAATGATTTATCATGTCAATATACAAGCAATTCATGTGTATTGTAGAACAGTTCTGTCACCCCCAGAAATAACCTCATTCTGTCTTTTGTAATTTATCCCTTCTCCTGTGCCCAGTGCCTAGCAACTAATCTGTTTTCTTTTCCTATACTTTTGCCCTTTCCAGAAAATCATATGAATGGAATCATACAGTAGTTAGCCTTTTGAGTGTATCTTTTTCCCATTTACATACTGTATTTGTGATTTAGCCACATTGTTGTGTATTTGTCCTTTTTTTATTGCTGAATAGTGTTCCACTGTATGGATATACTGCAGTTTGTTTATTCACTCATCAGTTGAAAGACATTAAGATGTTTCCAGCTTTTGGCCATTATGCGTAAAGCTACTGCAAACACCTCATAAACTTATTTGTGTGGAATAAGTTTAACTCTGTAAGAAATTGCCAAATTTTTGTAAAATAACTGCAACATTTTGCATTCTCCCTGTAATGTAAGAGAATTCCACTTCCTCCATATCCTCACTGGTACTTTGTATTTTTAGTATTTTATTTTCACTGTTATATTGATTTGAAGGGGTATCTCATTGTGTTTGGTTTTTTTTTTTTTTTAAGGAAGGTTTTTTGTTTTGTTTTTTTTTTTAAAGATTTTTTATTTATTTGACAGCGAGAAACATAGCGAGAGAGGGAACACAAGCAGAGGGAATGGTAGCAGGAGAAGCAGGCTTCCTGCTGAGCAAGGAGCCCGATGCGGGACTCGATCCCAGGAATTGGGATCATGACCTGAGCCGAAGGCAGACACTTAACGACTGAGCCACCCAGGCGCCCCCTGGTTTTTTTTTTTTTTTAAGATATTTATTCTAGAGAGAGAGGGAGAGAGTGAGCATGCATGCAGGAGGGTAGTCAGAGGGAGAGAATCCCCAGACAGACTCCCCGCTGAGTGCAGAGCCCAACACAGGGCTGAGTCTTCCCACCTATGAGATCACAACCTATGAGATCACAACCCAAGCCAAAATCAGATGCTTAACTGACTGAGCCACCCAGGCATCCCACGGGTAACTTGTTTTAATTTACATTTTCCTAATAACATAAAATGCCAAGCATCTTTTCACATGCTTCTTTGCCATCTGTATACCTTTTTTTTTTAAAGATTTTATTTATTAGAGAGAGCATGAGTGTGGGGAGGGGCAGAGGGACAGGCAAACTCCCCACCTAGTGGGAAGCCCCATATGGGGCTGGATCCCAGGACCCAAGATCATGACCTTAGCTGAACAACCAAACCACCCAGGTGCCCCTGTGTGTCTTCTTTGATGAGGTGTTTGTTTAGGTCTTTTGGCCATTTTTAAATTGGGTTGTTTGTTTTCTTATTGTTTCAAGAATTTGTTGTATATTTTGGATAACAGTCCTTTATCCTGTGTCTTTCATAAATATTTTCTCCTCGCCTGTAGTTTGTTTTCTCATTTTCTTGATGCTGTTTCACAGAGCAGATGTTTTTAATTTTAATGAAGTCCACTTTATCAGTTATTTCTTTCATGGATTGTGCCTTTGGTGTTGTAGCTGAAAAGTCATCACCAAACTCAAGGTCATCTAGGTGTTCTCCTGTATTATCATCTGGGAGTTTTTATAGTTTTGCATTTTACATTTAGGTCTAGTTGTCTAGACTCTTGTTTTCTAGGTAGTAGAGAGGCAGATTCCTGGTTCTTCCCACTCTGTCATTTTGCGTGAATCCTCTCTGTTCATTCTTTTTCCTTTCCTTCCCCTTCTTAGTTGTTCAAACAAGATATTTCCATTGATCTGTCTATAAATTCGCAGACTTTGTCTGTCATCTCCATTTTGTTAATAAGTCCAGCCAGTGAATTTATTTTCATAGATTGTTTTTTAATTCTAAAATTTCCATTTATTATTTATAATTTGTCTCTTTCCTAAGAACTTATTTTATTCCACTCATTTCAAAAATTTGTTATAGTAGCTACTTTAATGTCTTTTATAATTCCAACATATGGGTTATTGTAGGTTTGGTATCTGTTGATTATATTTTCCCTCGAGAATGAGTTAATTCTCATTTATTCCATCAATTCTCATCAATCCCATTGAGGTAATTTTAAATTAATTTTAAATTATATCTTGGACCTTTTGAATATTACTGTTTAGATTCTGGATCCTGTTAAAACCCTCTGGTTAATGTTGCTCTTTGTTTGTTTCTTTTAGCATTCAACCCAGTTAGTTTCACTCCTCAAGTCTCTTGCCTTCCATGGACAAGATTTCAATGTCAGTTTAGTTTTAAAAACCTTTGATCTGCAGCTTTGGATCTTTTTTGCAAATGAGACTGGAGTGGTGATTTAACATGTTCACTTCTCAGTGTGTTTGCTGTGCTGAGTCTGGTTTTGTTGCTTGGGGGCTGTTCTGCACACGAATAGCTCAAGCTGAACCTAGGGTTTGTGCTGATTGATGCTCAAGTTCAGGGGAGTCCCCTTCTCTAGCCCACCCCCTGGGGTTGCCCCTATGCTCTTTGACCCACTTGAGCCACCTCCCTTCCTTTTGGTTCTCTGGCCACAAGTACTAGATTTCTCTGAGATTTAGCTGCGCACATGTACGGTTGTTACTGGTACCACCCTTGGAGCAAAGCAAGGAGGGAAAAGGGGAAGACGGGTATTACTTGGTACTCTGGACCCCCAAGACGCCCTTCATGTTTACACTCACTGCCAGGGCTCCCTGGGGCTGCCCCTGAGCCGTGAATTTCATCCGATTTCCAAGTCTCAGGGGCCCTTTTCCCCAATATTCTGTCTGGAAAGATGGGATTTCTGTTGGGAGTTTTAGCTGCCTGTTGGAACTACTGCCATAGCTCTGCTGTGGCCTGAGGATCAGGGCTGTGAGAGAAAAGAGAAAATAAAGCAAAAGAAACTCACAGCCGCCCCCCACACTAACCTTCTTCAAGTTTATTTTCCTTCCCAGTCCACCTACTTTTGTATACTTTTCATTCAGAGTCCTCAGGTTACTCATTTTGTAGTTAGTCCTACGGGGGGTTTTGTTGTTGTCACAGTCAGCAGAAAGGTTGGCTTAGGGGTCTCACTCTTATGTACAACACAAGTCCTAATAGTTGGTTTTTAAGACGTCTTCTCAGTATTTGTCTGGTCTGATGTATTGCTTCCCAATCCCTACATCTTTTCTCCTACAAATATGCACCTGGCTACCATTCGAGAAACCCACTAATGGGGTGTCTGGCTGGTTCAGTCCATAGAGCATGTGGAGTTGTGGGTGCAAGCCCCACGTTGGGCAGAGAGTTTAGTTTAAAAAAAAAAAGAAAAGAAACCCAAAAGGAGAATGCAAGATGATTCATGACTCGCCATAATCTGTGTAAATTTAAAGCAGATTGTAATATTCAGAGAAGTTCCTTTTTTCCATTTGTGATCCTAAATTTGAGGATTTGTAACTTTCTTTGTGACTTTTTGGTGCCTATTTTTCATTAAATTGTTGATTTCTTTTTTTTTTTTTTTTTTAAAGATTTTATTTATTTGACGGAGAGAAACACAGCGAGAGAGGGAACACAAGCAGAGGGAATGGTAGCAGGAGAAGCAGGCTTCCTGCCGAGCAGAGAGCCTGATGCGGGGCTCGATCCCAGGCCCCTGGGATCTGACCTGGGCCGAAGGCAGCTGCCTAACGACTGAGCCACCCAGGCGCCCCTAAATTGTTGATTTCTGAGACAGAACGTGTGCCAGGATTTTTACATAGGTTGTCCATGACTGCTGGAAGCAAAAGCTGCAGACAGTGTTGTTCTGCAAATCACCAGTAGAGGGAGCCAGCAGGCTTCTTTCTCTGTAGAGGCCTGGAGCCTTCTGCAAGGCGTAGTAAACCTTTGCAGCCACTTGGCTTTCCTTGGCCTCAGTACCTGTGACCCTGGGGCTGCTTGCCATATGCTATCAAGACCCGGACCCTTGTGTGCTAGCCAGTGTGACATAAGACAGTAATCACATTTATAGCAGAAACTGCTGAAGTGCTCTTTAATTCTTATATCTGCATATCCCCTAAGAGAGTTTTTCTCTACCATCTTCTCAGGGAGAGGAGATTCAAGATAATAGCCCTTAAATGGTCCAGGTCTCAGGTACAAGCTGGAACTTTATTAATTTGCTTAAATACCTGCACTGCTAGAGTCCTTGAGGGTATAGTAGGAACTTGATGGCTTTTATTCAACAAATTGGTAATATTTAGACTCAACTCGAAGACATTCGAACCCTAAGTCCTGTTATTTTTCTATAGCAGGTTCATTCCTCAAAGCATTTGGTTCTTTAATCATTTAATTTTTGCTTGAGGCGTTTAGTTCTTGAGAACTGCAGCCTGGCTTACAGCCCCAGCTCTCATCCTGAGATCTCCTCCCTAAGACGTACAGCTATGTTTGCCAGGAATAGAAGGACTTGCCTTTAGACCCAGTGTAGGGAGGTTTGTAAAATAACTTTGAGTCCCTAAAAGGGACTCTTCTGTACACAGGTTGCTCTTGGGGTTTGGCACCATATGTGGGACATGTACTTCTAGGGCCAGCAAAGCTCAGAGAGATGGGTGGGTTGTCAGGTTTCCCTACTATCTGGCATATGGTTATCCTGTCTGCTTTCAGAGCATGGCATCCTGCCCCAGGTCTCCCCAGTGTTGAACAGTCGCCTCTTCTTTGTACTTTTCCTGAAAGTCAGTCCTGCCTAACTCGTTCTTTAACTTATCCTCCAGCTTTGTCTCTATTTGGGGGATACAAAGATGAATACAATGTAATTGCTGTGGTAGGAGGGTCATAGCAGAGAGACTCACTGAAGTGTCAGAATTTGAGTATATCATTTTGTTTCTGGGAGATGACAGTGGGCTTTAATATAAAGGAAGAGTCAGCCAGGTGCAGGTAAGTTTGTTCTTTCTGAGCAGAGGGAATATGATGTGCTAAGGCACAGAATCAAGAAGTAGCCTGATGCTTTTCTGTGCAGTGTTTAGTTTCATTTAATTGAGATATGAGTGCGTAGGGAAAGCAAAGGCATATGACCATAGAGAGATTGACAAGTATCAAATTTCAGTTAGTTCTGGAGGCTGAACTAAGGAAATTCAAATTCATGACAAAACCTGTGGGGACAATGGGATTATTACAAGCAGGATAATGAGGGGGCCAGATTTTGATCTTTTAAAAGGTAATTGAAGATAGGTTTAAAAAGTGGCAGACCTCTGGGAGTAGAGGCCATTGTCCTTTAACCAAGAAGAATTGTGGCTTATAGAAATGGTGAGGAAGAGATGGATATCTTGAAAGAAATAGTCTTAAAAAAAGGAAACAAACAGTTGTTAATTCTCAGTAACTTGATATTGGCAGTGGGTAAAAGGGAGGAGTCAAGGATCAGCCTCATGTTTCTGGCCTGGGTGTTCACTTCTTTACCAAGATGAGAAGTTGAGAGAATGGAGCTGGTGTGTAGGAAAGGATAGTTCACTTTGGGATGTGTTGAGCTTGAAGTCGGTCTCAGGTTGTTAGGAGATAGTTAGGCGGCAGTTGGTTACAGAGATCTGGAGCTTAGGTCACATAGCTTGAAAACATGGACTTCTTGCCTAAAACCTGTAGTAGCGGATGAGATTGTGAGGTTTGGATGAGGAACTCAGTAAGGGGGGGTCAGAAGGTGAAAGATGGCACCATGGGAATGCTACAGAAGCAAGCAGCCGTAGAAAAAGCCTAGAAAGAGGTGAAGGTCTAGTTGGGTAAGAGAATCAGGAAAGAATGGTGTTGTGGAAGCCGTAGGGGTAGATAATTTTAAGGAGGGAGTGATCAACAATGTCAGATATCACAGAGACAGGACTGAGAAGCATCTGCTAGAGTTGTCTGTATGGAAGTCACTGGGCCCTTTGGCAAGAACAGTTTTGGTGATCAGTTGGGACAGGAACTAAAGTCAGTGAGTTGAAAAGTGAAGGAGAGAGAGTAGAGACAATAAGAATAGGCTTGGTTATGAAGTGAGGGGAATATTTGTAACCCCCACCCCCTCAAACTGGAGCCTGCAGTGAGTGTGGTTCTGTGATTTTGCTCCTGCAGTGCTCAGCTTCTTGAATGTGGGAGCAGAGAACTTGCTTGGTTGGTTTGACTCCAAGTGGGCTTTTTCAGAGAGCAGCTGTGAGTGTTTTTGTTACTAGAAGACTTGCAAGATCCTTTTGTGTGAGTGTAGGAACATTTCCAGCAGTTCAGAGCCTAGCAGGATAATGACTGGTCGATGAACCGAGTTCCATTGCTTTGACTGATTTGGAGCAGAGATGCTTATTTATTCAACTGTATTTTTTCCTCTATGCCTGCTCTTTCTCTATTCTTTACTCAGACTCTTGGGTAATGATGGTTAAAATAAATTTTATTTGGAATGAGGGTTCATATTTTCCAGCTCAGTTGGGTCTTGAAAACTGTTTGCTGGGGGCCCCTGGCTGGCTCAGTTGGTTCAGTGTCTGACTTTGGCTCAGGTCAAGATCTCAGGGTTCTGGGATCTAGTCCTGTGTTGGGAATCCTTGCTCAGCAGGGTGTCTGCTTCTCCCTCTGCCTGCAACTCCCCCTGCTTGTGCTGTCTCTCTCTGACAAATAAATAAATAGAATCTTAAAAAAAAAAGCATCTCAGGGTCCTGGAATCAAGCCCAGCATTGGCTTCCTCGCTCAGTGGGGAGTCTGCTTCTCCTTTTCCCTCTCTCTTTCTCAAAGACAAACAAACAAAAAAATCCCTGCTTGCTGGTCTTATTCCTGGTCCATCCTACCGTCTCAGATGGTAATTTCACCTCCTTCATTGAGAAAATTATCCAAAATGAACTCCTTTCCCTTCAGATCTCCTCAAATTTGCTTCCGCCCCCTCTCCCCCCCACTGCTGTGGTCTCAGTGGAACATGATGAGCCTCTTTGCTGAAACTTTGGACTTTTGTTTTTCTGAGATTTTTTTTTCCCTTTCTCTCCTATAATTTCAGTCTTTCCTCATGCTTATCTCCTTAGCTGGCAAACATGCTCCAGTGTCCCTCCAGAACCTACCCTCCTCAGACTGTAATTGCTCTTTTATTTCTACCTGCCAGGAGGTTATTTTGGTCTGTGATGCTGAGCAGAACCAGACCCATAACCACTGTGAACTGCAAAGGTCAGTATCCAACATGGCCAGTCTATCCTGTGCAGCCTCGTGGCCAACCAGTGTACCCTCAGACCCGTGTCTTCCTCGGGCTCCCCTATGCTGAGGCTCCATCTACCGACTCAGAGCTCTGTTGTTTGAGCTTGGTGCATTCATGGGCTGCCGGAGTCCCTACCACATCAGCAGCTTTCCTATCTTCCAGCACCTCACTGTATCTTCCCAGGGCCCAGACTGGCTTTAGGTTCCACAGTCCCTGTGCCTTATTGTCCAGTTGGTCCCATCTGTCCACCTGGTTCAGCAGTGCCGTTGGAAGGAGGATATTTTGCAGGTACTAGATTCAGAGCTGGGCCTACTGCTGGCAGCATTCCTCCTCCACCCCTAGGATGCCTTCCCGGTGCTGCTTCACTTACAGCAGGGAGCCAGTGTCCTTCAAACTCAGTGGAAGGGAAACCTCTTCATGGGGGGCTTAGGTGGTGGCTCCAGCATCTGGTGAGGAACCAGTGCTGGGAAAGACATTGCGTACCTTCGGCACTATCATAGTTCAGTTACTTTCGTCCTGTCACCCTCCCGTTTCACTTCAGACACCTGTTGCGGGGTCTTTCTGGTGCCCAAACTTTTGGGCACTTTTCAAATTTAATGAGAAACCATATTATGGTAGCAGTATCTCCCTGAAGCATTTTGATGTAGGGGAGGTAGCCATTCATAAAATAATATAGGCGAAGTAGCCCTAAGGATCTTCCTTAAATTCCTCTGGAATTTATACTATACCATACTGGTCTTTGCTTTTAATAATGAAATATCAAATTAGGCTTGGAGGGAACTTTCATCTTCCTATGAATTAAAGTTGCTAAATTATTCTGCTTGGCCCTTAAGTCTCCTTTAAGTCTTTGATTTATAGCACATGTCATAAATAAAACACTTTAGTTGTCTGACTTTGCCTTTCCATCTTTTGCTTGTCCTATCCTCAAACCTTGTCTTCTGTTCCCTCCTGCCATTTCTTCTTGAATCAGAGTTGCAAGACAGGCCAATCAGACTAACTTTCTTTTCTCCTTGCAAATCTCCGCACGTGCCAGTCTTCCACAAGGAACCTCTGAAACCCCTTCTGTACCCTAAGCACAGACCCAGTTGCTTCTGCTTTTGCATCTGTCTCTTGGACCTTCCTCATAGGTTGTTTCATCAGACATAGGCCAAACCTAAATTTGCTTTGATGCCGGAAAAACTGAGGTTTGTTTGAACAAAGAACATCAATACAAACTATACTGAAAACAAAACAGATTTGTTTAAAATCTGAGGGGCAGTGAGGAAGATGCTTTTCAAAAGCCTGAGAACTTTAGAGCCAAATAAAGGGGAATTTTCAGATAAAAATTTGGTTGCCGTTTGTTGTCAGCCTGCCTGATGCAGCCACTCATGGCTCCTAAGAATTCCTGAGCTGGGTTAATGGGGTCATATTGTGAATGCCTCACCTCCAAGTGATTTGAGTCCAGTGAAATCTCATTAGAGGTAAGAATGTTTGGGGATCCTTAGTACTTTGATTTTTGTTTTCTGAAATTGGGCCTTATTTTATCTTATAATTTCAATTTTATCTAAATGTTGTGTTCTGTACATGCGACGTTTGGCTGTACCATTGATTATTATGGAAATCCTCTGTTGTAGGTATGTTTGCACTGCTTGCAGTGTGGCACACTTGTGGATTTTTTTTTTACTCAAAATGTAGAATAAAGATCTACGTTTTGTTTTGAAGATCTTAATAAAGTGGTGACACTGCGTTACAGAAATAATAAAGGTTAATTTATCCACAGTTAATCCTTAGTCTGCACAATCCAGTTGTTACCACCACTGTCATTCCACCAAATTACTTGCACAGGCCACTGGTGCCCTCTTTTTTCGGCAAATCCAGTGACTTCTGTACTGTCAGCCTACTTACCCACCCTTCAGCATGTGACATTGTTGCTAATACCCTCTTTCCGGAGCTTTTCTTCTCTTAGTTTCCCTAACACCACTCTCCCAGACCCTCACCTGGAGATGCTTTATGGTGCCCTGTCCTGAGTCTTCACTTACTCTGTAGTTGTTCTGTGGACTGTGATAGCAGCTCCCATTGTTTTGTGTAACTCCTTGTTGATACATCCAGCTCTGCTGGTCACACTAGACCTAAAACTAGACAGATGGCCGGACAGAGTTCTCTTTGTTGTTCCAAAGCACCACAAACTCGAATTCAGATTTCAAATAATAAATTTTTCCCAAACAGGCTAAAAACCTGACACTGAACCTGACCCTTCTCTTTCCTTTGCCCTGTCCCCACCCAACTGAGGCATTTGTTAGGTCCTGTTGACTATACCTCAGCATGACCCAGGAGCATTTCACATGTCCAGTCTCTCATTGCCAGCCCTGCCTCATTTTTTCTCACCTGAGAGCATATCACTCCTTTCTTTGGTTGCTTTCTGGGTGTCCACAAAGTCACGTGCAGCCTTGTAGTTGGAGCCCATGTGGTCCTGTCCTGATGACAAGCCTCACATCCCACAGCCTCTCGTGCAGCTGTTTCCTAAAACTCTGTAATTTTTGTTCTTCTGGCCGTTTACTTAGGCTGTTCTGCCTTGACTGCCCTTTCCTCCTTCATTTTGCCTAGAAAACCCTTCAGGGCCAGTCGCAAGGGTTTCCTCCTCTGTGAAGTCATCTTTGAATCTAGAGTAAATGTTTGGGGGTTATGAGGGGTAGAACTTAACTACAAGTGCTTTCCTAATGACTGCCATTTGTGGAGAAATAGCTGTGTGACAGTCATCATTCTGAATACTGAATACTAGAAGCAGATGGTTAAGAACATGAGCTTTGATGGCCGAGTCCCAACTCTGCTGTTTCCTAGCTGTGTAACCTTGGGCAAGTTATTTACCATCTCAGCGTTGATTAAGTCTGAGGGTTCGGGGCGCTTGGGTGGCTCAGCAGGTTAAAGCCTCTGCCTTCGGCTCAGGTCATGATCTCAGGGTCCTGGGATCGAGCCCCACAATAGGCTCTCTGCTCAGCAGGGAGCCTGCTTCCCCCTCTCTCTCTGCCTGCCTCTCTGCCTGCTTGTGATCTCTCTCTCTGTCAAATAAATATCTGAGGGTTCAATGTGCTTGCCATATGGGAAGTAAGCAATAAATGGTAGCTGCTGGCACTATAAACGGAAAGATGTTCATCCCTCCTAACCCCCTGGTGAGATATTAAGTTCTATTATCATTCCTGTTTTACAGATGGTGGGACCCAGGCATAGGGAGGCTAATGTGCTGCTTCCCCCAAAGCAGCTGTGGGCCTGTGGCTCATTCATCTATTTATTTCAGAATATCTTTAAGCTCAATAAATATTTACTGAGTAAATATTGAGTAAAAGATGAATCTGGAGAGCTCCCAGATCAGAGTGAGAGATGAAACTTCAAAATTGTCACCTACACAGGGGTGGTAACTGAAGCTGTTCATTTTTCTTTTAAGTCCTATATCACCTTTGAGAGTCCACATATTTCAACCACCCCTTTAGTAATGAGCTAGCTATTGCCTTGTGACAGGTGATAATTATTACCTTCAACTATTACATGTTTGTTAAATTTTCCTTGTATTTGTCGTTTTTCCCCAACTAGATTATAAACTCTGTGGGTAGAGGACTGTGTCTTATACCTCTATACATTATGAGTATGAGTATGGTATACATAATGTATACCTCTATACATTAGCCCCTGCCCCCTTCTAGTCCTGGTTTTTGTTTCTTAAGATAACAAGTCAAAATCTGACATTTACTGTTAATCTCAAAAAGGAATTCTCAGCTATTTCAAAGTGATACCAACCAACCAAGATTATTTTATTAATCTTTCTGTAATCTGGATTGAGAGAATGTTATTTTCTTCATATTTTTCAGATAAAATGCATTAAAACTGTACCTCTGCTATTTGTTACATTTCTTTTAATCCGTACCTCTGTTGTTAGAGTTCTAATATACATTTGTACCCTCTAGGAGTCTCTGACATAGGCTCGCCTATTCCCATTCTTTCATTTTACAGTTGAAGAAACTGAAGGCCACGTTCCAACTGGTTCTCCCATTTGTTATTTGACGGAGTGTTCTCTGAACAGCTTGGTCAAGACTCAAGATTCTAAAGGAATAAGAGTTTTAAATTCTTTGTACTTTTCTTTTGACAGAGCTGAAAAGCTTCAGCTGCTGAATCACAGGCCTATGACTGCTGTTGAGATCCAGCTGGTGAGTGAAGATATCCTCAATGTGGGGGTTTGGTTTCTGGGCCTGAGAGGGAGGAAGGGTGACAAAGGCGGAGAACAGACAAGGCTGGAACTGCCATTTCTTGAAAAGACTGCGCAGCTACCCCCATTTCATAAGAGAAAAGAGACCTCACCAGTTTGATCCTTGTTAGTATGGACTTAGTGACAGAAGACTGAGGAAATTTAGTTTCTTCCTTAGGGTTTGGGCTGCATCTCGGCAGCTCTTTGTCTCCCTTGATGTCTTGCCCCATCCTGGCCATTGGTTTCCTGTAGGGGTTATTGCCAACCAGATGTTGCATGAAAACAATAGACTCACAATGACTCTGACAGAATTTCTCCTCCCCAACTCCCACCCTTCGACCCTACTCCTGTTTCTGTTCTTGGTTCACAGAGCACATGTGCACTTCCTCCCGTGCTCTCTTTCTCAGCCTCCTGGCCCAGTCTCCCAAGCCAGAAACCTGGAAGTCATTCTCTGCCTTTGATCTCATATGCACTTAGTCCCCAGGTTCCGTTGCTTCTGTCTTCCCTTGTTCTCTCTTCTCTCCCTGCTGCACTGTGTTCATTTCTGTCATTTTTCAGTGTGGCTCTCGCGGTTGTCCTCTTGTCATCCCTGCATCAGTCTGGCCCCTCCAGTCCACCTTTTCCACCACAGTCAGAGTTCACTTTCTAAAACCACAGACTTGATCATCTTGTTTCCCTGCATACGACCAATCAGTGGATTCTCATCATTTGTACAGGCTACACAGCAATCAGCATAAAGCTTTAGAATTGTGCAAGGCAGCCAGAGTAGAAGCCACACATGGTCTACGGAGAATATAAAAGTGAGTCCCAGTGAGACAAACCGAGCAGTCACTGAGAACAGCATTAAGCTCCAAATATTAGGCAGGCCATTTAACTGCCAGTTTAAAAAAAAAAAACAAAACAAAAAACCCTGGAGAATTAACAAAAGGAGAATTAAGGGATTTGCAGAGTCAGTTTTAGAAGTACTTATCCTTTGTCAAAATTCCTTCAGAAAAGTGTGGAAGAAATGTAGCCAGAAATACCTATGATGTTTAGAATTGCTTTATAAAGAATCCTTTTTGAAAGGGTCACGGGAATTTAATTTTTGACTATAACTTTTATTGTCTTCCCAGTGTTGTTTCTGTCCTTCAAAATGCACCCAAAATTAAATTAGAAAAATTCCTTCCATAAAGGGTGACTTTCTGGGGGAACTGGCCTTTAGGCTAAATAGGGATCCTTTTTTTTTTTGTACCCTTATTCTGATGCTTTCAACTGTGTTGGAGATTCAGCTTAGAAAAGAAAAAACAAACAAATCAGCAAGAAACTAATCCATGTCCCTCTGGGTTAAAGATCACATGTCCTGTCTCCTCCAACTTTAATCAGCAACATATGTTATTCATGGCTTAATGACAGATGGAGAGAGGAGATGAGGATTAGCGTGACCTCATCCCAGAGCCGGTAGAAAGCTTGATCATTACTTGGTACGATTAGCTGCTATTAAGAGTGCCTACTATATGCCATGGACTTTGTATATGTCACCTTTAATGCCCTCAGCATAGTCTTTGCTAGTGAGGAGCTAATTGGGTCTGACTCAGAGTCTTATTTTCTCCTCCAAGCCATGTGCTTTGCATAGCGAGAAGATGTGTGTGGCATCCCTTGAGACTGTGTTCTTTTCTCCTTTCACAGATAGGTAGCAGGCCTTCACTGTGTGTTGTTTCCCAGCAGTCACACCATTTTATAGTCAGATTTTCCCCAAGCCTGGGATTTGGCTACGGAGGGTAGCAAAACATTTACCAAGGCTTGTGGCAGTATCTCTTCTCCCAAAAGAGGGATAAGAAATGAGGTTTTCACACAGGGTGTGAAGTACAGAGGACTTGAGAATTTTCCTGCATTAACCTTACAGTTCATTTATTCTCTTTGCACCCAGAAGTATTTTTAGCATCCAACATTTATTAGTGTTCAGTTTTGGAGGATGAAGCCTCTTTTAGTTATACCTCAGCCATGATTTTTTGTGAGTCTCAGATCCACAGGTGACTGCCTGCTATCTGCGAGGAAGTGGGGAAGCCACCAGCTTCTGTAATGTCTGCCACTCCCTGTTGTGTGTTCATTTGGGACAGTTTGTGAGCTCTCTGGCCTGAAGACAGGACAGTGAACCTCATGACCTCACAGGCCACTGTCCTGAACAGCACCACCATGTATATGTGCCCGTTAAAAGTTAGTGATTACAAAATGTCTTACGTTATGGCTTACAAAACACTATAATATGTGTTCTCATTTGGTCCTTACTGTAGGCATTACTTTCATTTTACATTGGAGAAAATGGAAAGTTACAGAGATTAAGTGAACTGTTCTGGGTCAAATAGCTAGAAGTGTCCATTGTTACTAGGTTTGAGTTGTTTTGTTATTTTGGGTAAAGTAGGAACTTAGCCTTGACAGCTTAGAATGAGAAACAACCATTTTTGGATTATAGCAGGCCAGTTTGACAGCCCCTAGGAATTGATATGGTCTTTGTGTGTGATAAAAAATTTATTGTTGACCCATCTGCAAATACTTTGGATTTTTACATTTCATTCACCCTTATATTCCGAACAACTTGAACAACTTGAAACCTCAGGTGTTTGAGAATATAGAGATGGTGCTTTGTATTTCTTTATTTGGCCTCAGTTTCTTCCCTGTTGGGAAGAAAAGTTGAGGAGTTAGTATCATTTTGCCTTGATCCAAAAGGAGTTAGTAAGTTTTTGGTTTCTGAAAGTTTGTTTTTTTGTGTATGTGTGTTTCATTTTGCTTAAGGAGGTTTGGGTTTTCTTGCTGTGACTGGGAATCTTAGTTTGAAAAGAAAAGTTTCTGACCCTGAGGTTTGTGTGCTGATGAAAGCTTCTGTTATTTGGCCCTCTTGCCATGAACACATTTAACTGATGCCTGATCGTTGTTGCATCTGCCAGACGCAGAGATTGGGATGCAAGAAGGTGGCCTGTTCAAGTCTTCTGTATTTGGTTTTCTAAAAATGAAGGCCTCTCAGAAGTCATATAACTACATTCTTTCAAACCAGTGGACTCTAGTCTGCCTCTCTGAGAGAGGAAAGAATAGGGGCATGGTGTTCTAGAAAGAGCTGGAATCCAAAGTCAAAAGACCTTGCACTACTTGCTGTGAGACCCAGATCAGGTTTTCTTTATAATGCTGAGCCTGCACTTACTCATATGTTGATCATCCTGACTTTATGGACCGCATGCTTGAGAAGCTCCGGTGGTAGTGATTCTGGGAAAGCCCCTGCACAAATATTGGGAGGCTGTCAGTGTTCTGAGACTAGTCTGAACCTCCTTTCCTGCTTCCCCTGAGTCAGGAAGCGGTTCAGAATCAACTGCATGTGCCAGTTTATGAATTTGGAGATATTCCTCTCTCAAATGGATATCATCTTTTCTTAAGATTAAATAATCAAATCGGATGTACCCCTTTTCCAACTCCTTCATAATTTGGAAGCAGTCTATGTTAGATTACTTCTTTTATACATTAATTTTGCATGTCTGGTTTAAAAAATGGATTTTTGAGCATCATTTCTTGTTCAGTAGAGCTTGCATTTTATGGAGCCTTTTGAACGTTTAGGAAATGGTCATTGTATTTCACAGCAGCACCGCTGGTTCACTCAGGATCTTACACCCTAGAACACTCAGGATTATTCTCTGGTTGTAGAAACATTTTTGGACCTAGGTGAGTGAAGAGACCAGTGGTTTGCCAGGAGTTTGTGATGTGATCTTGGACACATTACCTGACTTGATTAGCTTCTTTACTGTTGCGTAGTGAGGTAGGCAGACTGAAATCCTTTTCAGAGTTGTAAGCCTAGTGTGTCATCTTGTTTTACTTAAATCTGCTAGAATTTCTTTGTGGAATTCCTCTTGGTCTTAGTTGCCAGATTTCAGAGATTGCTGTGGGAAATGCCACAGAACAGAACCCTGGACACCCTTTAGCTGTTTGTGATAGATGGCTGGGGCCACTGAGTGAACATTGGTAAGTAATTTGCCTGCCTGTATATTGCTCTTAAAAACATTGTTGACTGTGATGAACAACAAAAACATTGTTCTCAGTGTATTGAGAACTAGAGGTGAGGCTAAGAAAACTGGCTTATAACTCTGGATTGTCCGTGTATAGATTTCCAGGACATGTCAAATTGGCCTTTAAGTGGACCTAATTTAGTGAGGCAGCAGGGGATCATTTTCCAGCTATCACTTAACAGACTCTTGCTTCACATTCCCAGAAGATGACCAGGGCCACATGGTGTGTGTTAGATTGATTGTAGGTGTTAGTGTTGGGCAGGAAGGCTTGGGATTCTCATTCTGTCCTTTGCCAGGATTGTTGTGAGGATTAAGAGAAATAACAGATACAGAGTGCTATGTGCAGTCAGGCATATGAGCTCCCTAAAGAGCTGTTAGTGGTGGTGGGAATAGGGACGAGGAAAAATAGATAAACCATTTGGCACTCAGTGGGCAATCGTCAGATAAATTGTTGATGTAATTCGTAAGTTACAGCTGTGCTTGTGAAATACAGAAGTATGTAAAGTGCCATTTCACTCCCCAGAGGTGTTCTCTTGGCACATACAACATATGTGTGGATGTGGGTGGGTATAGAACTGGTAGGGTTTTCTATTTCTTTGAAGAAAAGTGCTAACCTGCAACTTGCTTTTTGCCTTGACCCATTTTGAGCAGTGGTGTAGGAATTGGAGTTGGCGTCTCCCTCCGGAGCCAGGACGGAGAGGACCCAGAGACCTGAGGGGGCTCTGGAGTCAGTCCCTGAGCTCGCCATGCCAGAAGCCAGCAGACTGGGAACAACATGGGTGGGGAGGGCAGGGCTGGACTCCGCCCGTGCGGCTCCTCTGTAACCCTTAAAGGTTTCCTTCTGCAGATGGTAGAAGAGAGTGAAGAACGGCTCACAGAGGAGCAGATCGAAGCCCTCCTCCACACCGTCACAAGCATTCTGCCTGCAGGGCCAGAGGCTGAACAGAAGAAAAACACAGATGACAGGATGATGGATGAAGAGGACCCAGCATAGAGGAGCGCGGCCGGCCGGACCGCCTCAAGAAACTGAAAAGTCCAGCAGCCATTTCCCAGCCGTCTGGAGGATTGTTCATTTGGTTTTACCGTCTATCCCAACAGGCCTGATTTCATGGTTGGTTGGAGAAATCACAAAAAGGAGCTAAAAAGAAGCACTTGTGCCTCTGGGAGATGAAACATGGTGAAGCCAGACTGAGGCTGTCAGGGCTGAGAGCTGAAGAGAGGAGGACAATGACTGTGCAACCCTCTGTGGTAAAAATCTTTCTTCTGTGGCCTTTGCCACAGTTGTGGGCAGGGCCCCGTACACAGCTGGTGGAATACTTGTGTTGCCTTTGATGGGCTATGTCCTAATTAGTTTCATCTGCTTCCCTAGGAGCTGAGTGCTGTTGGGCTGAGAGGAGAATCCGGTTGTGAGGAGAGCCACACATAGTTGCCGTAGGTTAGAATGAGCCATTGAACTTGGCTCACCGTAGAGGAATCTTTTCCTCGAGAACATCAAAGATAAGAGTGGCCTGGCCAGCCCTTCTTCAGGTCTGCAGGCTCCTTTCCTCTGCTGGCAGGGGTGTTGTTTACCAGCTCACTATTTAGTCTGAAATGTTAGGGCACCAGCCCATTCCAGTTGAAAAGCAGCACAGCAGACTGCGGACAATGGCGACAGAAGTCCAGCAGTTCAGCGTTGACTATCGTTCTGACCGCCGTCCATCTCCTGCCGGCCTCTTGAGGCCAGGTGAGCTTCACTTGCACAAGGGGCAGGTTGTTTGCATCTTTGGAAAGGGCACAAATAGGGACAGAAGATGAAGAACTAGAGGTTGAGTAATAAGAGTTTGATTTTGCTGGCGATGGTGGGTAATAAGAATTTGAATTTGTTGGCTGTGGCAGGGTTGCCTTGGTGTTCCAATTTCAGATTTTAAGATAATGACCACGTGAAGAGCTTGTTGATACTGAGGCTTTGGAGAGTTCAGTAGCTCCAGACATCTGTGGTTGCCTTAGATCCTAGGAATATTGCTGAAAATTAATTGCCCACATTTGCTCTGCCCCCCATTTGGGGAAGAAATGCCCACAGACATTACTTTTCCAAATCAGTACTCATTTTGTGAGATTACATATTTTTGGTGCTATTAATTGGATTACTTCCCACGCCCTTGTAATTATGAGATTATTTCATCCCCCCAACCCCTGCCAGTTACAATGATGTCATTGTTAACCTTATCATCTGAGGATCAGCTGAGACCTGTTTACAGGCACAAAACTGGAATTCGAAGGGCATTTGTTTTTAAATCTCTCTTTGGTATTGGGAGCTTTACCAAGAACTGTTGATTTATTTTTCAAGGCATCATACCTGTGTCACTGTTTCATTTTAACCTTGAGTGTATTCAGTGCATTTTCTTAATGGGTTAATCTAGTTGATAATAAATTGTTTCCAAGTGACTGCCAATTTTGGGTATTTTTATAAATCTTTGAAAAGTTTGTTTTGCCATGGATAGAAATAAAATCTGACTTAAAAGGTAAAATGTGTGAATTTTTTGTTAAAGAAATTGAATCTATTTAGGTCTGAAATCTATTTTAGATTGCAAAAAAATTTTAAGTTTCAATACTTGGGACCTGAATTTAACCTCAGTGTCTGATGATGGCAGGCAGGCTCTGGAAAGCTTATAAGAAATATATTCTATATAATATTCCTGTCACATTAATAACATTTCAGAAATAAGGTAATTTGCACAGGAAATGTAATCAATATCACATCTGGGAAGAAGAGCAGGGTTGCCTAGGAATCTTTTCGTTTTATATCCTTCTTTGTGGTTTTAGTTTTTGCCATATGACTGTTGTATTCTTTAAAAAGAAAAAAAGTACATCCATGCGTTTGTTGTCCTTGGCCTCTGTGCATGTTACTGAACATGTACTTGACAGTCGAATTATGTCCCATACAGAGGCTGACCCCCAGTGTCTGGTCACCCTAGGAGGGGCAGCTCTAAAAGGATCTGGAGCAGGCATGTGAGGAAGGCAGAGTTTTGAGAAATGATGCCAGTGTAGAGCTCAGTTACTGTAGCTAGATGTATTTTTAGGTCGACCAGTCTCCCTTTGTTATTCCAGACTTTCCTAGAATCTCAGTTTATTTTATTATTTTCTTTTTAGGGGAAAGCCCTAGTTTTTGACACAGGAAGATTTTTTTAGTTATCTATCAAGAACATAGTACTGAACTCTTAAAAAAATTGACTCCCATTTAGAGATTTACCCAGATATTTCCCTTGCCCCCTTTTGCTTAAAAGTTAACAGTAGGAGGGTGCCTGGGTGGTTCAGTTGGTTAAGTGTCAGACTCTTGATTTTGACTCAGATCATGATATCAGGGGGGTGAGATTGAACCCCCACATCAGATTCCATGCTCCGTGGGGAGTCTGCTTGAGATTCTTCCTCTTCTTCTGTCCCCCCCCCCCAAGTACACTCTCTAAATGAATAAAATCTTTTTAAAAAAGGTTACAGTATGACCTGCCACCTCAAAGACTCCCCATTTTTTAAAAATTTGTTCATAAAATAATGGGTACCATTTCCCTAAATTGTGTACCAGCTCTCAAAAGCTTATACCCTAGCGAGAAGTAAGTAAATTAATGCTCCAGAATAGCCTTTGCTAACTCTATTTCTCCCCTGAAACTAATTTAACACCCACTTGTATAAATGGATCATTTGTCAGTAAACTATAAAACAGATCACATACTCTGAAAAGAATCATAAACCTTATTTAATTACACAGTGAACAAATGGGATAAGAGGAAGTAAACTGCTTAGAGGTCCTTTTACATATTTTTAAAATTACACCATTCTGTGGTTTTGAATATATGACAAGATGTACCACCATCGCTCCCAATTCCAGAATTTTTTTTCATCCTAAAAAGAAGCCCCATACCCATTAGCAGTCACTCTGCACTAACGTTTCCCCCACAGCTCCTGGCAACCACTAATCTACTTTCTACTTTATGTGTTTGCCTATCCGGGTCATTTCATATAAATTGGATCTTACAGTATCTGGCTTTTAGTATCTGACTTCTTTGGTTTAGCATATTTTCATGGTTCACATATGTTGTACTATTGCTTTTTATGGCTAAACCGTAGTTCATTGAATGGACATACCGCTGTTTATTCATTCATCAGTTGGACATTCGGTTGTTTCTACTCTGGGCTGTCACGAATATGCTGTTGTGAACATTCAGGTACAAAATTTTTGTGACTTATGTTCTCCTTTCCCTTGCATATACTTAAAACTGGAATTGTTGGGTTATGTGATAACTCTGCTTAACTATTTGATGAACTGCCAAACTGTTTTCCATAGCACTTGCACCATGTCATGTTTCCACGAGCAGTGCATGACAATCCAATCTTTCTCTCTTGTTATTGTCCCTCTTATTGATTATGGCCATCCTCTCATTTTGGTTTTCATTTGTAATTCCCTAATGGCTATTAGAGCTGAGTATCTTTTCACGTCCTTACTGGCCATTTTTATATTCTTTGAAGAAATGCTCATTTTAATCCTTTACACTTAAAAAAAAAAGACTTTTTTCAAGGATTTTTTGTTTTACAGAGAAATTGAACAGAAAGTACAGGAAATTCCTATATAGGCCCCTGCCACCCTCCCCAGATTCCCCTCTTATTAACATCTTGCATTAGTGTGGTAAATTCATTACATTTGAAGAGCCAGTGTTGATAAACTTTTACTACTTAAAGTTCACTCTTTGTTGTACATTAGAAAGTGCAGTAATACGTACATAGAATGGGAGTTTTGAGAAATACATGTATTCCACCATTACAGTATCATGAGAATATTTTCAATGCCCTGAAAACACCCTGTGCTCCACCTTTCATCCCCTCCCTTCCTCCAAATCCCTTTCAATCATAGATCTTTTTACTGTGTCCATAGTTTTGCCTTTTTCAGAATGTCATATAGTTGGAATCATACAGTATGTGGTACTTAAAGATTGGATTTCTTACTTAGTAAATGCATACTTAGCAATATGCATTTAAGATTACTCCATTTTGGGATACCTGGGTGGCTCAGTTGGTTAAGCGTCTGCTTTTGGCTCACGTCATGATCCCAGGGTCTTGGCATCGAGTCCCTCATCAGGCTCCCTGCGCTGCAGGGAGTCTGCTTCTCCCTCCTGCTGCCCCCCCTGCCTGTGCTCTATCTGTCTCTGACAAATAAAATCTTTTAGAAAAAGGTTACTCCATGTGATTCCATGGCATGATAGCTCATCTCTTTTTATCATTGAATAATATTCCATTATCTAGATGTACCAGTTTGTTTTATCCATTTACCTATTGAAGGTCATCTTAATTTCTTCCAGATTTTGGTAATTATCAAAAAAAGCCACTGTAAACATTTGTATGCACATCTGTGTGAACAGAAGTTTTCAGCTTATTTTGGTAAATACCAAGGAGCATAATAGCTGGATCATAGGATAGCGGTATGTTCAGTTTTGTAAGAAACTGCTAAATCATATTACAAAGTGACTACCATTTTGTAGCAATAAATCAGAGTTCCTTTGGTCCAGAGTGCCAGAGGTCCAGAGTTCCTTCTAGACCACTAGAATTTGGTCGTTTCAGTGTTTTGGATTTGGGGCATTCTAATAGGTATGTAGTGGTATCATGTTGTTTTAATTGCAATTCCCTAAAGACATAAGATACTCATATTATTTGCCATCTGTATGTCTTTATTAGTGAGTGTCCAGATCTCTTGCCATTTTCTAATTAGGTTGTTTTGTTGTTGTTGAGATTTAAGTGGTTTTTAAAATATATTCTGGATACTAGGCCTTTATCAAATAGATGTTTTGCAAATATTTTCTGCCAGTCCATGATTTGTCTTTTTATTCTCCTAACAGTCTTTTACAGAACAAAAGTTTTTAATTTTAATGAAGTCCAACCTGTTCATTTTTTTCTTTCTTGGATCATGGTTTTGATGTTGTACCAAAAAATCATCATGAAACTAGATTACCATCATGAAGTCACCTAGATTTCCTCCTATGTTATCTTTTGGAATTTTATAGTTTTGTATTTCACATTTAGGTCTGATTCATTTTGAGTGATTTTTTTTTTGCAAAAAATGTAAGGTCTGCATCTACCTGTTTTTGTGAATATCCAGGTGCTCCAACTTTGTTGAAAAGACTGTCCTTTCTCCATCTAATTACTTTTGATCCTTTGATCACTCGCCTCTCTTTGTATCCGTAATTCTGGACAGTATTCTGTTCCATTATTCTGTGTACTCTTTCACCAGTATCACACTGTCTTGATTACTGTAGCTTTGTATTAAGTCTTAAATTCACATAGTGTCAGTCTCCTTGTTCTTCTCCTTTGCCCATTTTTAACTGAGCTGTTGTCATTGTTGAATTGCAAGATTCTTTTTTTTTTTTTTAAGATTTTTTTTTTTTAAGATTTCTTTATATATTCTGGATGCTAAACTCTTAGCAGATATATAATTATTTTCTCTCCCTTTTTTATGTTTTTTTTTTCCACTTCATTGATGGTGTCTTTGAAGCATGTAAGTTTTTAATTTTGATGAAGTCCAACATACCTTTATTCCTTTGGTTCCTTCTGGTTTTGGTATCATATCTAAGAATCCATTGCCTAAATCAAGATCATAAATAATTTACTCCTCTGTAACTTCTAAAAATTTTATACATTTAGGTCTTCAATCCATTTTGAATTAATTGTTGTATATGGTGTGAAGAAGGGATCCAACTCCATTTTTTTGCATGTGACTATCCATTTGTCCTAGTACCATTTGTTGAAACCTATTTCCTTCCAAGAATTCTGTCCCTGAAAAGAAGGGGACTACTAAGTTTTATCAGTCAGGTTCTGTGGACTTAGTTATCAATCATCTTGGGCCCTTATTAAATAGGATAATCTACAGCAGCCTTTAGCCCATTTAGACTTCACTTTATTATTTAGAGCAAGGGTCAGCAAGGACCAGATAATACTTTAGGCTTTGCAGTTCATAAGATTACTGTCACGACTACTTTATTCTGATGTTACAACAGGAAAGCAGCTATGGACAATTTTTTTTTTTAAAAGATTTTATTTATTTATTTGAGAGAGAGAGAAAGTGAGAGCATGAGAGGAGAAAAGGCCAAAGAGATTCAGACTCCCTACGGAGCTGGGAGCCCGATGTGGGACTCGATCTCAGAACTCCAAGATCATGACCTGGGCCAGAGGCCATTGCTTAACCAACTGAGCCACCCAGGCACCCACAGCTATGGACAATTTATGAACAAATGAGTGTGATTGTGTTCCAGTAAAACCACAAAATCAGGCAACAGGCTGTGATTTGCTGATCCCTTGTTTAGATAGTTCTAGGGTAGGGAGAAGAGGGTTATCCATCCACCAATAACCTTCCCCATGAGGTTCTCACTGTGGCTTACTTTTCTGCAGGACACCTGGGATTTTTTCCATAAATGCTTCAAAAGCTGGCATGCCCAATCCTGTTTGAGATTCTACCCATTAGCATGAAACAGAAGTCTCAGGGAGTGTGTTTAGTTTTGACTGCCTTACCTACCACACACTATTGAAGTTGCCTTAATGACTCTGTGCTCAGTCACAACTACTATAATTTTGAGTATCTAATTCAACAAAGGCTTGTTGAGCACACACTATATGCCAAGATTGGTGCTGGAAACGGGTCACAAAGTCAAGCCTCAAGATACATAGAGCCTGCAAAATGAGACAGGTTAGTTACTGCCTCCACTGTTTACTCTCTGATCCATTGTGTACTTGCCTGTACTTAATATCCTAAAGTACTTTTTCTTTACATCATATCCTTAGCTCAAAAACTGGAAGTCTTCCTATGGCATTGAGAATAAAAATTCCATAGTGACATCAACAAAATGTAGGACTAGGAAGCTCTAAGCACTTGTTCTCCCACAGAGACATTGAAAACAAAAGCTAGCTAAAATGAGCTTTGGCGGGGGGGCAGGGGGGTGCCTGGGTGGCTCAATAAGTTAAGTGTCTGCATTCGGTTCAGGTCATGATCTTGGGGTCCTGGAATCGAGTCCAGTATTGGCCTCCCTGCTCTAGAAGAAGTCTGCTTCTCCTCCCTATGTGCTTTCTCTCTCAAATAAATAAAAATATTTTAAGAAAATAATAAAATGAGCTTGAGAGAGCTCCGGAAAACAGTCAAAAGGCTACAGTAACCAAGTGACTGTCCAATGAAGAAAAAGCTACATTCAATATAGTAGGAAAATTCATGTAAGTTTTGCTCACCCTTGTCCCTTCACTTCTGGGCAGTCTTGATCTGGAGGAAGCAGCAGCCCATTTTCCAATACCCTCCCACACCTCAAACAAAAGGAAGTAGAGCAAACCTTATTTGCGCTGTTCTAATTTGTCTGGGGGCTGCCTGAAGGACTAGTTTCTTTTTCCCATAATTGGAGTTCTACAGAGGAAACAGCATAAAGTGGCAGGAACTACTCATAAAATCTATAGAGAGATTATGACACAGATACCCGGGGCAGGACATTGTGGGTGGAGACATACAATAGACCATCTAAGTCCCCAAGGAGAAACTGGAGTGAAACTGGGAAATTAAGACATAAGAGCAGTGTGTATAGGGGAAAATTATGCAAATCCAGGTGAGATGCATGCTAAAACACCTGAAGACTTAGCTTTCTCCTTTGATCCCAAAGTTCAGAACATATCCTACTAATTAGTAAGTATACACTGGCACAGACCCAGTGTGCAAAGACGGGAAGAAGTAGCTATTTTTCACCCCCCCAGTTTTCAACCAAAAAACATCACAAGAAGGATAACCCGGCCCACTCAAAGAAAATGAAGTGGTAGGATACTTCCCTGAGGAAGTGCAAGCATCAGACTTATTAAATAAAGACTTAAAAATAACTATGAAATATGCTCAAAGAGTTGAAAATGACAAAACACTAAAGGAAGTTAGGAAAACAATCAAAATGAGAACAGGAACAAAGAGATAGAAATAAAAAGGACCCAAACAAATTTTGGAGCTGAAAAAGGGATAATTTAATTGAAAATTTCACTGAGGGTTCAACAACAGACAAATCAGCTAACTTGAATGTAGTACATTAGAAATTACTTTGAGGAGCAAAAAGAATGAAGAAAATAAACATCTTAAGGGCTTGATGATATATAATCAAGAGGACAAATATAGATCTACAGGAGTACCAGAAGAAGAGACAAAGAGGAAGAGATTATATGAAGAAATAACAGCTAAAAACTACCCAAATTTGAAGAAAGCCATGAATCTAAAAATTGAAAATTTAAACTCCAAGCAGGATAAACTTCGAGAGACCCATAGCAAGATATATTATAATCAAACCATAGAAAGACAAAGATGGAATGTAAAGCAGCAAGAGAATGGTGACTTGTCACATGTGGATCCTCAATAAGATAATCAGTCAGTTTCTCAGCAGAAACCTTGGAGTCTAGAAGGGAGTAAGATGATGTATTTAAAGTGCGAAAGAAAAAAAAAACCTTCCAACTACAAATTTTACACCTCACAATACTGCCCTTCAAAATTAAGAGAGAATCCCCTCATACCCATTAGGATGGTTGCTATAAGGGTGCCCGGGTGGCTCAGTTGTTAAATATCTGCCTTCGGCTCAAGTCGTGATCCTGGGGTCCTGGTATCGAGCCCCGCGTTGGGCTCCCCACTCAGTGGGAAGCCTGCTTCTCCCTCTCCCACTCCCCTGCTTGTGTTCCCTCTGTTTCTCTCTCTGTCGAATAAATAAATAAAATCTTTTTTTTTTTTTTTAAAGGATGGTGGCTATCATACAAAACCAAACAAAATAACAAGTGTGGAGAAACTGGAACCCTTGTGCACTGTTGATGGGGATGTAAAATATGTAGCGAAAAGAAAACAGTATGACACATACTCAAAAAATTAAACATGGAATTACCATATGATCCAGCAATTACACTTCTGGTTATATTCTCAAAGAATTGAAAGCAAGCTCTCAAAGACATATTTGTATACCCATGTTCATAGTAGCATTACAATACCCCAATTATATAAGCAAAGCAAGTGTCCATTGACAGGTGAGTGGATAAACAAAACATATAACCCCACCATGAAATATTATTCAGCCTTAAAAAGGAAGGAAAATCTAACACATGCTACAACATGGGTAAACCTTGAGGCTCTTATGCTGAGTGAAACAAACCAGACACAAAAAAAGAAATACTGTATGGTTCTACTTATATGAGATACGCAAAATATAGCCAAATTCAGAAAAACAAAAGTAAAATGATAGCTGTCAGGAACTGAGGGAAGGGGGTAATGGGTTACTGTTATATAACAAGTTTAGAGTTTCAGTTTTGCAAAATGAAAAGAGCTCAAAGTCGGTTGCACAATAATATGAATATATTTAACACTAATGAACTGTACATTTGAAAATGGTTAAGGTGGTAAGCTTTATATTTTACCATAATTAAAAAATAATAAGGGAGAAATTAAGACTTTCCTTCATAAACAAAAGCCAAAGGAGTTATTACCACTAGATCTGACCTACAAGAATTGCTAAGGAAAGAATTTCATGTTGAAATGAAAGGACTCTGAAAAGTAACTCAAAATCATAGGAAGACATAAAGATCTCCAGCAAAAGTAAATACAAGGGCAAGGATAAAAACCAGTATTGTGATTCCGTTTTATAATTTTATTTTTTATTCTTTTACAGGATTTGAGAGAGAAAGCATAAAAAATGATCACAAACCTATATTTAAATGTACCCATTATACAAAATTGTCGTTTGTGGCAATGATAACATAAAGTGTGAAGAGGGATGGAGACAGATCTGTAAAAGATCATTTTTGTTTGTAATTTAAGTTTGTATCAACAAAAGTTGATTCTTAGAATTTTAGGATGTTATCTATAATCACCGTGATAACCACAAGTAAAATAGTTTGAAAATATACAAAAAGGAATGAGGAGAGAATTAGAATATGTCACAAAAACCAAATAAAAAGAAAGCAATAAAAGAAATAAAAGAAAGCAATAAAATAAATGAGGGACAAAAAAGCTATTAGACATACAGAAAACAAAAGGGCAAAAGTAAATCCTTTCCTATCATCAATTATGTTAAATGTAAATAGATTAACTCCTGCATCAAAAGGCACGGATCACAGCATGGATTTTTAAAACATGATTCAACTATATGCTGTTTCTAAGAGACTCACTTTAGATCTGAGGACACAAATAAATTAAAAATGAAAAAATAGGAAAAGATATTTCATGCAAATAGTGACCCAAAAGACGGCAGGAGAGAACATACTAATATGAGACAAAATAGACTTAAGATTTTTAAAAGGTTATAAGAGACAAAGATATATTAATAAAGGGTTCAATACAGCAAGAAGATAGAATTACAGACATTTATGTATCTAATAAATCACCAAAATATTTGAAGCAAAAATTGACAGAATTGAAGAGAGAAATAGAGTGACAGGTAACACCTACAGTAAGAGGTGATTTCAGTGCCACTTTCAATAGAATCAATAAGGAAATAAAGGACCTGAGCAATACTATAAACCGGTTAAACCTAGCAGACAAATAGATACTACCCAACAGGAGCAGAGTACACAATTTTCTCAAGTGCACATGGAGCATTCTCCAGTAAAAACCATAGGTTAGGCCACAAGAAAAAGAAATACATTTCAAAACTATTGAAATTATACAAAATATGTTTTCCCATCATAGTGGAGTAAAATTAGAAATCATCTAAAGAAGAACTGAAAAGTTCATAATTACATGGAAATTAAATAACACACTCTTTAAAAACCAATGGGTGAAAGAGGAAATCTCAAGGGAAGTTATGAAATATCTTGAGACAAATGAAAGCGAAACCACAACATTCCAAAATGTATGTGATGCAGCATAAACACTGCTAAGGAGCAAATATATTAGCTGTAAATGCTTACATAAAAAAGATGAAAGATTTAAGGGGCACCTGGGTGAGTCTGTTGGTTAAGCATCCGACCCTGGATTTCGGCTCAGGTCATGATCTCAGGGCTGTGAGATTGAGCCCCATGAGCTTAAGATTCTCTCCCCTCTCCCTCTGCCCCCCCACCCCTGCTCACAGGCTCTAGTTTCTCTCTCTCTCTCTTTCTCTCTCTCTCTCCCCCTCTAAAATAAAATACAAATTTTTAAAAAAGATGAAAGATATAATAATAATAAGAATAATGAGTGTTGATGAAGAGTGGAGAAATTAGAATCTTTGTGCATTGCTTTTGGAAATGGAAAATGGTGCTTTCACTATGGAAAACAGGATGGTGTTTCCTCAATAGTTTAAACATAGAGTTATATCAAGCAGCATTTTCACTTCTGGGTATATACCCCAAAGAACTTGAACAGGTAGTTGTAGACTCATGTTCATAGCAGCATTATTTGCAATAACCAAAATTAGAAACAATCCAAATATCAGTTGATGGATGAATAGCTAAAAAAAAAAAAATGCAATACATACACACACACAGGAATGTTATTCAGCCTTAAGAATGAAATTCTGGCAGATGCTACATGACTGAACCTTAAAGACATTATGCTAAGTGAAATAAGCCAGACACAAAGGACACATATTGTATCATTCCACTTTTAAGAGATAACGAGAACAGCCAAATTCATAGAGGCAGGAAGAAGAATGGTGGGTACCAGGGGTTGGACAGAGAGGAAGATGGTCGTTACTATTTCATGGGTACAAAATTTTAGTTTGGGAAGATGAAGTTCTGGAGACAGTGGTGGTCAATGTACTTAATGCCACTGAATTGTAGACCCACCACATCTCCTATGCTCTGCATCCATGCCTCTTTTGGACATTAAAGGTCGATTAATGCAAAAAAAAAAAAAAAAAAATCCCC
>CM053621.1:19463706-19493670 GCA_028646535.1 Procyon lotor
TGTGTATGTGAAATGTTTTTATGGGGGTTGGGGCACGGGCTCGCTGGGTCCCAATTTTGGTGGTTTTATTTTTGTAGTCCGCATCTAATAAATTTCATGTTCTCTCATGGTGAAAATGGTAAATTTATGTTATGTATATTTTACCCCCAACAAATTTTTTTAAGAAAACCAGGGTGGGGCACCTGGGTGGCTCAGCCGTTAAGCGTCTGCCTTCGGCCCAGGTCAGATCCCAGGGGCCTGGGATCGAGCCCCGCATCAGGCTCTCTACTCTGCAGGAAGCCTGCTTCTCCTGCTATCATTCCCTCTGCTTGTGTTCCCTCTCCCGCTATGTTTCTCTCTGTCAAATAAATAAAATCTAAAAAAAAAAAAAAAAAAAGAAAACCAGGGTAAAAGGCAGAAGAAGAGGTTTGTTAACCAGAAATATTGGTGTAGTTAAAACTGAGCATTCACTTTGGCTCTGAGCTCCCTGAAACCAAGAGAAAAGACATATTCTCATAGTGCCAAGAACATGTTGAATGGTTTCAGTAGTTTAATGGAAACTATTGCACTGGTTTAAGTTATAGCAGTTAAAATTCTGAACTATATACATACATAAATAATGACAATAGAAAGTTAAATATTGAATATAAAAATATAGAGACCAAAATTCAGAGATTATGATTTTTTGATTAATAGAGGAAACAAGGATTTTTAGAAAGCAATATATATTCTGTCCTTTAGATTAGTGATTTTTACACTCTATTGTATTAAATCCTTGAATTACTAAGAACTTTGGAAGCCAACTTGTGGATCTCAAGATCAGACAAAAGGGTAGGGTTATAGGCACCCAATCCAATAGAATCAGACCAACCATGCTTCAGATCTCCTCCAGAATAGAGTCATACTGCTGTGTGTGTGCTTTGAAAACCACTTAGAGAGAATATATCCTTGAATTAAGATTGAAATCTTGGGCCTCCTGGGTGACTCATTCAGTTAAGCCTCTGCCTTCGGCTCAGGTCATGATCTCAGGGTCCTGAGATCCAGCCCCACATAGGGCTCTCTGCTCAGGGAGGAGCCTCCTTCTCTGCCTGCTGCTACCCCTGCTTGTGCTCTCCCTCTGTCAAATAAATAAATAAAATCTTAAAAAAAAAAAAGGAATGAAATCTTATTACTTAGGAATATAAATCTCAATATTTTGATTAATTTGTTTTTAGAATATAAGCTATATTTTTGCCTAAATACTATTAAAAAGTAGAACTTTGTATACTTATTAATATGCAATATGTAGATGTCTTTGAAAAATATTAAAGGTATTTTAGTTTGATACTGTGACCAGAGTAAATTAAGAGTTAAAAAAAGGTAGATTGTAGGGGCGCCTGGGTGACTCAGTCGTTAAGCGTCTGCCTTCGGCCCAGGTCATGATCCCAGGGTCCTGGGATCGAGCCCCTCATCGGGTTCCCTGCTCAGCAGGAAGCCTGCTTCTCCCGCTACCATTCCCTCTGCTTGTGTTCCCTCTCTCGCTGTGTTTCTCTCTGTCAAATAAATAAAATCTTAAAAAAAAAAAGGTAGATTGTAGTATCATTCATTCCAAAAATGGTTCTAGTTATATGAAATACAAAGATAATTTAGAGTATCTCTGTTTTTAAAGACATTCATAGTCCACTGAGGGATAATATACTGGCTTTTGTAATACTGCTTAATAAATACCAAGAGAAAGAAAAGCAAACATACTATGAAGACACATTGGGAGGGGCATGAAAAATAGAGATCACTCCAGGGAAGAGAGAGTTTCACAGAAATTTATGTAGAACAAATAAAGCTTTTGAACTGTCTCAAATGTTGAGTGGGAGTTAGCCATGTTTTATGGATTGACTTGTGTCCCCCACAAAAACCATTTTGGAATTCTAACACTGGTACCTCAGAATGTGACCTTATTTTGGACAAGGTTCTTTACAGAGGTAATAAAGTTAAAATAGGGTACTTGGGGGGACCCTAATCCAAAATGATTGGAGTCCTTATAAAAAAGGGAAATTTGGGGGCTCCTGAGTGGCTTAATCAATTAAGCATCTGCCTTTGGCTTCGGTCATGATCTCTGGGTCCTAGATTTATGGGTCCTCAATTTATGATTGAGTCCCATGTCAGGCTCCCTGCTCAGTGGGGAATCTTCTTCCCCCTCTCCCTCTTTCCCTCCCCACCACGCTCCACCAGCCCCAGGTTGTGCTTGCTCTCTCTCAAATAAATAAATAAAATCTTGGTGGAAAAGGGGGGAAATTTGGACACAGAGAGAAACACATAGAGAGAAGATCATGTGAAGAGACACATGCCAAAGACAGGCATGGACAAGGTCACGAAGAGAGCTCTTTGAAGAAACCAGCCCCATAGACATCTGTAAGTTGGTGAATGTAACTGATTTGGAACTTCTAGCCTGCAGAACTATGAGACAGTAAATTTCTGTTGTTTAAGTGTTTTAAAAAGGGATAAGCATTTAACCCTAGCATTCTAGAACATTCACAATCTATCTCCCAATAAAATTTCCAACTTTATTAGTCTCCTGCACAACCCTCCATTCCAGCCCAATGGTTTCACTCATTATTCAGGTTTTTGAGTGTCTACCATGGAAGGTTTAGGGCTGAGCAGTAGGGATATGATGTGACTCTGACATCCAGAGTCGCTGCCTTCAAAAAATTTTATGTTCTAGGGGGAGAGATGCTAAATGACAAATTTCACAGTTCGTCATTTCATTACAACTATGGTAGAGTTGGAAATGAGAATGAGCCAAGAAAGCATACATCAGAGAACCTGACCTAATCTGCTAGAATCAGGGAAGTTCTTGGAGAAAATAATGTGTGGACTTAAAGGACGAGTAAACGTTGGTCAACGAGAGGAAAGAACATTCCTTCAAGAGATGTTTGTGTTTTCTCATTTCTATGCTTTTGTGTACACGGTGCCATCTGCTTGTACTACAATGCCTTTGAGAATCCAAATTCTAGGGGCGCCTAAGTGGCTCAGTGGTTTAAAGCCTCTGCCTTCAGCTCAGGCCATGATCTCAGGGTCCTGGGATTGAGCCCTGCATCAGGCTCTCTGCTCCGTGGGGAGCCTGCTTCCCCCTCTCTCTCTGCCTGCCTCTCTACCTACTTGTAATCTCTCTGTCAAATAAATAAATAAAATCTCTAAAAAAAAAAAAAAAAAGGGAATCCAAATTCTAGAGACACCTAGGTGGCTCAGTTGGTTAAATGACTGACTCTTGATTTTGGTTCAGATCATGATCTCAGAGTGGTGAGTTCGAGCCCTGCCTTAGGCTCTATGCTCAGGGGAAGTCTGCTTCTCTTCCTCTTCTTCCCTTCCCCGCCGGCCCCATCTCTCACTTACTCTCACACACTCTCTCTCTCCCTAAAAATAAATAAAATCTTCAAAAAAAAAATCCCACTCAAGATACGGTTCATATCCTCCCTTACCCAGAAAGTCCTTCCTGATCATCTTGTGCTGAAGTATTCTCTCCTTTCTGTAAACTAGTTTGTTGGTTCTGTAAACTAGCTTATCAGCTATAAGCTATGCACGGCCTTGTGGTGTTTTCGTGATGCTTGCCTTGCCCTATTATATAAATTGAAGTCACCCTTGACTCCAGCCTCCGTCCAGTTCATTAACAAGGCACTTCTGTTTTAATTCCATGCAGAATTTTCAGGGAAGACAGTGATTACAGGATTCGGTTTAAATAATCTCAACCTAATTGAGATTATTCTCAATTATATTCTATATATAGAATATATATTCTAAAATAAAATATTATATTCTAAAATAATTTTATATTTTAGATTAGAAGAAATAGAAAATAATTTATATTTTTATAATTATATATATTCTAAAATAAAATTTTATATATTATATATTTATATATATAATTTAGAATATATCTAAAATATATTTTAGAATTAATTATATTCTATTATATTCTAAAATAAAACACAGATACCAAAAAACCCCACATAAATCATGTGAATTGTAGGGAGCTGGATTGTAAAGAGAATTTACAATTATGATTCATAGCTTAATGAATTCTAAGAACACCCAAATAACTACCACTCGGGTCAAGAAACAGAACTTTGCCAGCCAGTCCAGAGACCCTCCTTTCACCCTGTCCCAAATACAATCGCCTTCCTCCTGCATAAAATATCCCCAGTCCTGAACTTTATGAGTAGCCACATCACCGGATTTCTTTATAATTTTGTTACCCAAGTGTGCATCTCCTACCACAATAGTTTTCTCTTGCACTTTTGTTGTTGTTGTTTTTAAAACATACCTTTCCAGTCTCTTAATCTTCAAGATCACTCACCATACCTTTCCTACAATTTCATGATGAAAATCCCAGGCCGTTTGACCTATAGAGTTTCCCACAGTCCTGGATTTTGCCAATGGCGTATTTAGTACAGCTCAACTTGGTCCTCTCTGTTATTTTTTTTCCCTGCATTTTAGCAATGGTCCAGACGCTTGGTCAGATTCAGGTTTGATCCCTTTGGCAAGACTATAGGTGGTGTGGTGTTCTTTCAGCAGCAAGCATATAGTGTCTGCCTTGTCTGTTTGTGACAGCAGCAGCTGCTGGTGCTTGGTGCCTGAACTTGTTAATTCACTGGGGGTTGCACAATGGTGGTATTCTGACTCTAGCACTTTTTCTTTATTTATTAAATGGAATGTTTTTATAATGAGATGTTTTTCCTCATCTACTATTGGCTACCCATTTGGGGGAAATATAATTATAAATCGGATCTCCTGCCAACACAGAAATTTGCTTCCACGAAATATAGGAAAGAAAGGAAAGAGTCTCATTATTGAATAAGCATTAAACCAGACTGCGATGCACAGAACAGCAATCCATCAAGGAGACTGCAAAGAAAAATAAATCCTGTTATATACAGCCAGGCAAATAAAATCCATTACATTTGTGTTAATTGTCTTTATCAAAGGAAAAATAAAACTTCTCCTATCTTTATGACAAGCAGGATGGTACATTAAGGAGCCAAGCACGTAGGTTTAAAATCCCAAAGAGACAAGTTCACATTTCAAGGATGGCCTCCAAGAAAGGCATTACTGGTATGAAAAACTGGCAAGAGGTCTGCTTAACTTTTTAAAAGATTTATATATATCTCAGGGAGACAGAGAAAGCATAATTTCAGGTTTTTAAAAAGAAATGCTGAAAAGAAGGAAGAAAGGGGAATGTTCTCTTTTAAGCACCAGAGATATTTAAATGTATTTTATTATTATTTTTAGATTTTTGTTCACCCTGAAACTAGGAGTAAAGTTCATGGGGAGAAAGCAAGATAAGGTTTGGTTCTTTCCTTTTATTTACCTATTTTCAAAATAATGAATTGGCTTCTAAACATCCCCCAAAGGTGACCTTTGTTTGTTTTTTAAAGATTCTTATTTATTTGACAGAGAGAGAGTATAAGCAGAGGAGCTGAGCAGGGAGTTAGATGTGGGGTTTGATCCCCAGGACCCTGAGATCACGACCTGACCCGAAGGCAGACACTTAACCAACTGAGCCACCCAGGTGCCCCAGTTTTGTTTGTTTTAAGTACCATTATTAACCCATGGACTTAACCAATTATTGAGGGGTTTTAACCTATATAAAGGTATTTTAGTTTAGTTTAGTTTAACCTATATAATTATTTCCTTAGTGTAGCTTAGATTGTCCTCTGACCCACGGAAATCTCTTCAAAGTTGGCTCCAGCGTTTCTCTGAGAGCTTCCTATAATCTGACACGCAAAGAGTTCCAGGCTTATCTTGTGCCTTTCCTATCCTTGAATCATCCATTTCTTCAAAAAGCCCTGGTTTCTTCTAGAGCAAAATGATATTTTGAGACCACATCTGCATTGCCACTGGTTGGTCATTGTGTCTACCTTGGTTCTAGGTATTTTCAGTCCACAGAGATAGGAATTTACCTATATGTATGATATAAAATATGTTCTAAAAATAAATTACATATAAATACACAAAATACATACATATATGAATATACATGCTAGGATGATATGTACATAATATGGATGTATTTTATATAAATATATGCATATATGTGTATGTACATTTTTAAAGATAAAAATAACTTGAGTTCATCCTGACAATACTTCCACTTCAAATTCAGGGTTTTTACTTAAACTCTTCTATAGGATAGAATTGGATTATTCTATTTACTTGCTTCAGTTCTCATCTCCAGAGACTTTGATGTTCTATATTGGCTCTTCTTTGCCTATCCTACATATTTGTCATTTTTAGTCAATTCATTGTGTTCTTTTCTATAAGACTTCCTTACAATTAAAATTGTTCTTTTCCTTACGGCACCTGGGTCACTGTAGGTGACCAGTTAAGCATCCAACTCCTGATTTCAGTTCAGTCATCATATTAGGGTCACGAGATTGAGCCCCAAATTGGACTGCACATTCAGTGGGGAGTTTGCTTGGAATTCACTGTCTCCCTCTGCCTTTCCCCACCCTTGTCCATGCCACCCCTCCTTTCTCTCTCTCTGTATCTCAAATAAACAGCCTTGAAAAAAGTGTTTTTCTGTTGGGGCACCTGGCTGGCTCAGTCAGTAGAGCACGTGACTCTTAATCTCAGGGTTGTGAGTTTGAGCCCCACATTGGGTGCAGAGTTTACTTAAAAGTAAGATCTTATGATTCACAGACATGTACCCTGGGGCAAATAATACATTATATGTTAATTTTAAAAAGTAAAATCTTAAAAAAATATTTTAAGTATTAAAAAATGTTTTTAACATTTTTCTCTCTTCTATTTCCCTTAAGACATTTTTATTGTTTATTTGTTCTTGTGTTTCTTCTAATTTACTCTTCATTTCCCCCTTTTATTTCTAAATTTTTATTCATTTCTAAGTTTTTCTCATTTCTTTTACTGTAGCTCTTTCATGTCTTGTATCATTTTCATAATCATTTTTAGCTGGTTTTAAAATAGCGGCTGGCTTAGGGTTCCTGGGTGGCTCAGTTGGTTAAGTGTCTCCCTTTGGCTCAGGTCATGATCTTGGGGTTCTGGGATCAAGCCCCAGGTCGGACGCCCTGCTCAGTGAGGAGTCTGCTTCTCCTCCTCCCTGCCCCTTTCCCCTCTTTGTAAACTCTCTCTCCCTCCCTCCCTTCCCCCACCTCACTCTCTCTCTCATAAATAAATAAAATCTTTTTTAAAAATAGTGGCTGGCTCAGTTGGTAGAGCATGCAACTTTCGATCTCAGGGTCATGAGTTGGAGCCCCACATTGGCTGTAGAGTTTACTTAAAAAATTGGGGGCACCTGAGTGGCTCAGTGTGTTAAAGCCTCTGCCTTCAGCTCAGGTCATGATCTCAGGGTCCTGGGATCAAGCCCCACATCAGGCTCTCTGCTCAGCAGGGAGCCTGCTTCCTCCTCCACCCGCCTGCCTGCCTCTCTGCCTCCTTGTGATCTCTCTCTCTCTCTGTGTCAAATAAATAAACAAAAAATCTTAAAAAAAAATAGGTTACAATTTGAGCTGTTTTGTGGGCAAAATGTTATGCTGCTCCTTTTCTTTTTTTTTAATAATATCTTTGTATGAGATTTTACCTTAATTTTCTGCTGTTTAGTTTTTTTTTTTTTTTTTAATTTTTTTTTTTTTTAATTTATTTGACAGAGAGAGAGATCACAAGTAGGCAGACAGGCTGGCAGAGAGAGGGGGAAGCAGGTTCTCCGCTGAGCAGAAAGCCTGATGCGGGGCTCGATCCCAGGACCCTGAGATCATGACCTGAGCTGAAGGCAGAGGCTTTAACCTACTGAGCCACCCAGGCGCCCCTCTGCTGTTTAGTTTTATGTGAAATTACTTTTCTGGAAATTTTAGAGGGAGTTGCATGGTTTAGGTTTTTCTGACTTCCCAGAGCTCTCTCTCTTTGTTGTTTTTATATAATATTCAAAAATATGGTGGCTTGCCAACTCTGTTCCCCTCTCACCTTATTATTTATTTGTTTGTTTGTTTGTCTGTTTATTTATTTGACAGAGAGAGATCACAAGTAGACAGAGAGGCAGGCAGAGAGAGGGAGGGAAGCAGGCTCCCTGCAGAGCAGAGAGCCCGATGTGAGGCTTGATCCCAGAACACTGAGATCATGACCTGAGCCGAAGGCAGAGGCCTTAACCCACTGAGCCACCCAGGCGCCCCTTCCCCTCCCACTTATTTTGATCAAAGACTGGCAAAGGTCACTTGTTTTTATAAATAAAGTTTTATTGAAACACAGTCTTGCCCATGTATTTACATATTGTTTAGAGCTGCTCTCAGGCCAAATCAGCAATGTTGAGCAGTTGCAACATTAACCCTAAAGCCTGCAAGCCAAGAATACTTACCGTCTAGCTGTTTAAGACCCCTGATTTAGACCTTTTGTTTCTTTGTCTCTGTTCTGCTCAATTTTCATTTGACTCCCAGCAGTGTGTTCTTAATGTGGGGCCCTGTCCTAGAAGGGAGCCCCCACCAGTTCTGAGAGTTCACAGGGAGCCATATTGCTTTAGAGCTTAGCATGCCATGCTCACATTTTTAAAATTGTGGTAAACTATATATAACATAAAATTTATCATTTTAAACATTTTTAGATTAACAATTCTGTGGCATTAAGTATATCCAAAATGTTGTGCAACTATCACCACTATGTATTTCCAGACTTTTTTATTATCTCAAACCAAAATTCTGTACCCTTTTAGCAGTAACTCTTTATTCCCCTCCCCCTTCCCCAAGCTCCTGATAACCTTTATTTTGCTTTCTGCCACTATGAATTTGCCTATTCTAGGGCCTCATGTTAAACAGAATCATACAATATTTGTCCTTCAGTGTCTGTCTTATTCTACTAAACATAATGTTTTCAAAGTCATCTGTGTTGTACCATTATCTGAATTTCATTCCTTTTTATAGCTAAATAATATTCCATTGCGTATATATACAGCGCATTTTGTTGATTCATTCATTTGTTGATGGACACTTGTTTTCATCTTTTGGCTATTGTGAATAATGCTGCTCTGAATATTTGGTGTATAAGTATCTGAGACCCTACTTTTAATTCTTTTGATATATATCTCAGAGTGGAATTGTTGGACTATATGGTAATTCTATTTTCAACTTTGTGAAGAACTGTCACAGTGGCTTTTCCATTTCCCACAAGAACTGCACCATTTTATTTTCCCACCAGCAATGCACATGGGTTCCAGTTTCCCCACATCCTTGCCAACGTTTCTTTTTCTCCATTTTGTTTTTGTTTTAATCATAACCATCCTAATGGGTTTGAGGTGGTATCTCCTTGTGGCTTTGATTTGCATTTCTGTAATGATTGGTAATGTATATGTTTTCATGTGCTTTATTGAGTGTTTGTAAATCATCTTTGGAGAAATGTCTACTCAAGTCCTTTGCATTGTGTTTTTTTTTTGTTGTTGTTGTTGTTGTAGGAGTTTTTTTTAATAGATTCTGGATATCCATCTCTTATCAGATACACAATTTGCAAATATTTACTCCCATTTGTGGGTTCTTTTCACTTTCTGGATAGTGTCCTTTGATTTTTTCCTCCTTTTCAAAATGATTAGTAATTTATGGAGAGATACTTTACAATTACATGAAGATCTTCTTCCTCAACCAACTTTCCATCATCATCTATTGATGATTCTTTCTTGGTTCAATGGCTACTATTTTTGAGTACCAAGCATGCTCCGGGCGCTGCCCTGCGTGCCTCATGTGCATCATCCTTACATCACAGAGGAGGAGACTGAGCTGTAGGGGCAAAACAGCGGCACAAGGAAACACAGCTAGTAAGCAGCAGAAATGGGAGGAGATTCCAGGTCCAGCTGCTCCAGACCTAGAGTTTGCATGCTAGAGCTGGGGAAGCTAGAATTAGCTGCAAATGGGGGACTCTAAGCATCAGGTCTGTTGAGCAAGCCTGCTTTTGACGCTCCTTCCTTGTGCTTCCCAAACACCACCTGACCTACAGAGAGGGTAAGGCAGCCATGCTTCTGGGTCCTGGACTGTGATGGGCTGGGTGTGCCCAGCCGTTGGAGCCAGTTCATCCCCAGTTTGCAGCTTCCTGGGCCACTATTTATGTGCAGTGTCCTGCAGGGATGACTGGCTCTGAGGTGGGTTAACAGAAACAGAAGTCCTAAGGCTTCACGTGATAGATGTGAAGGGTCTTAGTGACCCGGTAGGTCCTGGGTGAAACACACTCATGCTTTGGGCCTTATGGGACCTTTGCTGGGAGGACCAGAACATGGGCAGGGTGGGGTCCTGGGGCAGGAGCCAGAGCCCTGAGTCACAGGGAGACAAGGAATCAGGGCCAGGGCAAGACACACTGAGCCAGAAAATCTGGAGGGAAGCCATGGTCTGAGTGCTGGGAGAAGGGAGAACTCACCACATACAGGCGAGGTCACAGCACGGGATGTGGTCAGGGCTGGAGCCGAGAATGAGCACCAGCAGGTCAGGATCATGGGCAGCGGGTGTAGGAGATCCTGGAGCTGTGTCTGGAGATCTCCGGGGATGGAAGACTGTTCTCAGGGCTGACAGTGGCCTGTGGCTGGTAGATTGGCCCAGGCTGAGGATGCCCAAGGTCAGAAGCGTGCATTGGTCATGAGCAGCCTGTTGGATCAGACTGTGTGATGGACCGACGCAGCTCCTACAGGCCTCTCAGGAGGAGGGTTTCCTGGGGCTCAGTCTCCGTATCCTATCAGCTGCAGTCCCCTAGCCTGGCTACTCGTCTGCTGTGATTACTCCAGCCCTCTCTTTGGACAAAAACTGCAATCTGTGAGAGGACTACTCTCAGAGACTTCCCATGTAGGAGTTTGTTTTTTTTTTAAGCCATCCAGAAATAATTTCAAGCTTTCAGAAAGTTGCAAAAATAAAAGCAGCACAAGATAAAATAACACATTTTCCCCCTGAACCATCTTAAAGTGAGTTAAATATATTAAGGCCATTTACCCCTAGATACTTCACTGTATGGTTATTTCTGGGTTTTCTTCTCCTTTGCAACAAATGAGCAATACAGGAACATCAAGCAAATATTGTGTTCTTTTTTTTTTTTAAGATTGTATTTTTTTTTTTATCAGACAGGAGAAGGCTGGAAGGAGAGAGACAGAGAGAGAGACAGAGAGAGAGAGAACCCCAATCAGACTCCCTGCTGTGTGCAGAGCCCAACACAGGGCTTGATCTCACAACCCCGAGATCATGTCCTGAGCCGAAATCAAGAGCTGGACGCTTAACTGACTGAGCCACCCAGGCGCCCCCAAATATCTTGTTCTTTATCAAAGTTGCCCCCTAGGTTTAGCATCCACTGATGCCTATCCACTCTTTACCATGATGGTTCCAAAATAGTAATCCAACACTCCCTCCGCATTTTCCATTCTGCCTTCAGTGTTTCCCAGTGAACAAGAGACCTTCCTTCTTTCAATTTATGTATTTGTGGACACATGATATACTCATGAATTCCTATTTTTTAAGGGATTTATAATTTAATTCTTTAGTTATCTTGGTGTTCAAATTGTTCCAGATTTGCCAGTGAGAACCCCTTCAAGCTGTCTTCTAGACCCATGTGACATAAACCTCCTTTTAAAAAAAGCATTTCTTTAATTTCTAGCATAACAAAGGATTCCAAGCATTTCTCATGCCAGCCTAGAACTCAGTAATTTCTCTGACGAGCCTGATTCACTTAGTGGTGAAGTTCTTAGAGATCAAGGTCAAAGAATTAGAGAATTAGGTGTCCTCAGTGCTACTGCAGTGTCCTTGTTTCTTGGCTTTCAATGGACAGAGTTAGGGAATAGACGCATGTACACACACGTACATATATACATGTGCTTGCACATTCATACATGTGTGACACAGACATGCATATACAGATCCCAGAAATTATGAATCTACATTGATATCCCCTACAAGGTTATTTCTTGCCTTCCCCATTCCCTATTTGTTTGTCATGTCTCCTTTAGTAAGAGTCTTGGCTCCCAACTATCAACACTTTCACTCAATCCTGTATGACATCTAAAATCATTTACTACCTCTAGAATCATTTCTGAATTGGCTTGCCTACACCATTACAAACAGCAGACCCAGTAAAAAGAGTTGAGGATTTGTTTTTGATTCTTCCCCCTCGTCACCACACTCCCTGTCCCCAACTGAAGGAATATAGTCAAATGAGGTGTTAAATTACTTCAAGTTAGTTCTTTTTTTTCCCTGTTCAGTGTGATGATGGTACTTATTTGAAACATGACTAGTTTAATTGTTTTAGTTTGCTTTCAGTTTTAATGTACCTCCTTACCATTTTAATGGATTTAATTTTACTTTTGAATATGTGGGATATTGCCATGCTTTCAAAAGTTAAAACTATACAAAAAGATATACTCGTAGAAATATCCTTTCCACCTATTCCCCTCCGCCCCTTGTAGGCAACCAACTGTATTGTTTTCTGGTTTGTCCTTCTTGTGTTTTATTTTGTAATGATCAGTAGATGTATGTATATGTTCTTATTTTCCCTCCTTTCCCATGCACAACATAAGCATACTACACTTGTGTAGTAGAAGAAATATATCTAATCTTTGTCCCTGGTTCCTGGCACAGAGCTCCTGAAATCCTTGGAATTTCTTGAAAGATGGGAGTGTCTTTAGTTACTCCTAATGAGACCCTTTGTGTGCGCACTTGACTTTAGGCTAATGAAGTGACTGTGCGGGGCCCCTAGATAGCCTTAGATTGGGGACTGGTCCCCAGAAAGATCAAGTAATTAGAGGGTTCACACATTCAAGGTTACCCACTGACTCTCGAACAAAAAGATTTGATGAGCTTCCTGATTGGTGAATATATCCACATGTGAATGTGAAGGGTGTCACATTCCAGTTCTATGGGGACCAAAACTCCTGTCTTCAGGACCCTTCTGGGCCCCAACCCATGTACCTCTTCATCCGGCTGTTCATCTGTATCCTTTACTTTTTTTAAGATTTTATTTATTTATTTTACTTTAGAGAGAGAGAGAATAGGGGGAGGGGCAGAGGAAGAGGAAGAGAGAATCTTAAGCAGAGTCCACACTTAGCATGGAGCCTGATGTGGGGCTCCATTGCACAACCTCGAAATCATGACCCGAGCCAAAACCAAGAGTCGGATGCTTAACTGACTGAGCTACCTGGATGCCCCCATCTGTATCCTTTATAGTATCCCTTATAATAAATTGATAAACATAAATAAATGTTTCTCTGAGTTCTGGAAACCATTCTAGTGAATAAATGAAATCTGAAGAGGGGTTTGTGGGAACCTCCAATTTATAGCCTGTCAGAGGCACATGCAACAACCTGGCTTTGCAATGTCTGAAGTCGGCCGTCTTGTGGGTCTAAGTCTTTAACCTGGGGGGTCTGATGCTCAGAGAGAGAAGGCAGATCACGTAAAAATTGAGTTAAATTATAGGGTACCCAGGCAGTGTCACGGAATTGCTTGATGTGGGAAAGGCTACCACATACATGGAGTGCAAATGTATCCAGAGTATTGTGTGTAATGTAGAGGAAAGTAGTTTTTCCTTTATAATATGCTTTTCTGCAATTAAATTTCTTCACTTGTCTTCTGGAAATCATTACATCTCAGCTCACAGAAGTCTTCCTTGTTCTCTTTACTCCTTGAGCTCTTGTATCTGCTAGAGTTTATTTCACCCAATCTCCTCTTCTTGGACCTTTAGGTAGTTTCCAGAGTTTTGCAGTTAAAAATAATATTGCAGTGAATAACTTATGTATTTGTATTGACAGTTTATCCTCAGAATAAATTCTTAGAAGTGGGATTTCTGGGTCAAAGGGTGCATTCCTTTTCTATGGCTGCACAACAAGTTACCACAAACTTAGCTGCTTAAAACAACACCTATTCATTAGCTCACAGTCTAATGTGACTCACAGACAGAAGTCTGGGCATGCTTGACCGGGGTCTCTGCTCAAAATATATCAAGGCATAATTCAAGATGTTGACTGGGATCTTATCTGGAGGCTCAATTCAGTGGCAGAATTCAGTTCCTAGATCTGAGGTCTCGATTTTGCTGGGTACATTTGGCTTCCACAAGCCACCCCATTCCTTGCCACATGGCCCCTCCATCTTCAAACCAGCAACAGTGTGTTGAATCATTCTTGCTTGGGATCTCTCCAACTGCTGTCAAAGGTAGACAAAGCTGGACATTAGCTAAAATGGCAAGGACAGATTTTAATCAGTAACCACTATTGCAATAGGGAAAAGAGTCCAATGTGACCCAAACTCAACTTTGAGCTTTCTCAGGTAGGCACTTTAAGGGGGAGAGGGGCTAAGGCTATCCTAGGGAAGTGGCCTGGAATTGTCAGAAACTAGGTTAGTGTTTGTTCAAGTCTTTAAAGGTCAACACTGAGGCCTAGTGGAGAAAAGGGCTCAGAGGAGCTTGGCCAGAGTTTGGTCAAAAAAGGGAATCTTTGTCACTACTTCTGCTACCAAGGAAACTTGGCTGTTATGGGTTTGTGTGATCAGAATAGGCCCACTTGGGTAACATCTCTTTTGCCATATAGCATAACATATTCATGGGAGTTACACAAGGGGTGAAGGTTATAGGGGCCATCTTAAAATTCCCAGCCCTCCTAGCAATTTTCTTGGCCAGCCCTAACCTGGACCAGTATAAGGGGTCTGAACTTCTTGGGGCTTTGAGCCATGCTAAGGCTAACTCATCCTCTGGTTACCAGGAATGTAGAAGAGCCTTGGAATTGCAACAGGAACTTTATTGGCACCCACAGTGTGGAAACAGTGATGGAGTCTCTAAGCAATGTCCTAGAGAGTGAAGGTAGGGACACGCTACCTTGAGGAAAGGACTGTTCTGTGCGTTCTGTGTGGCTGAATCCCAGCTACACTTTTGTGCAAGAACAAAATTATGTGCCCTTTAATGCTCACTGTGGTTTCAAGCTCCTTTGAGCTACTTGGCCCTTGCTCTTGGAAGCCACTCCAGTGTGAGTGGCCAGTAGGAGCACAAGCTCTCAATCAGATAAATCTATGCTCTGCCATTTACTGGGACCTTGAAGTTACTTAGCTTCTTTGTGCCTTGATTTCTTCATCCATGAAATGTGAATGAATAGTAGTAGCGACCTCCTGGGATAAGTTGGGGGATCAAGTAAAATCACATTCAGAAAGTGTGGATACATTCTTGGCACACATGAATGTTAGCTGAGTTTATCGCTCCGTCTGGCTTCATTTCTGACTCTATACCCCCATGTTTTTCTTGGCTTTCCTGTGGTCCTTAGTGTTAGCCTCTCAATTCTCTCAGCACAGTGTCTCTTGGTTCCCAATGTCCTGTCCTGGAGCTTGGGTGCTGCTAAGGGTGGAGGACTAAAAAGAAAGTACCCTGCCTACCACACATCTTCTTCAAGATGCCCAAATAAGAAGCAACCTCTCTCCTACTGTCTCTGCTTAACTCAGTTCCAAATGGAAGTCTTGAGAAAAGGCATCTCTTCTGCTAATCTATTGTTATGAAACCCAGTACCTTAAAACTTGGTGGCTTAAATAACCATTTTATTTTTATCATGATTTGTGAGTCAGGGGAGGGCTTGGTTGGGTGGTCCATCTTTGATCCATGCTGGGGCAGCTGAGGTTGGAGGATGTCCTTCCAAAATCATCTTGTTCACTCCCATACTGAGCACTCCTGCATGCTGGTCCCATCCTCCAGGGCCTACAGATGCTTGGGTTCTCACAGTATGGCTTTCAAGGGTAGCTGGACTTTTCATATAGAAACCTGCTCCCCTAGAGCAAACATTCCAAGAGGCCCAGGTGGACACTGTAAGGCCTCTTGGGAATTTAGGAACAAAGTTTGAGAACGTCATTTCTGCTGCATGCTTTTGGCCCCACAAGTCTCCAAGGCCAGATCAGATTCCTGGGGAGGGAGATTAAATTCTACCTCTCAGTGGGAGGAGTAGCAACAAATGTGTGCAATTTTTAATCTACCACAGCATCTGGTGAGAAGAAACTAAAGCCCACCTGCAACATGGCTGCAAAGGGGCTTGGGAAACGTAGTTTAAGGATTTCTAGTCTCTGCAGCACAGAAGGAGAACATTACATAGGAAGGAAGGTGAGGCCTTTAATCTGCTATATCCACCACAGTCCCTCGGCCTTCAGGGGTGTCTTGATGACAGCATCCTTTAATCCAGATAGGAACTGGGAGCACTCAGTTCCTCAACCTAGCCTGTCCTTTAGGTCAAGGCTTTTTTTTTTTTTTTTTTTTTACTGAAACTCACAGCAAAAAACATAGCTTATATCAGTTTATGAACAGATATATGTAAGTGAAATAAAAGTTTCATGAAACAATCCTTATCTTTACTATGGGCAATATTCCCTTATAATTTTCTGTTTTATTCTTTTATTTTTATTTTTTTTTAAAAGATTTTATTTATTTGACAGAGAGAGATCACAAGCAGGCAGAGAGAGAGGAAGAAGCAGGCTCCCTACTGAGCAGAGAGCCCGATGCGGGGCTGGAATCCTAGGACCCTGAGATCATGATTTGAGCTGAAGGCAGAGGCTTTAACCCACTGAGTCACCCAGGTGCCCCTGTATCATTTTCTTTTAAACAAAAGTATAAGTTGTGCCTCCATGAAATTAATTTCATGACTCACCAATGGGTTACCATCTGCAGTATGAAAAGCACTGGGCTGAAGCTACCTTTTACATAGGGAATCAAAAACTGAGAAGAAAAAGAGTGGGTCCCTTGGGGAAAAAAATTATATAAAGACAAAAAAAGAAAATATTTCCTCAAAGGAGATTTACTTCATTCAACAGAAATGCAGTCAAGTATATCATTGCTTCAAATTATTCATACCCTTCCCTATAAAGTAATTATAGGTACCCCCCTCTTTAAGCCTTCCATTGTGAGGCTTGGCTGTGGGACTGCCTTGGACTTTGGCCTTCGGCGCCTGTGCAGCACGTCTCCTACCTTGTCTGAGCAGAAGCTCTCAATGCAATTGCATCGTTTGGCTTGGTCTCTAGCGATTCTGCCCTCTGCTATGGGAACAGTATGTTCCTTCAGCCCAGGCGCTAGAGGGAAAAAACACACAGAGCCAAAGTGCAGCCTATCCTCAGCCCTCACATGACATGAGAAACAAATATTCTTTGTAAATCCCTGAGATTTGGGGTTGTTTGTTACTGTAGCAAAAGCCGACTCGTCTAAGAAACCACCTAATAAAAAAGAAAAAACCACTAAGGCACCCTTTTCGACATTTAAACAGTATGGACTACAGAAAGTAAAACAGCTTCCTTCACCCACTCTGAGAAGGAAGTTTTGGAAATGGCCGTTTTCTAACTTTAATGAGTTGAAATGAGTGCATAAATGTCCACAAATAAAGTTTTATTAAAACACAGCAGGTGTATTGTGTTTATGGGGGCGTTCACCCGGAAATAGCAGAGTTGAGGATTGTGACAGAGGCTGTAATCCCTCATGTACTTAACTATGGGGCTCTTCACAGAAAAAATTTACTGACCCTTGGTCTAGGTCCGCCAAATATTAACATTTGGCATTTTGCAATTTTTGTTGTTATTTCTCTTTTTCCTCCTCCCTCCCCCACCTCCTTTATTTCTCTTTTATCTACAGATTTTTTTCTAAACCATTTAAAATGAAGTGTAGAGGGGTGCCTGGGTGGCTCCATCATTAGGCATCTGCCTTCAGCTCAGGTCATGGTCCCAGGATCCTGGAATCGAGCCCCGCATAGGGCTCCCTGCTCAGCAGGAAGCCTGCTTCTCTCTCTCCCACTACCCCAGTTTGTGTCCCCTCTCTCGATGTGTCTCTCTTTGTCAGATGGATAGGATAGGTAAAATCTTTAAAACTAAATAAATAAAAATAAAATGAAGCATAGATCTCATGACACGTTGTCTCTCAATATTTCAGCATGTGTCCTAAGAACAAGTTCACTCTTCTCCATAAACCACATTAAAAAGATCACATCCAGAGCATTTAACATTAATACATTAATACAATTCTATTAATATTCAAGTTTCCCCTAAATTGGCCTGGAAATGTCCTTCATAGCCATTCTATCTTCAGTTCAGTATGGAATTAAAGATTATACAGTGCGTTTAGTTTTTGTGTCTTTTCAGTTGCTTTCGATCTAGAACAATTCTGGTCTTTTTTTTTTTTTTTTTAAAGATTTTATTTATTTATTTGACAGAGAGAGAGAGATCACAAGTAGGCAGAGAGGCAGGCAGAAAGAGAAGGGGAAGCAGGCTCCCTGCTGAGCAGAGAACCCCATGCGGGGCTCCCTCCCAGGACCCTGAGATCATGACCTGAGCAGAAGGCAGAGGCTTTAACCCACTGAGCCCACACATCCCTGGTCTTTTTCAGCGCTCATGAAACTGACATTTTTCAAGAGTCCAGGACAGCTGTGTTGAGCAGGTTGTTTCTCAGTATGGATTTGTCTGTTTTTTGTTTGTTTTTTTGTTTGTTTGGTTTTTATTTGTTTTGTCACTTGGTATTAGATTCAGGTTAATCATTTTCATTTTTTGCAGAAACTCTGCATAGGTGATGTTGTGTTCTTATCAGGAGGCTCATGATGTTACTTGGCCCAGTTTGTGTTGTTAAGATTTTTTTTTTAGCTTTTTCTGTGGAGTCTGCCAGATTTCTCTACTGTAAAGGTCATTTTCCCCCTTTGTAATCAATAAGTGATCTGTGGGGAAATTCTTTGAGAATAACCAATTCCCCAATAGCCTTTTGCCCTGTCGTTTTAGGCTCCCTTGATGATTCTTTCGTGAATCAATTGTTGTCATGGAGAATGTAAATGGACATCAATATTTTTTTTTTTAATGGTCTCCAGGTGATTTTAAAGTACAGCCAGCACTGGGAATAACTAGACCAGTGCTTCTGCTTCTCAATCTGTGTTTATAAATCCCCTGGGCATCTTGTTTAAAGGCATATCAAGGGCACCTGGGTGGCTCAACCAGTTAAGCCTCTGATTCTTGATTGTGGCCCAGGCCACAGTCTCAGGGTCATGAGACTGAGCCCCTTGTCAGGCTCCACACTGGGGCTGGAGCCTGCTTAAGATTATTCTTCTCCCTCTGCCCCTCAAGCATGCACTCTCCCTCCCTCTTCCTCTCTCTCTCAAAAAAAAAAAAAAAAAAAGGTAAATCAGATTCAGCAGGACTGGGGTAGACTGACATCAAGCATTTTTAACAATTTCTCAGGTGCTGGTGCTGCTGGTCCACACAGACCAGACTTCACACACTTTACAATATCAAGGGTCAGTCTAGACTTTAGACAACACCTACAATTCATAATGGATACAATACCTTTCTTCCCCAATTTAATTTTGCCTACTGTTAGTCAAGATTCTCAGTTATAAACATCAGAACACACGTTAGCTCAGAAAAGGCATGTATTAGTGGGCATTGGGGATCTCTAAGAACCAAGGAGGAGCTTGGAGCTGAGCTCCTAGGAATAGTGCCCAGACCACGTTGCAGAACGGACCCAATGAGGGAATCAGTCTTCCCACTTATAGGCACTGAGCCCATCTGCACTCATGCCAGGGATGCAAACCAGCTGTGCCCACAACTGCCACCAGCACCAATGCCATGTATGTGCTTGGAACTCAACTGGATGTCTGTTGTCACCCTCACCAGCAAATGGATTCCACAAAGAGCCCACTTTCTTGTGTTTTCTTATTTCTACACCAAAGTTTCACACAGCTATGTTGGGTTATTGAACCTAGATCACCTGCCCAATCCCTAGCTTCAAGGGAGGCTGGGAAATTCTGTTACCTGGCTTCCTTATAGGATGGGAAGGGGCAGGATTCATAAAGCAGAAAATGCTCCAAAAAGGCAGTTCCTAAACATGACAAGTGTCTAATACACAGTTATTTGAAAGAATAAACATAAGTGCTGAGAAATCTATGAAGACTGAGAATACTAATAAAAACCGTTTATATGGAGAAATACATTGTAAAACTTGTATATAAATGTGTGATACTAGAATGAGAATAGATAGATAAATCAAGAAAAGACTTAGATCCAGGCCTCAGGTTTTATATCAAAATCAACTGATGGATTTGAGTTAAATTAATTTTTTAACCCATCGAAATACCAGAATAGAGGAAAATATTTGTCAAATTTCATGATGGAATTTGATAAATACTAAATTAATAACAGTGGGATGACTCACAAATAAAAAGATAAATAGATTACCTTTATAAAACATAGAATTTATATACTTAAAATCAAAGGCAAACAATTAACTGTGAAAATAATGTGCAATAAATGCAACAGGCAACGTGTTAATATCTTTAATATATAAAAATTCACATAAATTAATTTTTAAAACTGCTAAGAACCAATAGGTAATGAAATGAAACAGGAAGGGATGGGGAGGGAGACAAACCATAAGAGACTCCTAGACTCAAGAAATGAACTAAGGGTGGCCGGGGGGTGGGGGGGTGGTGGGGGGGGCCGGAAGAACCAATAGGTAAATGAGTAAAGGCTATATTTAGACAGTTCACCTAGAGACAGATACAAATGGCTAATCACTTCAGAAAATTTTCAATCTTACTAAGAATGGAAAAAAAAGGCAAACAGCACAGATACAATTATTTACATATATTTATAATATATATTTAGTATATATAACATATAAATATATGTAGTATGTTTATAATACACACACACACATACATATATATATAATATATAATCTCAGCTCCACCCTAGTCCTACCGAATCTAATTTGCCTTTTAACAATATACCCAGAGGATTTGTAAACACAGACTGAGAAACCCTGGTCTAGTGATTCCCAACCCTGAGTGTACTATAAAATCATGCAGGGACCATTTAAAAAATTATTGATGTCCATTTACATTCTCCATGACAATAATTGATTTATATGTAATATGTATTTACATATAAATATATAATAAATATTTTTATCTATCTATCAATCGATCTTGATAAGAATATCCAGTCTTAATGAAAGAAGTAATAAATGGATATTTTCAAACATTACTTATATTAAATAGCCCTATTTGGAGCAAAACAGGACATTTAAAAGAATATTGGGTATTCAAAAGAATAATGACTGCAATGGCTTGAAACATATCAAGAATATAGTAATCGAAGTATCCTTAATACTAAAAACAAAAACAAAAGGCCTTGGTGGCTCAGCTGGTTAAGTGTCCAACTTTTGATTTTAGCTTAGGTCATGATTTCAGGGTTGTGAGATTGAGGCCCACATGGGGCTCCATGCTCAGCAGGGAGTCTGCTTCTCTCCCTCTCTCTTTCCCTCTCCTGCCCCTCCCCGCTCTCCCAAATAAATAAATCTTTAATACTAAAAAACAAAAGTAAAAGATTATCTTTTGAAGTTCTAGGATACCAATTCACTCTGCAAGTTGGGAAAGGAAAAAAAGAATTAAGCATTTATCCTGCTTTCCCTTTATCATCTGTATTTTAGGATACCCAAATAGTTGATGGAAGTTTTCCTTTTTACAGCAAAAGGAATTAGGAAATTAGCAAAAGGAATAAGAAAATTACCTAATGAAGTAATAAATCTAGGCAATGACTATCAGTGGCTGTTAAAAACATTTGGTGAAATGACCAGGCTGACAACTTCTGAACCCACTGATCGATCTTAAGATCACACGAGAGGACAACCAGATGTTCTGAGCCTTTTGATGTGATGTAGTAGGAAGCGTACCATTCCCAATTGAAGAATTCATTCCCCCCCTCCAAAAAAATTTAATTTAATCAAAAGTCTCCAAATAACAGAAAACATAGAGGTTAGGGAAATATGTTAAATGTCATCATAAGGAAGCAATCAACCATATGAGGAATTTACAAGAGTGATAAAACATATATCAAACAGGACGCCTGGGTGGCTCAGCCAGGTAAGCATCTGCCTTCTGCTCAGGTCATGATCCCAGAGTCCTGGGATGGAGTCCCTCATTGGGCTTCTTTCTCAGCAGAGAGCCTGCTTCTCCCTCTGCCTCCACTCTCCCTGCTTATGGTTATGCTTTCTCTCTCTCTCCTCCTCTCTCTGACAAATCAATCAATCAATCAATCTTTGAAAAAAAAAGACATATCAACCAAGGCCATAATTTCAGACAATCAGGGAAAATTAATATGGACTGATTGTTGGAAGATTTTAATGCACTATTGTTCATGCTGTTGTGTGATAATGAAATTGTGCTTATATTTTGTTTTTTTTAAATCCTTATCAGTTAGAAATACATGCCAAAAATGTTTATGTTAAAGGAGAGATTAAAATACTTAAGGAAAAAAAACCATGGGGATGGGGAATAGATACATAAAAGAAGAATGACAAAATATTAATAATTATTAAAGCCAGGTGCTGGTTCATCAAATGCATCATACTCTTTGGCATTTTGTTTGTTTAAATTTCCATAGTAAGGGGATAAATAAAGTAAAATATCTTCCACCTTTACTCTGTGATTCTATTCCACAGATTCTATTCCACAGGTCCATGTTCAGAAAATAATCTAACATTTAGGAAAAACCTTTATGCATAAGAATATCAATCCCACCAGCAGTATGAGTGCCAAACTTACAGCAACCTAAATGTTAAACAATAGGGCAACAATTTTATCAACTAGATATGCCCCTCAAGGGACTATTATGTGGCCATTAAAAACAGATGTTCATGAAGAGTTGTAATCATATGACAAAGTACTTGTGTTGAAATATTAGGTGCAAAAAAACAGGTCACAGGATTTTATGTAAATTAGTATGCCAATCAGTTTTTGCCACGTAACAAACCACTCCAAATTTGGTCACTTAAGTCACTTAAGCATTTATTATTTTCCTTGTTTTGTGTGTCTGGGTGTTTTACAGTTGGGTCTGAATAGTCCGAGATGGCCTCATTCTCACATCTGGTGGCTGGCAGGCTGATTGGTCTAAGGGGGCCTTATCTGAGATAGTTCATCTCTGTTGCATCCTCCAAAAGGCTAGCCCAGGCTTCTTCTCATAGCAGTTTCGTGGACCCAAAGGGCAGCAAGAGAACAAGCCTCAAGGCGTGAGTGCTCTGCTTGCCTCGTGTTTGCTAATGTCCTGTTGGCCAAAGCAAGTCAGGATGACAAAACCCAAAGTCACAATGGCAGTGGGGAGAGCAGTAGACAATGGCTTGGGTGCAGGGAAGCTGGAGATCTTTACCACAAGAATCTGTCACAAGTATGTTCTCATCTATGATTTTTTTTAAAAAACTGTGCATTAATAAGGCCAAAAGGAACTATTAAAATAGTTTTTTTCCCTTATGTTGCAATTTATTTTTCCCAAAATATGTTTATTTTATTTTTTCAGTGTTACAAGATTTATTGTTCATGCACCACACCCAGTGCTCCATGCAGGAACTATTAAAATATTAACACTGATCATCTCTGAGTATTTTTCTTTCCATTTTAATATTTTATAGTGTGTTCTTTAGTGTTTGTGATAGTATTATTTTTTTATCATTGGAAAAAATTAAGTTGGAAGAAAAAAAGGAAAAGAAAGAAGGAAGGAAGAGAGAAAGAGAGAGAGAGAGAGTAAGGGGAAGAATTGATAGAGGAAAGGAAGAAAGAACTCCTGAAACTGACAGCTGGAAGGCTGGTTGCTTTCCAGGGACTGAATTTTTCAGAAGAGTGAAGCTGGGACATGCAATAAAATCTGAATGGTGTGTCTCCCTCTTCTTCCCCACTCCCTCCTGGGTTGTCAGATCTCCAGAGGGCCACAAACAGCATCCAGTCCAGATACATACATAGATATTTTTTTTCAGTGACTCATCACTTACGTAAAACACCCAGTGCTCATCATAACAAGTGCCCTCCTAGCCCATCCCCCCCTCACCTACCTCCATCAACCCTCAGTTTGTTCTCTGTAGTTAAAAGTCTCTAATAGCTTATTTCCCTCTGTCCTTTTTTTCTTTTCCCCTTTCCCATATGTTCATCGTTTTCTTTCTTAAATTCCACACAGAAAGTGAAATATATGGAATTTGTCCTTCTCTGACTGACTTATTTCACTTAGCATAATACACTCCAGCTCCATCCATATCATTACAAATGGCAAGATTTCATTCTTTTTGATGGCTGGGTAATAATCCATTATATCTATATACATACACCACTTCTTTATCCATTCATCAGTTGATGGACATTTGGGCTCTCTCCATAGTTTGGCTATTACTGATAGTGCTGCTATAAACTTTGGGGTGCATGTATCCCTCCAAATCTGTATTTTTGTGTCCTTTGGGGAAATACCTAGTAGTGTAATTATTAGATTGTAGGGTAGTTTTTAACTTTGTGAGGAACCTCCATCCTGTTCTCCAGAGTGGCTGCACCAGTTTTCATTCCCACCAAATATACAGGATGGTTCCTTTTTCTCCACATCCTTGCCAACACCTGTTGTTTCTTGTGTTGTTAATTTTAGCCATCTTGACAGGTGTGAGATGATATCTCATCATGGTTTTGATCTGTATTTCCCTGATGATGAGTGATGTAGAGGATCTTTTCCTGTGTCTGTTAGTCATCTGGATGTCTTTTTTGGAAAAGTAAAGATCAAATATATATGAGAAAATTATTTTGGTCAGCTGAATGACCAAATATATATTTCTTATAAATCACGCTATTTTAGTGATAGCTGCATATCTCTCTGAATATACAAAAAACCATTGAGTAGTATGGGTGAATTGTATGCTACTTGAATTTTATGTCAGTAAAACTGTTCTTAAAAAGAAGAGCTATGATGGGGTGCCTGGGTGGCTCAGTCAGTTAAGTATCTACCTTCAGACCTGGCTCAGGTCATGATCCCAGGGTCCTGGGATCAAGCCCTGCATTGAGCGCCCTGCTCAGAGTGGAGTCTGCTTTGCCCTCTCCTTATGGCCTTCCCACCCCCGCCACCATTCCTGCTCTTTGGCATGTGCACACGCTCTCTCTCAGATAAATAAATAAAATCTTTAAAAAAAAAAAAAGAGCTATGATAATAGGGGCATTAATATAGTCTGTGTCAGCAAATCAAGGAAAATCAGAAAAGGGCCAGATCACTTCAGGTTAAGGGAGGAGTGTCCCAATGATGACTTAGAAACCTAATGGGAAGGAAGATGAGGTAAGAGGATTCTCAGACTGGGTGAAGACTGTGATCTGGAACACAGGTGGGAAGCCTGAAATTGGGGAACGCATTGTGGATGGCTAACTTGTGAACACGTGGGGTTGGAATACAGTAAAGGAAGACAGGAAAGGGTAGCAGGAACATTCTTGTTTGAGTGTTACTGCTGTGAGCTGGTTTCAGATTTGTTAAATATTTAAAGCTAGCTCTTTGATGCTTAGGTACTTTGGGGGATTCTCTGAGGAACTCCTCTCCTCAGTCACTGGGTATAGGGCGAATGCACATCTTCTATAAAATTCTCTTCAAATAAATAAATAGATAGATAGATAAATAAATAAATAGATAAATAAATAAAATTCCCTTCTTTAATTGTCAACATTGGGGCAATGAATTAAGACTAAAGTAACTACTTTTCAGAAACCTTATATATTTTGTATTTGGTCTAGTCCAGCATTATTCAACCTTACAACCACAGACATTTTGGATTGGATAGTCCTTGTTGTGAGAGCTTTCCTGTGCCCTGTCGGATGTTTAGCAGTGTATCTACCAGCTAGATGGTTAACATTAACACCTCCCCTTCCCCAATTGACAACCAGAAACATTGCTAGACACTTCTCATCGCTAAATGTCCCCTCGAGATGATGGTGATAAAACTGCCCCAGGTTAAGAATGACTGACCTAGGCCCTTGCTACTCAATGCATGGACCAGCAACATAGACATCATCTGGGAACTTGTTAGAAAGGCAAATTGTCAGGCCCCACTCTAGATCTGTAGAATCAGAATCTATATTTTAACAAGATGTGATTTGTATGTTCATCTACATGAGAAGCCTGGTTTGGCACACCCTGGAACATAGCTTCTAATGTATTTTGGTGACTTAGGTGAAATAGACATTTTTATAAAAAACATAAAAAGGAAAAAATATCAAGACCATGGCCTGGCCTTATTGGCACCATGTTCTTTTGCACTGGCCCTTAACTTGGTGCTTGCATTAGAATCTCCGTGACCTTTCTACATGGGTTTGGGCCCCAGATTTTCTGATTCAATGGGTTCAAAATGGGGATTCAGGGTCTATGAATTTTGAAACGTCTCTCCAGGTGATGTGTTCCCAGTTAAGATCTTCTAATCTAAGAGTACTGGGTATTTAGCTGCATCGTACCAAATCAATTATTCAAACCACAAAATTTGAGATAAAGTAATTGGATAAGCAGTGAGCCCTTGTCATATTTCAGAAGCACAGAGGAAATGGGGTCATATTTGGATTCTGGAAGTGGATTTTTTTCCTATGGTCTCCAAACCTGGAGGAGTGTGATCTCTGGAAGTGCTCAGTTGCTGAATTCCTCTCTCTTGCCTAAAGGATCCAGGGAGCTGCTCTCTCTGTCATCACACCCTGCACTGCACACACCCCTGCAGAAACTTTGGCTACCACGCTCAGGCATAGCTTTCCTTCCAAGAATACCCAGGCTTGCTTAACTTCCTCTGTCCTCAGACAAGAATGGCTGGAAAAAGTGACAGGGCAGGGTTTCTTGGAAAGCAATCTGGCCTGCATCAGCACTAATGATTAAAATGTGTCCTCATGTGGCTATTCCCCAATAGACAGCACATTCCTAAGCTATTTTAACTCATCAGTTCAGAAATTCTAGAGTCCTTATCCTCAGTTCTTGAGGTCTGGATCTTTTTTCTCCTGGAGAATCAGATACAGACACCATTGGCTAGAATGTTCTATAAAAATCCCATTAGAGTATCTATCTGTCTATCTATCTATCTATCTATCTATCTATCTATCATCTATCTATCTATCTATCTATCTATCTATATCTACATCTGGATATAGATATCATCATCTGGATATAGACAGATAGTTGTAGAGATGTTTCTTTTACAAAGTTACATAACCTTGAATTAGAAAATTTAGAATGTACTAAAACTTTTACAATCCTGTTAAAGTTTAGTGGCCAGAACCTTCTTGGAGTTGTTAGGGTAACAAAGGAAATGCCAAGAACAGGCTGCCTTGGAGAATCCTGGGAAACTTGACTGGCTTTATTAAGCTTCTCATGGCCATGGAAACAGGCCATAGAACATTTTAGGCCCTGGCAAGCACTTTCCATGAGTCTACAGGGTCTTCTATTATCCTGCATAAATTGATCTTTCTTCCCTTCACAAATAAACACACAATTAACCAGTTTCACTGTGATGACTGACTTGAAGCTAAAGATTCCCCAATTTTAGCCCACCCATTCATTCCCACTTGTCTCAACTGTATTAAGTTTATGAGACCTTTGTTTTATAACGGCAATCAGAACCTTTCTTTGTATATTTCCTGTTCAACTAAATATCTAAATAATGACATCAATTGCTGTACTGATACCAATGATAATTGATGATGCTGAAGTGGGATTGTTGACAGCTACACAAAACCCTCATAAGTTAGCCTGAAATCATCCTGAGTTGGTTGAGATAATAAAGTTTTAATTTGGCCTTTGAAAATTGTGTTGGGTCTGCCTGTGCATAGTGCATTAAGTGTATGAACAGTGTAGACTGTTCAAGATTTGACTTAAGCAAAGTTGAGAACCATCTGTATATTTAGGACATATCTTTTTCCTGCATCACAGCATCCAAAATTCCTCCCTTCAATGTTCTAAAAATTCAGAACCTTACTCTCTACCTCATGGTATATAGGGTCATTATCATGACAGGCAAAAATGATGCAGATTTTTAGTATATCTTTTGAAGTCCAATCTGGTGCTTCCATCTTATCTTGGGAGACTCAACATCTTGATGTGTAGTACTTGCCAGTTTGACCTATAACAGCTCTAGAATGACCATATGGATGATCTTATGGATAAACATGGTAATTAAATTCTAACCAAAGTTTGGCATCCAAACATAAAAATAAGACCTGTGCTTACTTTCAATAAATCCTGAATAAAAAAGGATAAGGGAGACCACTTCTGATTATCTATCCCAAGCATAGACAGTAAAATTCTACAGAGAAACAAAGGAAAAAAGATTGTTTGCTAGCTGCTGGCCTCTGTTAGAGAAGGCTCTTTCTAAGGGCACCAGAGGGAGTGGAGTGCAATCTGAACTGTGAGCCTGTTAAAGCCCAGTCTGACTCACCTGAAATCTATTTGAGAATATCTATTTTAAGTCTTCTCAACTCCATTAGTTGAACTCTTCATTGCAAGTGATAGAAACCCAACTCAAACTAGTGTAAGCCTAAAAAATGGATTTATTATGAGGAACAATGGACTCTTGGAACCGATAAGCAAGAATGCAGTTGGGTCTCAAGAACCACACAGAGTCAGAGACTCAAGTACCACCAGCCTTTCTGTCTTGTCTCTGTACCTATCAGCTTAGGGCAGATGCCTTACCCTGAAGCAATCAGCTGTGGGCAGGGGAGAGGTCACATAACAACTGGGCAGCCTGAAAGTAGAAAGAGGAAAGGGCAGAAACAAGAAGGTAGATAGTGCTAGCCAGTCATTCCCATGGGTGTCCACTGAACCAACAATCCCACCATTTTGAAATCTTTTTTTGCAGTCATTAATCTACGTATAAGTCTTGAGAAATATAGCATTTCCTGGATTAGGAAATTCAATATTGGGGTGCCTGGGTGGCCCAATCAGTTTAAGCATCCAACTGTTGATCGCAGCTCAGGTCTTGATCTCAAGGTTGTGAGCTCAAGCCCAGCGTGGAGCCTACTTGAAAAAAAAATGGAAACAAAACTCAATATTATGAAGGCTAATTCTACTCAAGTTGATTTCTAGATTACACATAATTCTTACTAAAATTTCAACATGTTTATTAGTAGATCTTGACAAGCTGATTCTAAATGTATATGAAAGTGCAAAAAGCCAAGAATAGCCAAGATACTGACCTGTACTGAAAGATCTGGTCTGTACTGGATGATCCACTTCCTATTCACTCAAGATGGGATTTTAAAAAAAGATAGAAAACTCACACAATGCTACACACAGTTTCACTCAATAAATGCCCATTTAGCATAAATAAATGACCCTATATCAGCTCTCCGTTCACTGCCAGAGCAAGGAAGCTCAATCATCAGATTTAGGTCTATTTTAGGATGGATGGACTAATTGCCTAAAATATTATGGATTTTTTAAGAAACATTTATTGAAAACATATTATGGTGTCACCCTACTTAAAGGAAAATTAATTCTCCATTCACAACAATTTTAATACCTAGTGTGTGGGTTTTCCACAGCAAACAATACTCTAATTCTCTGCAGACAACAATTGGGTATCCTGCAATTCAAATCAAATCTGAAACTAACTACCTGGAGTTAGTGAAGACCCCACAGATTAACGGCTCAGTCCCCAAAGACTGCCTCTCATTTCAGATAACACTTGCAAGTTTGAGCTTCCTATACTTCTGATCAACTGGCTATAGATTAGGTGTTCCTACAAACCCTGCTCAGGATTAATAATGTGCTAGAATGGCTCACAGAGCTCAAGCAAATATTTTACTCATAGAAGATATTATGAAGTGTACAAATTGAACAGCCAGATGAAGACATACATAAGTGTGAGATCTAGAAGGGTCTCAAGCTTCTGTCCCTACGAAATTTGGGATATACCACCCTTCTGGCACATGGATCTGTTCACCCACCTGTAACTTCTCCAAACTTCTTTGTTTTGGGTTCTATGGAGATTCTACTATATAAACATGATTGAGGCGGGACTTGAGGGACTCGCTGGTTACGACCGCTGTAGTGCTGAGTCGCTGGAGCCATGGCTCGTGGTCCCAAGAAGCATCTGAAGCGTGTAGCAGCTCCAAAGCATTGGATGCTGGATAAACTGACTGGTGTGTTTGCTCCTCGCCCATCTACTGGTCCCCATAAGCTGAGAGAATGTCTCCCTCTCATCATTTTCCTAAGGAACAGACTTAAGTATGCCCTAACAGGAGATGAAGTAAAGAAGATCTGT
>CM053621.1:19494170-19534386 GCA_028646535.1 Procyon lotor
ACTGAAAGTATTTACTAAAATGAAAATTACCTATTAAAGGAGAGATCTATCGGGAAGGAGACAAATCATAAGAGATTCCTAAACTCAAAACAAACTGAGGTGGCTGGGAGATGGGGGGCTAGGGATAGGGTGGCTGGGTTATGGACATTGGGGAGGGTATGTGCTATGTAAGTGTTGTGAAATGTGTAAGCCTGACGATTCACAGATATGTACCCTGGGGTAAATAATACATTATATGTTAATAAAAAAAATGATTGATTAAATCCTTGGCATTGGTGATTAATTCAATCTTCACCGCTGTCCCTTCCCCAGAGGTTGGGGATGTGACCCACATCCATGATGACATCATCCACAACCATGATGGTTTCCTCTGGAAACCAACCCCCAATCTGAAGTTACCTAGGGACTCATTAATATAAATTCAAGCATGGTTGAAAGGAGCTTATTATGAATAATGAAAGATGTTCCTCTCACCCTTACCATTCAGGAAATGACAACAGTTTTAGGAGCTCTGTGCCAGGTTCCCTGGGATGGAGACCAAATATATATTTCTTATTATAGCACCATATCATTGGTAAATGAAGCAGTGATTATCAGCATTCTGGTGTTTCAGCATCTCTGTATACTGCTATGTTTTAATATGATTAAAGATTTACACTGTTAAAAAAAATACAATAGGCTGTTGAAGTCATTTAGGTTGCAACTGAATTCTTTGAGGAATTAAAAACAATTATTCTCAGGATAGCTCAGTCAATTAAGAATCTGCCTTCAGCTCTGGCCATGATCCCAGGGTCCTGGGATGGAGCCCTGAGTGGGTCTCCCTGCTCAGGGGAGAGTCTGCTTCTCCCTCTCCCTCTGCCCCTCCCCCTGCTTGTGCTCTCACTCTCACGCTCAAATAAAAAATATCTTAAAAAAATAAATAAAAACAACTGTTCTCATTTTATAAATTGAGTCTTTATAAGAACAGAAATGCAAGTTTAGAAGCAATTCAAATTCTACCTCTTCTTTTTACCAATCCCCAAACCTCTTCCATCCATCTCAAAGGCTTGTAGGTTAAAAAAAAAAAAAGTTTGTAGGTATTGTAAAAATTCTGACTTTAGGAAACAAAAACCCTCCTTAGAGGGACTTCATTTTTTCTTTGTGTCTTTGGGATGTAAGTATAGGTTTTTATTTAAATTCCACTTAGTTAATGTCAGTGTAATATTAATTTCAGGTGTACAATATAGTGATTCAGCACTTCCATACATGACCTGGTGCTCATCACAGCAAGTGCACTTCTTAATCCACATCACTTATTTAACCCATCCACCCACCCACCTCCCCTCTGGTAACCATCAGTTTGTTCTCTGTAGTCAAGAGTCTGTTTCTTGGTTTGCCTCCCTCTCTCTCTTTTTCCCTTTGCTCACTTGTTCCCTTTCTTTCTTTCTTTCTTTCTTTCTTTCTTTCTTTCTTTCTTTCTTTCTTTCTTTCTTTCTTCTTTCTTTCTTCCTTTCTTTCAAGAAAGTGTGTGCATGAGTAGGGGGAGGGGCAAAGAGAGAGGGAGAGAATCCCAAGCAGGCTCCACATCCAGTGCAGAGCCTTATGCGGGGCTCAATCTCACCACCCCAAGATCATGACATGAGCCAAAATGAGGAGTTAGATTCTTAACCATCTGACCCATCCAGGTGCCTCAATTTGTTTTGTTTCTTAAATTCCACATACGAGTAAAATTATATGACATTTATCTTTTTCTGACTGGCTTATTTCACTTAGCATAATACTCTAGTTCCATCCATGTTATGCAAATGGCAGGATTTCATTCTTTTTATGGCTGAATAATATTCTATTTTACACACACACACACACACACACACACACACACACACACACCTTCTTTATCTATTCATCAGTTGGTGGACCCTTGAGCTATTTCCATAATTTGGCTATTGTAGATAAAGCTGCTATAAACATCGGGGGACATATATCCCTTTGAATTAGTATTTTTGTATTCTTTGGGTAGATACCTAGTAGTATAATTGCTGAATTGTAGGCCAGTTCTATTTTTATATATTTATATATTTATTTATTTAAAGATTTTATTTATTTATTTGACAGAAAGAGAGAGATCACAAGAAGGCAGAAAGGCAGGCAGAGAGAGAGGAGGGAACAGTTTCCCTGCTGAGTAGAGAGCCCGATGCGGGGCTTGACCCCAGGACCCTGAGATCATGACCTGAGCTGAAGGCAGAGGCTTTAACCCACTGAGCCACCTAGACGCCCCAGCAGTTCTATTTTTTAATATTTAAAATATTTTTATCTTTTTGAGGAAACTCCGCGTTGTTTTCCAGCTGCATGAGTTTGCATTCCCACCACGAGTGCAAGAATGTTCCTCTTTCTCCACACCCTTGCCAATACCTGTTGCAGAAACATAATTTGGATTTATCTGTTCTTTTATAAACTAGTGAGTTTTGCATTACCACACATGCATTTCTTGACTGAAATTTTTAAAAACAAAAGCAATAAGATTTCTGTGGTTGTCTGTATGTTTATGTATGTCTATGTATGTATGTATGTTTATAGATGTGTGATATATTTCCAGATGGTGAGCCCTGTTTAATTGGCTTAAAAATGCACAAGCATTATATAAATTAAGTATACTCTGAGAAATATAAAAACTAACACAAATGTTTTTCAAGTTCATGTGATCTAAGATAAATCCTTAATAAATAAAAACTGGTTTAAGTTTGTCGGTTTAATTAAAAAAGGCAGGTCCTTTGAGTTTTCAGTATTAAATATAACACATTTATTTTACCCAAGTTTACTAAAAGATAAATAAGCTCATTTTTCCCTGTTAAAGAATTTGTCAGCAAGAAAAATGCTTAAAACAATGGTTAACTTTGTCTGGTGTCTCATGAAATACCCACGGATAGTCCCAAACATAATCGTGGGAGCAAGTGATTTAGATAGACATAAATGGGATAAGGGTTTTTAAGTGAACTTTTCAGCAATAGTTACGTTTTATGAAACTTAAATAGTTTCCCCAAATCTTTTTGGTAAGTTGAAACTTTAGGGTTTTGCTAAGTTACTTTAAATGATGGATAGTCACTGAACATTTCCAAATAAGGTAAAATAATAAAACATTAATTACTGAACATAGGTTTACTTACTTTGGGCTTCCTTTTATAGAAGAACTAAAGATATTTGGGTCTATTAGTAAACATGTTTGTGCCACATTGGAAAATCTACTATAAACAAGAATATGCCTCTAGAAATTATGAAATGTATTTATAAATTTGGCAGTAATGGACAATCATTTAATTCTTAATTTTCAGTAGAAATTAAGGTTTTTATGGGTTAAAAATTCTAATATGTTAAATAAAACTAACAGAAATAATAAGCAAAACATCTCTGTATACAAGGAAAATAGAATGTTTTTTCACTAAGGAAAGTATGAGGAATGGAGATGCATTTTTGTTGATGGAAAAGAAAGTAATTTTGTCTTAAAGTAAAGCTAATTGTTTCAGAATGGGAAAGAGAACAAAGGACATGGAAAGTTGTAGAAGGTTTGTAGAAAAGGGATCTTGGGAAAGGAATTTTATGTGTGGTAAAGCTGGCTAAGATTGAAATGGATTTAATTAAATATTTTTAATTTAATTAATGTTATTATCAAAAGTGCACTGATACAAAATTAGAATTTGGTTTTCTCTCTATTAAGAAGGTGACATTTTTCTTAAATTATTGGTTTGTTCTTAATCTCTTGATAAAAAATTTAAATAAACGTTTTGGGTTTTGTTTGTTTGTTTTCTGCCATTTAAGAAATTTGCCTGGAAAGCAAAGATTTTATGTTTTATCAAAATACTTTCCTGTGTTTCATGTTATCTTTATCAATATGTCTTTGATTACTTAGGTAAACCTAGTCTTCTCAACATTGAAAGGGCAAAGTTTTGCTCAGAACTATGTAACCTTCTGTATTTGCCTTTGAAATTTTTTTGTCACTTTGGCTAAATGCATAATTAAGTATTGTTTCATAATGCTCTGTGATCCTTTTTAGTAAAGTCTTTTGATATTGTTAAATAACTTCTCCAAATCAAATTCTTTTTTTTTAAAGATTTTATTTATTTGACAGAGAGATCACAAGTAGGCAGAGAGGCAGGCAGTGAGAGAGGGGGAAGCAGAGAGCCCGATGCGGGGCTCGATCTCAGGACCCTGTGATTATGACCTGAGCTGAAGGTAGAGGCTTTAACCCATTGAGCCACCCAGGCGCTCCTCCAAATCAAATTCTGAATAGTCTTTTTTCAACCTCCACCTAACTTTGGGATTTTTCAGTGGATCCAAGAAACATCTCAAAAGATCCATTCTCTCTCCATATAAAAAGAGATATTAAACTAATTAGACTTATTTGATACATTAAATTACATGGGAAGCATCATCAAATTAGAGGTAGTGCTTCTGTTAATATAAGTGTTCCAGAAATTGTATGAAATTTCTGGAAATCTGTGTGTGTTTCTGTGTGTGTTTCCTGTGTGTGTTGCCTCAGCATTAAGGGCATTTTACCCTGTGCAGTTTTACTGAAACACTCTGAAAAAATATTCCAAGCTTCATATTAACCTTAACCTGTCAATGTAACGAGTTCATGAACATTGCTGTATTGTCCAACTCCTACTGACAACAGTACTAGAGGGGAGCTTAACTTTATAAAGAAATGTATTTTGACACTGATATCTTTAATTAAAGTGTTCTGATCTTAAAAAAAAATTGTATGAAATTTCTGGAAATCTTATATGTCCTGGTATAATGTTATTAGTCATAATTCTAGTTATCTTAAAATGTTGCATTCACAGAAATAACCAAATTTTTCTGGTGGGTAGGGAACTCTCATCAGATCTTGATCAACAGGTATTTTAAAGTCTTTTGTCATTTACAGACAATTATTGTTTTACTACAATGCTTTTATAAAAGTGAGTCATGGAGGGGCGCCTGGGTGGCTCAGTCGTTAACCGTCTGCCTTCAGCCCAGGTCATGATCCCAGGGTCCTGGGATCGAGCCCCTCATCGGGCTCTCTGCTCAGCAGGGAAGCCTGCTTCTCCTGCTACCATTCCCTCTGCTTGTGTTCCCTCTCTAGCTGTGTTTCTCTCTATCAAGTAAATAAAATCTTTAAAAAAAAAAAAAAGTGAGTCATGGAAAGGACCGTACCAAGAACAATTGATAACACCAGTGCCAAATTACAAGGTGTCAAACTTTGGGTGCATACTTCACAAATGAAGAGGACTCCAAATGACGTCTGGTCCTGTGCAAATGCCAGAGACCTCAAAATCAAATTGACTAGGAAAAGAAGTAGCTGGCATTGAGGTGGACTGCTTCCTTCCAAGACATCAGGTCAAGAACATTTCTTTCCATTTTCTTTTCCCATCTGACCGTCCTTTTTCTAATTCTTACACCATGAAGGTCCTATGACTCTATTGTTCACCTTTTGCCTTGCTTTAGCCTGGAAGGGAAATACCATTGTTTATATATTTCAAACATTGTGAAGGGAGGTAATCCAACTTCAAATGTCTGTTGGATTTGCCGTGGTTCTGATGATTCTATGGTTCTGCCCATCACAGAATTCTCCCTGATCTCCAGTGCCTCAGCTTCTCTATAACAAACTCAGCCTCCCCTCTATCATATTAGGTTCCCTAACCCTGGGGGTCTATTTCCCTGTCTCTGGTTCATAACCCCAAACGTTAGAACCTTGTGTCCAGGTTCTTACAAAGAAAGGGACACAAGGCAAAAGTAACCAAAATAAAACTGCTTATGTGGTCTACAGATCTTTATATTTTACTTGCCTCCATGACTGCCACCTTTCTTGTCCTGATCACAGGCCCAGGAATTACCAAGGGGCATTCATGACTTAAAGTCACTTCCTCTGGCAGATCCTTATTCCCCTACTTAGGAGTAACTGCTAACAATGCTATGATCAAGAACCTCTCTCTTGAAGATATTACAAACCTCTCTTTTGAAGATATTGCTGCTAAAACATAGCTGCCCAACAAAATTCCCTAAATTCTTTGACCAAAGTCATTTTTGATAATAGGGTAGACTTTGGTTACCTTTTAGCTGAGCAAGACGTCTCAGCTATGGCCAACACCATGATTAACACTTTTGGGGAAGTTGAAAGCTACATAAAATCGTTGAATAATCCACATAGCTTACAAAAGTGACGCCTTCAAAATCTTTCTTTGACTTATTTGATTTTGATTTGGGCCTTGGGACCACAGCTCTGAAGTGCATTTCAGATACTGAGAATTATTCTGTTTGTAATAATCACAGTTGTCTCCTGGACATACTGAATTTCCTAAAAACTTTAAATGCATGTTCACAGCTGGTAACCACCAAAGCAAATGATCTAAGACGACAACATCAGAAAGGGAACAAAGAGAATGACTGACTTAAAGAATTTGAACCAGATGCTGTGACCAATGAATACCACACAGAGAATAAGTAGCTTCAGAGTGGTAGCTGGGAATAGTGCTAATGCCTTAAATTTTTATCACTTCTCTCAGGCTGAAAGTCTGATCAAAAAGGGGAATTGTTAAAAACAAAACAACACGCCCCAAATGGAATCACTTATTTTAAGCCTCACATCACCAAACCAAGACATAATTTCAGTTTTGGCTCTTCCTGAAATGGAATATTAAATCAGTGAGAAATTACCTGGTCAATATTAGTGAGCTAATTTCTGTGATAGTCCCCTGCCATCCCCTAAAGTAAAGTGACCTTGCCACAGCCAATCTGCTTTTTGCTAGTATTACTTCCTTGTTTCTGTTCCCTTCTGTTTATAAAAGTCTTCCATTTGAATCTGTGTCTGTTGGTCGACTCATGAATCATTGCATAAAGCCAGTGAGATCTTTCCAATGTACTCAGTTGGATTTTGTTTGTTTGGTTTTTTAAAGATTTTATTTATTTGTCAGAGAGAGAGAGAGAAAGACAGACAGACAGACAGCACAAGCAGGGGGAGTGGCAGGCAGAGGGAGAAGCAGGCTCCTTGCTGAGCAAGGAACCCAATGCTGGACTTGATCCCAGGACCCTGGGATCATGACCTGAGCTGAAGGCAGATGCTTAACCAGCTGAACCACCCAGGCAACCCAGATTTTGTTTTTTTAACAACAGAGAAACATTTGGGTTTATCTTCTTACCTTCTCCTAAGTAGTGAAAGGTCAGAAGGAGTTTTTTTAGCAGCTGGAAACATTTGCACAAAAAATTATCTCGTAACTCCAGACACTGTTTATATTTTCAATATTTATTTATTTACTTACTCATTTATTTTTAAGTTTCTATTTTAATCACCCAATGCTTCACGAGTAGACTCCTTAATCCTAATCACTTATTTTACCCATCCCCTAACCTCTTCCCCTCTGGTAACCATCAATTTGATCAATTTGTTCTCTATAGTTAAGAACCTGTTTCTTGGGTTGCCTCCCTCTCTCTTTTTTTTCCTTTGCTCATTTGTTTTGTTTCTTAAGTTCCACATATAAGTGAAATCATATAGCATTTTTTTCTTTCTCTGACTGACTTATTTCTCTTAACGTAATACTCTGTAGCTCTACCCATGTCATGGCAAATAGCAAGATTTCACTTTTTTTCTTTTTAAGATTTTACTTATTTATTTGATAGAGAGACGGCAAGGGAGGGAACACAAGCAGGGAGAGTGGGAGAGGGAGAGGAAGCAGACTTTCTGCTGAACAGGGAGCCCGATGTGGGGTTCAATCCCTGGTCCCTGGGATCATGACCTGAGCTAAAGGCAGACACTTAACAATTGAGCCACCCATATGCCCCAAGATTTTACTTTTTATGGTTGAGTAATATTCCATTGTATGTATATACCATGTCGTCTTTATCTATTCATCAACTGATGGGTACATGGACTGCTTCCATATCTTAGCTATTGTAAATAATGCTGCTATAAACATCGGGATTCATGTATCCCTTTGAATTAGTATTGAATTGAATTTTGTATTCTTTGGGCAAATTCCCACTAGTGCAATTACTGGATCATAGGGTAGTTCTATTTTTAACTTCTTGAGGAACCTCCATACTCGTTTCCACAGTGGCTGCACCATTTTGGATTCCTACCAATAGTATAAGAGGGTTTCTCTTTCTCCTCATCCCTGCCAACACCTGTTGTTTTTTGTGTTGTTGATTTTAGTCATTCTGAAAGATGTGAAGTGATAGCTCATAGTTTTGATTTGTGTTTCCCTGATGATGAATGATGATGATCATCTTTTCATGAGTCCCTTGGCCTTCTTTGGAGAAATGTCTGTCCAAGTCTTTTACTCATTTTTTAAATTGTATTATTTGGTTTTAGAGAATTGAATTATATAAATTCTTTATAGATTTTGGATAGTAACCCTTTACTGAATATGTCATTTGCAAATATCTTCTCTCATTCCATATGTTGCCTTTTAGTTTTATTGATTGTTTCCCTTATTATGTGAAAACTTTTAATTTTGGTCCAGTCCCAATAGTTTATTTTTACTTTTGTTTCCCTTGCCTCAGGAGACCTATCTAGAGAGATGTTGCTATTGTTGATGTCAGAGAAATTATTGCATGTGCTCTTTCGTAGGATTTTTATGGTTTCAAGTCTTACATTTAAGTCTTTAATCCATTTTGAATTTATTTTCGTGTATGGTATAGGAAAGTGTATGGTTTCATTCCTTTTCATGTTGCTGTCTGGTTTTCCCAGCACCATTTGTTGAAGAAATATTCTTTTTCCCATTGCATATTCTGTGCTGGTTTGTGGAAGATTAATTGACCATAAAATTGTGGGTTTATTTCTGGATTTTCTGTTCTGTTCTATTGATCTATGTGTCTATTTTTGTGCTAGTACCATACTCCTTTGATTATTACAGCTTTGTAATATAAGTTGAAGTCCGGAATTATGATGCCTCCAGCTTTGTTTTTCTTTTTCAAGATCACTTTGGCTATTCTGGGTCTTTTGTGGTTTCATGCAAATTTTAGGACTGTTTGTTCTAGTTCTGTGAAAAATGCTGTTGGTATTTTGGTAGGGATTGTATTAAATGTGTAGATTGCTTTGGGTAGTATCACCATTTTAACAATATTTGTCCTTCCCATCTATGAGCAAGGAATGTATTTCCATTTCTTTGCAGATACTATATTTTAAAATTGCTTTGATTTAGAAAATCAAATAATGTTATTTCATGATCAATGTTTCATGATTAAATTCTATTTTGACTATTGTGCCAGGTTGATTATTTTTAAATGCTACTTAGTTTTCATTAAATGAATTTGTTAACAAGTTATAGGATTATAATTTATAATTCATGTTGATATTTTGATATTTTATGATATTATAAACTTTTGTATTTTGAAATGTATTTCAATATGTAGTTTGATTTTTTATTTATTTATTTATTTTAATTTTATTTTTTTAAAGATTTTATTTATTTGACAGAGAGAAACACAGCGAGAGAGGGAACACAAGCAGAAGGAGTGGTAGCGGGAGAAGCAGGCTTCCTGCGGAGCAGAGAGCCCGATGCGGGGCTCGATCCCAGGACCCTGGGATCATGACCTGAGCCGAAGGCAGACGCTCAAAGACTGAGCCACCCAGGCGCCCCTGTAGTTTGAATTTTTAAAAAGATATTTGAATTCCTAACAGTTTATAAAATCTTGGTGCATTAGAGTTCAGCTTATATGTATATATTTTCCCTTTTTTAAATGTTTTATTTCGGGGCGCCTGGGTGGCACAGTCGTTAAGCATCTGCCTTTGGCTCCGGTCATGATCCAGGAGTCCTGGGATTGAGCCCCGCATCGGGCTCCCTGCTCGGCAGGAAGCCTGCTTCTCCTGCTGCCATTCCCTCTGCTTGTATTCCCTCTCTCACTATGTTTCTCTCTGTCAAATAAATAAAATCTTAAAAAAAAAAAAAAAACTTAAAAAAAATAATAAAATGTTTTATTTCATAAGGGACTGGCTTATGCAATTGTGGGAGCTGGCAAAACAAATCCAAAGTCCCCAGCAGGGCAGGCAGTAGAAGGGAAGGTCACAAGCAGGCTGGAGTTCCATAGACACAAGTGGAAGCTTGTTCCCAGGCACTCAGGAAGGAAGATCCAGAGGGAATAGACAATGATTGCATGAATAATTGGGAGAGACTGTGTGTACGCTACCAAATGGCTGTTGTCTTCCTTCCATCCTCTGACTTCATGCAAGAATATTGCTTGTAGCCCACACTAGGTAGGATCACACTAGAAAGGGAATTCTGGGATCTGTAGTTAAACCTTGCTGAGTTGCCACAGGATGTGCTCATCACACTTGTGTAGTACCAGCCTTGGTAGACAATGCTATGATATTATCTCCATCATCTCACCTTTTTCTGCACATCATTGCCAATTTCTGGCCCTGGGCTTCCTGCATGTGCCTCTTGTGGGCCGTCTCCCTTCCCTTCTTCCAGCCTAGTGCTTTTTGTCTTCTCAAAGCTGGGTAGGCATGGATTCTGGCCTTCTCCAGCTATTTGAGGCCAGCTGGTCCCATTGGTTCAGACTCCTCTATCTCACACCCCAGAACTGCAAGCCTCTCCACAACAAGGCAAAGATCTGCTCTTTCAGAGATGGGATTCACCCCTCCTCACAAATATTTCAACCATGTTTGCCAGTGACTTTATTTACATCAAGGCCCTCACATTCCCATGCTGCTGATGGCCCATGATTGCTGAATTTAGCCCTCTGGGAGCCCTGGGAATAATAAAGCTTTGTGTATTCTGCATTTGTATTTTGCACATTGTGTGCATGTAAATATTTTACCAGAGTGTAAACAAGGCATGGGCTTGCTGCCTTCTTCACTGCTGTCTCCTGTGCTCCACAAGGCCTGGCAGGCAGTGGACACTCAATAAATAGGTGTCGAATGCATGAGTACAATATACATGCACATTTCTGTACAAGCATGTGTGTACACTGTAAATCTCTGTGTGTAGATGTTTTTGTGTGTGTTTGCATGAGTGTATGTGTGTGTGTGTGAAGAAAAATATTTGGGTGGCCCAAAAGAGCCATATAAAATAAAATAATTATTTTATTTTATTTTTAAAGATGTTATTTATTTGTTTATTTGAGAGTGAGAGAGAAAGAGAAAGAGAGAGAGAGAGATAAAGGAGGGGGAGAGACAAGCAGACTCCAGGCTGAGCACTGGGGCCCCACGCAGGCCCTATCCCATGACCTCGACCTTGAGACCCGGACCTGAGCTGAACCCAAGAACAGGACCCTCTATCAACCAAACCACAGGACTGTTTTAACGAATTCTAGCTCTGACTGTAGGATTCATTCAGAGAAACATTTGGAAAATTGCCGTTTGTGCAGAATGGAAGAAAGTACATGGATACCTTCTGTAGTGGGTTGAATGGTGGGCCCCGAAAAGATATGTGCTAACTCCCAAAACCTGTGAAGGTGACCTTATCTGGAAAAAGGGCCTTTGTAGATGTAGTTAAGTTAAGAGATCATCCTGGATTATCCGGTGTCTGCAGGATCCTGCCTGAAGTCAATGACAAGTTTTCTGTGAGAGGAGATGGGGCAATGTGAGCACAGTGGCAGAACTTGGAAGATATGGCTAAGGAAGGCACGGAATGCCTGCAGCCCCCAGGAGCTGGGAAGGGTGGGACAGAGACCCTCTAGAGAATGTGCACGTCCCCCAACACCTTGATTTCAGACTTCTGCCCTCCAGAACTATGAGAGGATTAATTTGTACTGTGTTAAGCCGCTTGGTTTGTGGTAATTTGTCATGGCAGTCACAGGAAATGACTACACTTTGTGTGGGGCATGGAAGAACTTGTGGCCAATTTGTCCAGGGCTGTGTGTGCCTGTGGCTGTGCACCCCCACATTCCACCTTGACTGCCAGCCCTGGGTGTGTGCAACAGCACAGCAAATATTTGCAAGGAGTGGAGCAAACAGGCAGTGGATCTATGAGGGAGCCCGCTGGGAGGGCCAGGCAGGGTACAGAGATCTGGAACACTTCAGATTCACCGCGCCCCTGGAAACTTTCTGGAAATAATGCTTTTGGGGCATTTGGAAACCCTTAGGGACTACCAGGGACCACGAGGGAATAGGGAGGAAAAGGATGGTTTTTCTGCTTCCAGCAAATCGGTCCTTTTCCAGAGCATGGTTCAAGTGAAAGGCTAGCACCCCCCACCTCGCAGCAGGCCCAAGGGGGCTGAAGGGTTCTGCAGGGGTGGGCGCGGGGCAGGGCGGGGGGCGCTGCCACTCCTGCTGCAGTGAGCTGCAGCTCAGCTCCCGGCATGGCGTTCAGGCTGCTTTCACGGCTCTCTGCTTCGTTTCCTGTCCTGCTTGCTTTTCCTTCTCTGTCCAACCTGGCGCAGGAATCTCCAGCGCCTCAGCGCCTGGGTGGCAGCCAGCTCTGCTTTCCTTGAATGACTGGCAAAAACAGCAGGGCCAGGCGGGAATCATCATCAGACAGGGAACGGGCCATTTCCACAGTCCCTGAAATACTGAGTAATTTCCACAGATTACTTGTACGTTACAACGGGAAAAATAATAACTTCACAGTGGACGATCCTACCTTAACTAGAAGTCAGCATCACTGATGACTGAAACTGACCTCGCGTGCATCCTGCTTTGATGGCATCTCCCTTTGGGGCTGTTTCCTGCCCCCGCCCCCAACAGCAGAAAACTCAAATTGAAGACTTGAGTTTTATTTTGACTTTGAAAACAGTTTCAAGTTTCTTCAAAGTGTGAAGACTTTGAGATTTATTTTATAAATATAAATGTAGTATGCCTCCAAAGACAGGAAGAGTGAGGAAGAGGCGAAAGTGGTGTAACCAAATGCAACGCACGGATTAGACGGAAAAACTAGCCTTGCCCGCAGTCCTGGGCACAAGGGTGGGTTCGACCTCGCGGGGCTGACGGAATCTAAGGACAGGGAGACGAGTGGCAATGAAACAAGAAAGGGATTTATTTCAGCGAGGCCAACAACGGGAAGACAGCAGACTAACATCTCAAGACTGTCTCCAGGGGCGCCTGGGTGACTCAGTCAATTAAGCGATTTCCTTGGGCTCAGGTCATGATCCCAGAGTCCTGGGATCGAGCCCCACATGGGGCTTCCAGCTCTGAGAGGAGCCTGCTTCTCCCTCTCCCATTCCCCCTGCTTGTGTTCCTTTCCTGCTGTGTGTCTCTCTGTCAAATAAATAAAATAAAAAATCTAAGAAAAAAAAATCGTCTCCAAAGCGCCAAAAATACTTCTAGGTTTCCACAAGGAAAATGTGGAACAAAGGTGGGAACACATCTGTAGGTGGGCCTTAAAGACATCATTGTCTTGGGGTCAGGTAGGATCTTGCTGGCTCAGGGCAATCTTTCTTGAGTGGGTAGTTTCACTTCCCATCAGGGGGTGCTATACCTGCAGGCTCTTTTGTCTGAGTTCAGAGATAAGCTGGAAAGAAGAACTTAATCAATTAGAAAGTACAGACTGAGGTCAAAATGGAGGTTATTGAAATCCTCTTTCAAAAAAGACATAATTGGGATGATTCAAAAATGTGAATATGGACTGTATATTACATAAATTTGATAAATTCCTTTCACTGGATCATTGTATTAGAGAATATCCTTGTTTTTAGGAGATACCTATGAAGTAAAAAGGAACATAAGACAGTGTCCAGGGTGCCTTAGGCGGCCCAGTCTGTTAAGCGCCTGCCTTTGGCTTGGGTCATGATCTCAGGATTCCGGGATGGCCTCCACTACCAGCTCCCTGCTCAGCGGAGAGTCTGCTTCTCCCTGTCCTCTGCCATTCCACCCCCTCCCCTGCTCTCTGGCCCTTTCTATCTGTCACATAAATGAATAGTCTTTTTTTTTAAATGCACAATGTCTATAATTTATTATCAAATGGTTCAAAAACAATAATAATATTATATATTATATATAGACAGATAATTATATATAGACATATCAAACAAATGTAGCAAATGTTAATGACTGGTGCATCAACAGTTGGGCACTTGGTAAACAATATATATACTGGAGTTAACTGTATTATTCTCACCAATTTTTTCTATGTTTAAAATTTTTCTTTTTTTTTTAAGATTTTATCTATTTATTTTTGGTGAGGGAGAGAGAGAGAGAGAGAACACAAGCAGGAGCAGGGAGAGAGGCAGAGGGTGAGGGAGAAGCAGGGTCCCTACTGAGCAGGAACCCTGATGCAGGACTTGATCCCAAGACCCTGGGATCATGATGTAAGACAAAGGCAAACATTTAACAGACTGAGCCACCCAGGCACCCCAATGTTTAAAAATTTTCCAAAAAAAAAAAAAAAAAACAACAAACCAATAGGGGTTTTTGTGTGTGAATTACAGAGATGTAGAACAAAGTGAATTGATTCTTAAGGGAAACTCTGTCCCATTATTCAATTTAATCCATCTCAACAAACATTCCAAGGTCTCTTATGGGTCCAGAATAGTGTTGGGTGCTGCAGAGAATGTGCAGCAAATAATACCCCTTCCTATCTGCTAAGGGTGAGGGAGGAGAACCAGACAAATACACAGAGAACAAGAATGCAAAGTAGAGCAGGAAGAGTAGAATTTAGTGGTTCATTATTTACATACAACACTCTGTGCTTAACACAGTAAGTGCCCTCCTTAATACCCATCCCCCATTCAACCAATCCCCCCACTCACCTTCCCTCCAGCAACCCTCAGTTTGTTCTCTATAATTAAGAATCTCTTATGCTATGCCTCCCTTTCCTTTTTTTCTTCCTATGTTCATCTGTTTTGTTTCTTAAATTCCACATATGAGTGAGATCATATGGTTTATTTGTCTCTAACTTATTTCACTTTGCCCAATATCTCTAGCACCAACCATGTCATTGCAAATGGCAAGATTTCATTCTTTTTGATGACTGAGTAGTATTCCATTATGTATATATACCACATCTTCTTTATCTATTCATCTGTCAATGGACATCTGGGTTCTTTCCATATTGTTGATAACACTGCTATAAACTCGGGGTACATATATCCCCTTGAATCACTATTTTTGTATCCTTTGGGTAAATACTGCAGTAATGTAACTGCTTAATTGTAGGGAAGTTCTATTTTTAACTTTCTGAGGAATGAACTGCCATACTGTTCTCCAGAGTGGCTGCACTAGTTTGCATTCCCACCTACAGTGCAGGAGGATTCCCCTTTCTCCATATCCTCAAAACACCTGTTGTTTCTTGTGTTGTTGATTTTAGCCATTCTGACAAGTGTTAGGTGGTATCTCATCATGATTTGATTTGTCTTTCCCTGATGATGAGTGATGCTGAGCATATTTTCATGTGTCTGTTGGCCATCTGTGTGTCTTCTTTGGAAAAATGTCTATTCATATCTTCTGCCCATTTCTTAACTGGATTATTTGTTTTTTGGGTGTTGAGTTTGATGAGTTCTTTATACATTTTGGACACTAACCCTTTATCAGATATGTTATCTGCAAATATCTTCTCCCATTCTGTAGGTTGAAAGGCTTGTATTCTTATCTTCTTTTGTTGTTGTTTGTTTTGTTTTTTTACAAGCTCTTGTGATGAGGGCTGGCTTTCAGTAGATCACAGGGAGGGGAGCTGCTCTGCTACATAGGAAGCGCTGACCCAGAAGCAGGTCGTCTATGAATGGTTTAGCACCAGGTTCCCCATGAATGCACATTGCACTGTGTGATGGGCAAGGGGGCAGCCCCGGAAAGGCTTATAGTCTTTTTTTTTTTTAAAAGATTTTATTTATTTATTTATTTATTTGAGAGAGAGAGAGAGAGAGAGAGAAAGAGAGAGTGTGTGCATGGGGGGAGGGGCAGAGGGAGAAGCAGACTCCCTGCTGAGCAGGGAGCCCCATGTGGGGTGTGATCCTGATCACAGGACTCTGGGATCATGACTTGAGCCAAAGGCAGAGGCTTAACCGACTGAGTCACCCAGTTGCCCCAAAAGGCTTATATTCTTCATCATGGAAAGGTGGAGGATTTGGGTTTCTAGGAACAGCAAAGTGTGTTAAATATACATGGGAAACTAGTGGAAGATAAGGGTGATTGAGTAAGGTTATACAGATTCAACTGATGATGAGGTGATCGGTTCTCTCCAAGTTGTTCTCTTCCTGGTAAGTTGGGGGAGCATCTTTTCAAATAGAAATTTCCTTTGCAAAAGGTAAATGCATGTCCTGTTTCCTGAAGAAAGGAAGAGGACAAAGAACTTGTGTTTTCTGTTTCTTTTCTCTCTTTCTCTCTCTTTTTTTCTTTTTCATGTTTTCTGTTTCTTAATTGCCTTCAACTCAAAATAATCCATAAGCCACAATGGTAGATTTTGGGGTGGTGCTTCCCTATCTCCTTCACATGTAATTGAATGCCAGGCTCTACGTCTAAGGACTGTAGGGACCAATTTGTTCATTGCTGTGTCCTCAGCACCTCATGCCTGTTGAAAGACATCAGTCAATGGGCTTGAATCGCCCAGATCCTGTACCATATCCTTCCAAGAAGCCCATTGCCCTGGGAAAGGGACAGAGGAGGGTGACCAGAAGCTGGTCACCTCTGCGGCCTCTTTAACCAGGGAAGGAAAACCAAAGCCGCAGGTGAAAATGGCCCTCTTGATTTGGGTTACAGGGGGCCTGAGCAAACCTTGTCCAAGAGGCAGGCTACAGAACAAGTCACGAGCATCTGTGAGCACAGGAGGGCTGCTCCCTGAAGCACCTCCCTCCCCCCTCCCACCCCATTCCCTGGAGCTTCTTTCCTTTGAAAGCCAGAGACTTGCTTAAGAGTAGAGTCAGACCCCTGTAGCTAGTCCAACATACACCCCCAAGCACTCAGCTTCTTTGATGTAACCTAAGACCCTCACTCTGGACTTCTGACAAGGTGGTCTTCAAACCTGGAAAAGGGAGCAGAATTTAGCTGGGAACTTTTTGAAAAATGAAGTGTAACAAATCGAAAAGTGCATATGGAAAAGCGCACATGTGATATAGTTTGATGAGTTTTCTTTTTTTTTTTAGGATTTTATTTTCAATTATTTGACAGAGAGAGAGAGATCACAAGTAGGGAGAAAGGCAGGCAGAGAAAGAGGGGGACGCAGGCTCCCTGCTGAGCAGAGAGCCAAATGTGGGGCTTGATCCTAGGACCTGAGCCGAAGGCAGAGGCTTTAACCCACTGAGCCACCCAGGCGCCCCAGTTTGATGAGTTTTCATGAAGTGAACAAACCGGATAATTTCTAGATCAGGAAACAGACTATCACTGCCACCTCCCAGTCACTACTCCAGTCGCTGTCTCCTCACCCCTACCCCGGCCCTGTGATTGGGGTGACCCTTCTCCCAGAAGCAGAGCTTCTGCTTCATAGAATCCATGAGAGGCTTGGTGTCTAATTTACAAAGCTGCACAGATGGTTTATATGCAGAGCTAGGTTTGAGAACCACTCCTGGAAGTCACATAATCTTTTTTGTTGTAAGTGGAGCTAGAGGATGCCTTGACCCCAGTCTTGGGCTCAGTACCTGTGGCTGTCTGGCTGGGTTTACCCACGGAGCAGTGGGCATTTCCTGCATCTAGGGGCTACAGAGCATGTAGGTAGGAGCTCCCGGGCTTGGAATGCCCGACTGGTTGGTTCCAGCCTGGGCATGTGGCCCTTGCTCCCTGGCAGGAGTTCCACGAAGAGGTATTTTTGGAAGGTACAGGAATTCTGTAGCCTTTGGAAAATGCCTGCTCATAGACTAGACTGGATTTTCATTTTAAAATGCTGATGTGGCTGAGGGGCCTGACCTGGCCAGTTTTCCTGGATCTAGGGGTGGGGAAAGTGTGCAGGCATGCTCTTTTCCTTTTCTTTAAATTGTTTCACCATTTTCTTTTTGTCTCAAATCCCTTTATCCCACAAGCTTCAAGAGCACTGTGAGGTGTCACCTGGGCCTTTGATGCTATTTGCAGGTAAGTGTCTCATTTTGTCTTAAGTCAGCCAGGACTTGGGGGTCACTTTAGGTTGGGGCAAAATTTAACTTAACCCTCAATTCCCCAACAAGGTCTCTTTGCCTCTGCAGCCCTCACCCTGTCTCTCTGCCCTCCCAGGCCAGACCCTTTGTGCCTTTTGATTCTCTTCCCCATGTCCCTTTGCTTTGCCTTGGTGGCCTTTCTTGACAGCTGCAGCTTTTGCCATTTCTATCTCTATTCATTCACTCATCCGTCCATTTAACACACGCTAGGCCCTGTGCCGGGGGCAGGACAGAGGTCGGGCAGGCACAACCACTTTCTGTCATCATCATTTCTGCTCTTCCCCTTGAGACCTGCCTTTGTCTCCACTTCTCCACTTCCCACACTTTTCCTGCAGCCACATATGTGTACTCTCTGAAAGATCTCTTCTCCTTCACTTGCATTGCAAAGATAGCCTGTCTTCTCCATTTTCCGTTTCCAAGCCCCCTGCTCCCGACTCTCATTTCCAGCTCCCTTGGGCTGGGACAGAGAATAAAAAAGTGGGACCTGCCATGATTCTCTTCCCTGTTTCTGAGGGCCTCTCCCCACTTCCACCTCTCACCTCTACCACCATCCTCGGTCCATGCCACATTCTGGAATGGCAATGCCATGAAAGGAGATCTGTTGCACCAAAACCAAAATCAAAGCCAACCTACCCCCAAGGTAAAAGTAGTGGAGGGCTGTGTTGCCTCCTTAGTTCTCCAAGCCTGAATATTCCTAGGTGCGTGAACCAGACTTTCCCTCCAGGAGGTGAGATACTGTGGTCCTCACTCACCCTGGGTCAGGCCTTCCTGGGAGATGAATCCCAAGGAAGGAGCTGTTCGAGGCTGGCCTTAGCGGGCAGTGGCTTCCAGGCAGTCCCTGGGGTGTCAGCGACCACTTGTCCACTTCCTCTCTTTTCTTGGGCCTATGGGTGCTGCCTAGGTTGTTTGAAAGAAACAAGCCCTGAGTCCTTTGAATTGCTCCTTGATTGCTCCAGGGATGAAGCTGTCTGTGCCCTCAGGTGAGATTATCTGAGCCTGAGCAGATCACCTGGAAGAGGTAAAGCTGGGAATTGAATTCATAGAGCACGCTCGCACTATGTATCCTGACTATGTGGCTTATTAAGTCACACAAAGCCCCATACATGTCTCGTGATGCAGAGGTTCATATAGGCTTGAATGGTGAGTTTCGTAGAAGAGAGGATTTGTTTTTTTGTTTTTGTTTTTTTTAAGATTTTATTTATTTTTTTGAGAGAGAGAGATCACAAATAGGCAGAGAGGCAGGCAGAGAGAGAGGGGGAAGCAGGCTCCCTGCTGAGCAGAGAGCCTGATGTGGGGCTCAATCCCAGGACCCTGAGATCATGACCTGAGCCGAAGGCAGAGGCTTAACCCACTGAGCCACCCAGGTGCCCCATTGTTTTTTTTAATTCTGAATTTATTTGTTTTAGATAGGTAAGACAAGTACATGACACAAACTTTCAAGAAGTGCCTGAGTATATAGATGTGGTGAAAAATAAGTCTCTTTCCCACTCCTGTCCCCAAGCTCTTCAGTTTTCCATTCAGAATCAACCACTGCTGCAGTTTACTGTGCATCCTTCCAGAGATCATTTCTGAAAATCACAAGCATGTGTGTGTGGGGGTTGGTGGGGGTGTGTTCTTAAAAAAATGCAAATGAGTAAATTATATACACTGTTTTTAACTTTGTTCTTTTCACTTAAGAATATATTTTGGAGTCTTTTTTCTTAACACATACTGTATGGGTGGGGGGTAGATTTAGAAAGCAGAAAAAACTCTTCCCGAATGACTCTGAGCTTTGCTTTACTTCAAGCAGCTCCTTGCTTCTGGCTGCCTTTTACAGTGTGGCCCGTGAGCCACCTAAAGCTGTCCTGCTCTGGGAGATATCCTGCCATGTGACGGGCAGGGAGCCCACCCCCCTGCCAGATTCCACCTAAGTGATTTGTGTCCTCTATTCTTCCTGGATCCCCCACATCTTGGATTTGTTCTCGTAGTTTATTAGGTGAGATACAAGCACCAGCCCCTCACCTGGGTACTCAGTTGTTGTTGTTGTTGTTGTTGTTTTCAGGTCTTGTATTTGGGTGAAGTATTTTGGGGGCAGTAAGAAGGGCATCTCAGTTGCAATTCTGTTTTGCAGTGGAGAGGACTGGCAGTGGCTTCAGGTCATGCTAAGCATTTTTCCTGAAGGGGTCTGGAATGCTGGAAGTGGAATGGGACATAGCCCTTAACATTAAAAATATTTAAAATGACTGTGGGGGCAGCCCTTGGGTCTTTCTATAATCACTTTGTAGAGCTATCTTCTTCCTTCCCTTTCTCTTGCTCTAGGCCTGCTGATCTTGCTCATCTTCCTCATCTTCTTTTGATGAGCTTTGAAATCCTAGTGGTCCATTTCTTCTGCCCCAAAGCAGCTTGGGTCAAATCAGATCATCTTCTTCATTTGATTTAGACATTCCAAAGAAACTTATCATGATGGGCATTTCTTTAAAATTCCTCAGATCAAATTGCTTACAAGATTTTGCTAACTGAATAATGAAAAAACAAAGTTAGATATACTGATCCCTTTTTCTTAGAGAGGCACCAGAGTCAGGGGCTTTCAGAGGTTTGTTATCTCATTTTATTTTTTGAAAAAGTAAAAATACTTTGGGGCACCTGGCTGGCTCATTTGGTACAGCATGTGACTCTGGATTTCGGGGTTACTAGTTCGAGCACATGCTGGGTGTAGAGATTACTTAAAAATAAAACCTTAAAAAGACAGTAACAGCTTTATTGAGATATGATTCACATGCCATACAATTCCCTTATTTAAAGTACACAATCCAATGGTTTTTAATATATCCATAAAATTGTGTAACCATCACACAATCAATTTCAGGACATTTTCATCAATTACCTCTAAAGGAAACTCCATACCCATTAGCAGTCACTTCCCATTTTCCCCAATCCCCTCAGCCCAAGGCATTTACTAATTTACTTGCTATCTCTATGGATTTGTTTATTTCAAATATTTTATATAAATGGACTTCTACAATATGGGGTCTTTTATGACTATTTATTTCACTTAGTGTAATATTTTCAATATTACAATCCACACTGTAGCATGTATCAGAACTTCATTCTTTTTTTCCATGGGAAAAACGGTCTGTACCGTAGTGAAACCCAAACCCAGAGCTCTGTGTAAGCAGATGAGCAGTGCGACTTCTGCTGCAGAACTTCTCGAACCTCCCCTGGAGCCTCCTCAGATTTCATCTATGTTAGATGCAGACCACCTTCCTAACCCATCATTGGTGGAGGCCCCTTCAGAATCAAAACCTGCAGCAAAAGTAGACTCACTGTCAAAGAAGAAAGGTGTCCACAAGAGAAGCCAGCACCAGGGACCTGACGATATTTACCTGGATGACTTGAAGGCTTTCGAACCTGAAGTTGCAGCCCTCTATTTCCCTAAGAGTGAATTGGACCCTGGCTCCCGGCAGTGGCCTGAATCTGACACACTCTCTGGCTCCCAGTCCACACAGTCTGTGGGAAGTGCAGCTGCAGATAGCGGCACAGAGTGCCTCTCCGATTCTGCCATGGACTTGCCCGATGTCACCCTCTCCCTTTGTGGGGGTCTCAGAGAGAATGGAGAGATTTCCAAAGAAAAATTCATGGAGCATATCATTACTTATCACAAATTTGCAGAAAACCCTGGGCTTATAGACAATCCTAACCTTGTAATACGGATATATGGTTATATATAACTGGGCTTTGGCTGCTCCCATGATCCTTAGCTTGCAAGTATTCCGGAAGAGTCTGCCAAAGGCCACAGTTGAGTCCTGGTTCAAAGATAAGATGCCAAACAAGTCTGGTCGCTGGTGGTTTTGGCGTAAGAGAGAAAGCATGATCAAACAGCTGCCAGAGGCCAAGGAAGGGAAATCCGACGCGCCGCCAACCAGTGACCTGACATTGAGCGCAAAGGAGCCAGCCAGTGGCAGGCCAGCTGAGGATGATTCATCGAGCGATGAGGGGTCACAGGAGCTCGAAGAGTCCATCAAGGTGGACCCTGTTCCCACAGAGCTCCCAAGTCATGGCGGCACAACCTCATATAAGAAGTCTCTTCGACTCTCTTCAGACCAGATTCCAAAACTGAAGGTCCAAGATGGCCCAAATGATGTTGTGTTTAGTATTACAACCCAGTATCAAGGTACCTGCTGCTGTGCGGGAACCATTTACCCGGGAACTGGAATGACAAGGTCATCATTTCTGATATTGATGGAATGATAACCAAGTCTGATGCTCTGGGGCAGATTCTTCCACAGCTGGGTAAAGACTGGACTCATCAGGGTATAGCAAAGCTCTACCATTCCATCAATGAGAATGGCTATAAGTTTCTGAACTGTTCCGCTTGTGCCATCGGCATGGCTGACATGACCCGGGGCTACCTGCACTGGGTCAATGACGATCTTACCTCGGGGCCCTCTGATGTTATCCCCCAGCAGCTTGTTCTCTGCCTTCCACAGGGAAGTGATCGAAAAGAAGCCAGAGAAGTTCAAAATTGAGTGTTTAAATGATATCAAGAATCTGTTTGCCCCATGTAAGCAGCCCTTCTATGGAAACCGTCCAAATGATGTCTATGCTTACACACAAGTGGGAGTTCCAGACTGCAAAATATTCACCGTGAACCCCAAGGGCGAATTAATACAAGAAAGGACCAAAGGAAACAAGTCCTCGTATCACAGACTGAGCAAGCTCGTGGAGCACGTGTTCCCGCTTCTCAACAAGGAACAAAACTCTGCCTTTCCCTGACCGGAGTTCAGCTCCTTCTGCTACTGGTGAGACCCGATCCCCCAAGTGGACCTGGATGACCTCACGTGAAGTGGCACCTCCCGGGGAGGTCCGCAGGCACTTGCCTCCAGCAAGGGAAGGTGACCAGCACTTCTGCTGGACAGAGGCCACTGGGCTACCCTCCAAGTCACAGTTGCAGGACAAGACACGTGTTGACAGCTGGACACCAGCAGGCACTGGGAGAGCTCCTGGAGCTGGAACCGTTGTCTTCCTTCCCCTTCCCAGGCCTGGCAGGGTTGCCACTCAGAGCCCTGGGCAGGCGGACAGGCAAGGAGCTTGGACCTGCGGTTGGAAGCCTGGGCTCCTATCACTGGTCGTCTTCACACACGTGCTGTGTCAAGTGTGTGCTGGTGTTCCTTTAATTGAATAATTTAAAAAGAAGAAAAAAGAAGCTAAACAAGAGGGTACCAAAATATGTATAAAGTGTTATAATTTCCAAAAAATTATGTCCTTGTGTGGACCTCATTTGAACACTACAGCAACTCTCTAAGATACATATTTTTCAGACCTCATTCTGTAGATAACAAACAATCCAGTGTGGTTGACAGCAATTTTGAATATTAGATTAGATTTCTAAGCCCGTGCTTTTTGCAATCTGTGTTCTGTCCATCAGGAAGAGGAGGTAAAGCAATCAAAACACTTATCTGAAGGATACATGGAGTCCACTGAAACTGAAAGTGTGTTCTGACTTTCAAGGATGCAGAAGATCAGGCTTGTAAAGGCAAAAGCCACAAGATTACATAATTCGATTTAAAATAATTAAGATTGGGGTGCCTGGGTGGCTCAGTGGGTAAAGCCTCTGCCTTCTGCTCAGGTCATGATCCTGAGAGCCCCATGTCCTCCGGCTCTCTGCTCAGCAGGAAGCCTACTTCCCCCTCCTCTCTCTCCCTGCCTCTCTGCCTACTTGTGATCTCTCTCTCTCTCTCTCTCTCTCTCTCTCTGTCAAATAAATAAACTTAAAAATTTTTTTAAATAAAATAATTAGGATTGCCGCTAGTTGAGTTTAAACTTACTATCTAATACATGACTGTTTAGCTGTTAGGTGTTAACATTTTCTATTTCACTGCAAAGTAGAATGTTAAGTGGAGGAGATGGAGTTGAAACTAACAAGCTGAAATTGACAAAAGTCAAAAGTTTTATGTGTTCCCAGAACTGAACCCTACTTCCTCAATGTGCTCTCGACTGTAGAGGGACTCTGTGGCAAATGCTTACTTCATTTTGAACCTTCTTTCACAGTTCATAGAACTGAAAATTGCTTTGACAGAACCTGGTGTGGATATGTCAGTAGGAAGGAATCATCATCAACGGGAAATTTCAGCCCTCTCAATGTCTCTCTTCCCTTCGCCTTTTCTCCAATCCCAGTTTTCACTTCTTTCTTTCAAGTATCAGTTCCCTGCCCCTCTGGCTAGGACAGAATCCCCTATCACTCGCTCGCTCACTCATACTTTTGTGTGGAATGCAATATTGTGTGAATTTGCTCTGTTCTCGAGTTCTCTCCAACGAGAGGAAAGGTCCTCCGCCAGCAGGGGCCAAAGAGGTGGTATTCGAAGCAACGGACATGCAGAAAGAAGACTTCTTGGAAGAGCTCCTTTTCTTGTAGCGTGCCAGGGTTTCACTGATGAAGGCTGCCCACGCGGGGCTTGGGGAGGCGTGGACCGCACCCCCTGCCCTGCTCCCCACCGCCCCCGCAGCTAGGACAAAAGCGCCGTCTCTAGGGGAACGAGCATCCAGGCAGGTGGCGGCTCTCGAGCCCTGCTGGGGAGCGCGCACACGCAGGGACGCAGGGACGCCCGCCCGGCCGGCCGCGACGTCAGACCCATCCCGCCCCTTAAAGCCTTCGGGACACGGTACGCTTCCGAATACCGCCCCCTGCGGGCGGTGGCTAGCGAAAAACCACCAATCAGAGGAGCCGACACATCGCTCCGCCGGGAGGGCAGCAACCAATCGCTGCATACGTGTGATCCCGGGCACGCCCGCGAGGCTGGCGGCCGGCGCTGAGGCGCCGACGGCGGGAGTCGCTGCTGAGGCGGCCACGGGCGCGGGTCGTGTTGGCGCTGCTGCGCGGGGCCGGGCTGGGCTGGCTGCAGCTGGCGCCTGGCGGTGAGGGCGGGCTCCCGGGACGGGCGAAATGGCCCCTACCTAGGGCAGTGGGAGAAGCGGCTGAGCGCAGGATGCTGGGGAGGCGGTGCGGCGGCTCCTCACTCATCCCAGGTAAGGGGGACGCCGCGCTCGCTGTGGCTCGGCTCGGAGCGCCGCCCGGCCCCGCCGCCTTCCAGTCGCCGCCCACCTGGCTTCGGGCCCCGGCAGGCTCTGTCCTGGCATCCCTTGGCCCCGCGTCCCCTCCTGCCCGCACGTCTCATCTGCCCCGGGGCAGCTGTCCACCCCGCCCCCCGAGCGCTGCGCCCCTCGCCCTGGCCGGCAGGCGGCTGCACCCACACCCGCTCCCCTTCCCCCAGCGCCTGCGCTTCCCGGTCTCCGCTTCGCCGTCACCCCGCTAACCCCCGCCGCGGTCGGCCCCCCGCCCTCTCCCCTCCCTTCCTACCCCCTCTCCGTCCCCTCCCCTTTCGGGGCGCTGGCACGGTTTCCCAGCCTTTGCAGTCCTTCGGGGCGCCTTCCGGGGATGAGACCCCCGCCCCTCCCAGCCCATCCCGTTGGGATCAGATCAGACTTTTGCCCTCACTTGTACCTGAGTGTCTCTTCCGCAGAATCACCCTCATCCCTGCCCTTTAATGCCGTATCCTCCGTACTTTTCAGTCGCCCCCCACCCGCACGTCCCTTGGGTTTAGCCGTTTTGCTCCCAGTTGCCTTCCTCTCCCAGCTCGCCTCTTCTCCCCTCACTTTCATCAACCACTTCTTTTCCTTTACACTTAAACCTTCAGACACTAATACTCTCCTGAGTGCCAGATCTATAGTTTTAACATCATAATTCGTCTTTCAGTGAGCTAACATGTAAAACGCCTTGCCCAGAACCTGGCACACAGTAGGCCTGCCACACATTGGATGCTTATGCGTGTTAGCCTCTTCCTCCTTCCAGGTCTCTGTACTCTCTAGATGGTGGTAGTGAGAGGTCCAGTATCCAGAGGGATTCGACCCATTATTGGAAGAGTGGTATGGGAGATGGCACGACAAATTATTGAACTCCCGAGTGTGAGAAAGAGATTAAATTGTCAATTCTTACTCAATGAATTTATTCAGAAAAAAACCTTGAATTTAGCTATTTTTGCATCAAATATTGTTTTATATTAATTGGCTTTGTAAAGGATTCTTAGGGAACCTCACAATGTAATTATTCCCTTATCAGCCCCCCAACCCTTCCAACGGTAGTGTTTATCTCCTAGCCAAAATAACATTGTATGTAAGAAGTGTTTTACTTGTTTACCTCTCAGCTGGGTAGTCCAATCCCGCAGTGAATTTTCATCCTTTAAGAGCCTGGGGGAATCCAGTTTAGAATTCTTGGAATCAGCTGCTGGAGGGAACCAAAATGGCTTAGGAGTGAAAGTTCTAACAAGTTCTGTAAGAGTGAAAGAGTAATTATCTCTATCTTTCCCCAGCACTTTCTGGCGATCAAAGGAAGTAGCTACATTTTTTTTTTTTTAAGTGAAATAAATTTGACTTTTCACAATTGTAAATGTAAGGTTACTGGCGTCAACCCATTCTTGCCACATTTGCTTTAATGGTCTACAAGCCAGGGTGAATAAAACAGTTGCTTTTTCTTCTCCTGGGATCTCCAGAGCAGACTGAAGAAAATCATGTAAGAAAATCATGTAACTGCTGGTGCTGTTCTAGACTTCTGGATTCTGACTTTACTCAAACTGGCTGGAGATCCTTTGATTTACCCCCTAGGATATTCTTTTGTACTAAAACCCGAATGGCTTTTTATAGATTTTTATCACTTTGCTCTCTTTGTCCTATTCTTGATGATTCTTCATTGCTTATTTCACAATAAGCAGAAAATTCACAGAAGAAATTGATGGTCTTTAGCCCTGAACTAGTAAGGGTCTATCCTTTTTCTGTGTGCCTGTGCCTGTCTGATTTCTGATCTCCTTTCCTTTTATCAGAAGAAAAAGTGTCCTCCTTTCCAAGGCTAACATCTTTGATCTCCTCTATATTCTCATTTTTTTTCTCATCCTGCGTATGTGGTCAGGTTTACACCTTCCAAAACAAAAACAAAAACCTTCTCTCGATGCTTCCTTCCTTTTTATTTTCTCCGATTAATGTGATCTTCCTTAGAGTTTCGGTTTTTGTTCTTTTTCCTGTTCTCTAATTTCTTTGTGTGATTACATTTCCTATCAGGGCTTCAAATAGTACCTGTATATTTATGGTTTTCAAAGATGTGTATTCAGTCCTCATTTTTCTTGAGTTTCAAGTGTTCTTTATTTTCATCTATCTTTTGGACAACCGAACTTGGATACTGAGTACTCCAAACTTGGTTATCTTTTTCTTTCCCTTCCCTCTACTCACAGAGCCCCCTCAAGTACATATAAACACTCCTTGTCCTATTTTAGGCCTTCATCCTAGAAACCTTAAAATCCTCTTCTTTCCTCACAGTAAGTGTGTCATTGCTCATATTGTTTCTACCTGAAATCTTTTTCTTTCTTTCCTCGCTGCCAGAAGATTGGTTGAGGCCTGGATTAAGTTTTTCCTGAGCAGAGATGGTCATTTCCAACCCAAGCACCCCTCCCTCCCTCCCTCCCTCCCTTCCCTTCCTCCTTCCTTCATTTACCCAGTAAATTTACCTAGCACTACTTTAAAACCACCTAGGGAACTTTTAAAGGTTAAGGATGAGGGGATGAAGACTTCCACAGAGATTCTGATTCAATTGGTTTGGTGTGGTGCCAGACCTTGTCATTTAGAAAATGTTTCCTTGGGCACCTGGGTGTCTTAGTCGGTTAAGTATCTGCCATCAGCCCAGGTCATGATCTTGAGGTCCTGGGACTGAGCACCATGTTGGGCTCCCTCCTCTCCTTTCACCCCCTCCACTTGTTCTCTTAAATAAATAAAATCTTTTTTAAAAAATAAGAAATTAAAAACATGCTTCCTATGTGATAGTAAAATGCAGCTAGGGCTGAGAACTGGGCTGAGAGCTTGAGGAGGGACTGACAGAACTCTGAGGAATTACAGTATTTGACTCGTCATTTAAACATTAGGATAAATGTTATTTTTGTTGGCATGGTTAGTTACTTTCCTGGTACTTGGTACATGTACCTGTTAAAGTACATATCATTTTATTTAAATCATTTCTCATGGGCCCATTTTTGTCATGACTAAGACTTCCTTGAGGTCTAGGACCATGCCTGCTATTTCTTCTGCACTACTCATGACCCTTCTGACAGCAAATATGTGGGCTTTCCCCTTACAGTTCTCCAACTGTCCACACACCTACTGGGTGTCCTACAGTTTAACACAGTTATGACACCACCTTCCTGGAGTTAGTGCTGACCCCACAGATGAAGAACTTAGCCCCCGCCCACCTCCTCCAGACCCCATTGCTATGTCAGTTGCAAGTCCCAGGTTCTGACCTGTACTTTTGAGCAACTGGCTATAAATTGGGGCTTCCCACAACCCGCTCCTTAAGTCAATAATTTGCTGTAATGACTCATGGAACTCCGGAAAGCTCTTTACTTAGCCATTACCTGCTTATTATAAAGAGTATAACTCTGGAACAGCAAATGGAAGAGATGCCTAGGGCAAAGTATGTGGGAAGGGACATGGAGCTTCCATGAGCTTCCATGCTTTCCCTGGGGGCACCATCCTCCTGGCACCCCCATGTGTTCACCAACCCAGAAGCGCTCTGAATCCCTTCAGTTAGGGTTTTTATGGAGGTTTCGTTATGTAGACATAATCATTGGTTCATGGTGATAAACTCAATCTGCAGCCCTTTTCGCCCATCCTGAGGTCAGGGATTGGTTGTTCTGGCAACCAGCCTCCATCCTCCAAGATAGCGTTGAAAGGGGCTTATTATGAGTAACAAAAGATGCTCCTCTCACCCCATCAAGAAATTCCAAGGGCAGGGCACCTGAGTGGCTCAGTGGGTTAAAGCCTTTGCCTTCTGCTCAGGTCATGATCTCAGGGTCTTGGGATGGAGCCCCACATAGGGCTCTCTGCTCGGCGGGGAGCCTGCTTCCCCCCTCTCTCAGAGAGCCTGCCTCTCTGCCTACTTGTGATCTCTCTTTCTCTGTCAAATAAATAAATAAAATCTTTAAAAAAAAGAAAAAAGAAATTCCAAGGGCTTTAGGAGCTCTGTGTCAGGAGCCAGGGATAAAGACCTAGTCTATATTCTATAATAATTCTTATATCATGATATTATAATACCTTATTTTTTTTGTCACTGCCTTGTACAGTATTTAGTATATTTTAAAAACTTGGTAAAAATTAGTTGAATTAATCAGTTGGTAAATAATGTACAACAGATCTTGAATTCACGGTTTTGCAAGATGACCATCTGTTTCTTTCTTGGCTAATTAACAGGTTACTAGTCATACTTGCATAGTCATTCTTGTTTAAAAAAACACCACCCCACGAGGTTTAGTGTGTAGGTCTCAGCCTATTTTTTTTTTGGGTAGCAGCTTTATTGAGTCACATACTATATATTTGTCTATTTTAGATAGGAAATTTTTTAGTGTATTTACAGAGTTGTGCTTTCATCATTACAATCAATTTTAGACATTTATTTAGACATTTAGACATTTCATCATTACAATCAATTTTAGACATAAAGAAACTGCACACCCCTTCCCTGTCACTCCCAACTGTCCTATTCCATCTCTAGGCAACTACTGATCTGTTTTCTGTCTCTGTAGATTTGCCTATTCTAGACATTTCATGTAAACGTAAAAATACAATATATACACTTGTAATAAGTTAAAGTGGATTAAGATAAATAATACTTGCTCTTATGATTTAGCTTTTAACATGGCTGAGCTGTTACATGATTATAAAAGTTCATTCACACTTCCTCTTTGGTAGATACTATTAAAAGTAGGCTTTATGGATGGTTGAGACATATGTATCTCCCACCTTTTTTTAAAGAAATAGCTCTGATTTTAGGCTTATATAAGCTTTGGAATTCTCAAGTAGATCAAAACCTGTCAGATTGATAAAAGATCTTGAACAGTGGCAGAACTACTACTTCTTTTTTTTTTTTTAGATTTGTTTATTTGTTAGAGAGAGAAAGAGAGAGAGAGAGAGAGAGAGAGATCACAAGTAGGCAGAGAGGCAGGCAGAGAGAGGGGGAAGCAGGCTTCCTGCTGAGCAGAGAGCCTATTGTGGGGCTCCATCCCAGGACCCTGAGATCATGACCTGAACCAAAGGCAGAGGCTGTAACCCACTGAGCCACCCAGGTGCCCAGAACAACTTCTTTTTAAGAGAATTAAGAAAGTAGGGAATATTCATTAAGCCATCTACATATATGAATCGCGTTGGTGTTGGTATTGGTGAGGGGGAATCTGTAATTCCTAAATATTTAATCACTGTTATAAGAAAAACCTGTAATTGTTCATATAATGGTACCATATACTTTGTAATAAGTTAGAACTTAGATATAAACTGTAGAGTTGTCATTTTCTGTTCTTTAGTTTTCCTAATATTTTTGTCAGCTGTTTTTCTTTATAGAATTTGTGGTTGATGGTTCCTTTTAAGCATTTGAAAATGTTGTGCTACCTTCTTCAGACCTCCATGATTTTAGGTGAGGAATCCTCTATGATTGGAATTTGTGTTTCCCTATATGTGATGTATCCTTTCTCCCTGGCTGCTTTATTTTATTTTATTTATTTTTTAAAAGGTTTTATTTGTTTGTCAGAGAGAGAGAGAAAGCTCACACAAACAGGGGGAGAGGCAGGCAGAGGGAGAAGCAGGCTCCCTGCTGAGCAAGGAGCTCAATGAATGCAGCACTGGCACTCAGGACTCATCTGATCCAGGGACCCTGGGTTCATGACCTGAGCCAAAGGCAGACATTAACTGACTGAGCCACCAAGGTATCCCTCTTCCTGGCTGCTTTAGAGGCATTTTCTTTGTCTTTAGCTTTCAGAAGTTTAATTATGATATGTCTTGGCATGAATTTGTTTGGGCTTATCCTATTTGGAGTTCTTAGCTTTTTTTTTTTTAAGTAGGCTCCATGCCCAATGTGGGGCTTGAACTCACAACCGTGAGGTCAAGAGTTCCATGCTCTACTGAGTGAGCCAGCCAGGCGCCCCTCTGTTAGCTTTTTGAACTATAAGTTTATGTCTTTTGCCATTTTGGATGTTTCAGCCATTTTTAGGATAAATTTTCTCCTTTTTTCTTTTTTACGAATAATTTTTACAGCAGCACTTAGACTGGGTAATTCCTGTTATTCTACTTCCAGCTTAAACTTCACTTGTTTTTCTTGTATTCAATCTGTGATTGAGCCCATCTATTGACTTTTTGTTTTGGTTATTTTTCAGTTCCGTAATTTCCATTTGGTTCTTTTCTGTATCTGCTATTTCTGGTAAACTTTATTTTGTTGTTTGTTTCAGTAGTGTATCATTGCTCGTTAAAGCATGATGGCTGCTTTAAAATCCTTGTCAGGTAATTCTGACATTTCATTCATGTGTATATGTTAATTATCTTTTTTATTCAAGTTGTATTTTCTTGGTTCTTGGTATGATGATGGACTTTTGATTATATCCTAGACATTTTTGATATTTTGTTTGGAGACTGTGGATCCTATTTAAATCTTTGGTAATAGTAAGCGGTCACCCCAAGAGGTTTAGTGTGTAGGTCCCAGCCTACTTTTTTTCTGGGTAACAGCTTTATTGAGTTATAAGTCACATACTATATATTTGTCTATTTTAGATAGGAAATTTTTTAGTGTATTTACAGAGTTGTGCTTTCATCTTTACAATCAATTTTAGACATTTATTTAGACATTTAGACATTTCATCATTACAATCAATTTTAGACACAAAGAAACTGCACACCCCTTCCCTGTCACTCCCAACTGTCCTATTCCATCTCTAGGCAATTACTGATCTGTTTTCTGTCTCTGTAGATTTGCCTATTCTAGACATTTCATGTAAACGTAAAAATACAATATATACTCTTGTTATTGTTTTCTTTTACTTAGTGTAATGTTTCCAGTGTTCTTCCGTGTTGTTGAATGTACCAGCATTTTGGTTTTTTGTATTGCTGAACAATATTTTAATAATAATATAATAATAAAAGTATTATATATTATTTTAATATTTTATAGACATATTGCTTTTTAAAAAAGATTTTTAAAAATTTATTCATTCATGAGAGAGACAGTGAGAGAGGGACAGAGGCAGAAGGAGAAGCAGGCTCCCTGTGGAGCAGGGACCCCAGGGCAGGCCTTGATACCAGGACCCTGGGATCGTGACCTGAGATAAAGGCAGACACTTAACAGACTGAGCCACCTAGGCACCCACACATAATGCTTTTTACTTATCCGTTAATCAGTTGATGGGTGTTTAGTTTCTACTTTTTGGCTGTTATGAATAATGCTGCTTTGAACGTTTGAGTTCAAGTTCTTGTGTGGACATGAATTGCCGGTCATATGGTAATTCTAGAACCCTAAATCTAACATTTTGAAGAATTGCCAGATTGTTTTCCAAAATGGTTGGCGCATTTAATATTTCTGCCAGCAATTTATGAAGGTTGCAATTACTTAGCATCCTTGCTAACACTTGTTATTATCTGACTCTTTGATTCTAGCCATCCTAATGGGATGAAGTAATATTTTGTGGTTTTGATTGCCTTTCCCTGATAGATAATGATGTTGAGCATATTTTCATGTGCTTTTTGGCTATTTGTATGTATTGAGCGAAATTTCTATTCCTTTGGCCATTTTAAAATTAAGTAGTCTTTTTTATTGTAGTAAGATGTCTTTATATATTCTAGATACGTAATCAGCTATATAATTTGCAAATACAGATGTCCCATTCTATGACTGTCATTTCACTTTCTTGATGGTGTCCTTTCAAGCACAAAGGTTTTTAATTTTTGTGAACTTCAATTTATTAATTTTTCTTTTGTTGCTTTTGCTTGAAGTTTCATTTTTTTGTTGTCATTTTAAGTAGGCTCCATGCCTAACATGGGGCTTGAATTCACAACCCCAAGATCAAGAATCAGATGTTCCATGAGCTGAGCCAGCCAGGCACCCCCTTTATGAGCTCTTTAGGCTTCATATTTAAGAAACCATTGCCTGATTGATGGTTATGAAGACTTAATCTTATGTTTTCTTCCAAGAGCATTAGAGTTTCAGCTCTTAAGTTTAGGTGTTTGATCTTTTTTGTGAGTTTTATATGTAGTGTGAAATAGGGGTTCTAACTTCATGTTTTTGCTTTAGATACTCAGTTATCTCAGCACCATGTGTTGAAAAAACTATATTTTTAAAATATTTTACTTATTTATTTATTTATTTATTTGGCAGAGAGAGAGAGAGAATAAGCAAGGTAAGCAGCAAAGGGAGAGGGCGCCCCATGCAGGACTCTATGCCAGTGACCCTACAGTCATGACCTGAGCTGAAGGGAGACACTTAACCAACTGAACCATCCAGGCAAACCTAAAAAAACTATTCCTTCCTCCTCTGAATTATCATGGCATCTTTCTCCAGTTGGAATTTTGGAAGGGATTGCATTGAACCTGTAGATCAGTTTGAGGAATGTTGGCATCTTAACAGTATTAGTCTTCCAGTGCATGAACATGTAATGTCTTTTCATTTGTTTAGGTTTTTTTTTTTTTTAAGGTTTTATTTTTTGAGAGAGAGAAAGTGAGGATGTGTATAAGGACATGAGTTGGAGGAGAGGCAAAGGGAGAGGGAGAAGCAGACTCCCACTGAGTAGGAAGCCCAGTGTGGGGCTCCACATCCCAGCACTCTGAGATCAAAGACAGGCACTTGACCGACTGAGCTACCCAGATGCTCCCATTTATTTTGTTATTCTTTTTTATTTATTTTTAAAAAGATTTTATTTATTTATTTGACAGAGAGAGAAAGACAGTGATAGCGGGAACATAAACAAGGGGAGTGGGAGAGGAAGAAACAGGTTTCCTGCTGAGCAGGTAGCCTGATGTGGGGCTCGATGTGGGGCTTGATCCCAGGACCCTGAAATCATGACCTGAGCTGAAGGCAGATGCTTAAGCACTGAGCCACCCAGAGACCCATATTTAGATCTTCTTAAATTTCTTTCAGTAATATCTTCTAGTTTTCCATGTGTAAGACTTGCATTATTTTTGGTAAAATTTGTTTCTTAATATTTTATCCCTTTGATGCTATTATAATTGGAATTGTCTTCTTAATTCCATTTTTGGATCATTATTGTTAATATATAGAAATACAGTTGAATCCTGTATATTAGTCTTGTATCTTGCAAACATCTCTAACCAATTTAGCAGTTCTGACAGTTTTTTGATGAGTTTTTAGGATTTTATGTAAACTTGATGTATCATCTCTGATGAGAGACAGTCTCACTTTTTCCTTCCAGTCTGGTTACCTTTTAATTTTTCTTGCCTAATTGCATTGGCTAGAACCTCTGTACAATATTGAATGGAGATGATGAGAGCAGACCTCTATCCAATCTTGTTGATCTTACAGGGTAATCATTAAGTGTGAAGTTAGCTGTGAGTTATGTTGATGATGTTCTCTTCTATTTCTGACTTATTCCTTGTGTTTATCATGAACGAATGTTGGATTTTGTCAAATGGTTTTTCAGTGTCTATTGAGATGATTGTGTGCCTTTTGTCATTTATTAATATGGTGTATGACATTAGTTGATTTTCATATGCTGAAATGATCTTACATGCTTGGGACAATCCACCCTGGTCATGGTTTATGTATGATCATCCTTTATATATGTTTCCAGATTTGGTTTGCTGGCCTTTTCTCATGATTTTTGCATTTATATAAATAAATATATGTTTATAGTTTTCTTGCAGTTGTCTTTGGTTTTGGAGTCAGGGAAAACTGGCCTCATAGAATAAATTGGGAAGTGTTCCTATCTTCTGTATTTTGGAAGAGTTTGTTTATGATTGTTGTTCATTCTTAAGGTTTGGTAGAATGCACTAGTGAAGCCATTTGATCTTAGACTTTACTTGTTATGGCTTTATTCAGAGCATTTCTTTGTGAATGGATTTTAGTATGTTGTGTCTTCTAGGACTTTGTCCACTTCATCTAGTTATATAATTTATTTTATTACAATTGTTTATAGTATTCTCTATAATTTTTATTTATATAAGGTTGTTAGTAATTACTGATTTTAGTAATTTGAGTATTATCTTTTTTGTTCTTGTTAAATCTAAATAAGATTGTTAATTCTGTTGATCTTTTCAAACCAACTTTTTATTTTGTTGAATTTCTTTATTTTTTTCTCTTTTGTATTTATTTCACTGTAGTCTAATTTCTTCTGTCTGCTGGCTTTGGGTTCAATTTACTTTTCTTTTTCTGTTTTTTGGTTTTTGGTTTTTTTTTTTAGTTTATGTATCTATTTGAGAGAGAGAGAGCTCATGAACCCATGCTTGCAGGCAGGGGAAGGGACAGAAGGGGAAGGAGAGAATCTCAAGCAGACTCCCTGTTGAATGTGGAGCCTGATGTGCAGCTCCATCTTATGACTCTGAGATCATGACCTGAGCTGTAATCAAGTGTCTGACACTTAAGCCACTCAGGTGCCCTTTTTTTCTAGTTTCTTAAAGTGAGCAGTTAGGTTGTTGATTTGAGGTCTTTTTAACTTTTAAAGTTTTAAACTTTTTTTTTAATTTTTAAACTTAAGACTTTATTTTCCAAGTTTTCATATAGTTGACATGTAACATTGTATAAATTTAAGGTGTACAAAAGGTTGATTTGAGATTTTCTTTTTTATAGGTATTTACACTATAAATTTCCCTTATGATGTAGCTCTTGCTGCTTTTGCTACATCCCATAAGTTTTGTATTTTGTTCTTCAAGTATTTTTTTAACTTCTCTTGGTATTTCTTCTGTGGCTCATTGGTTATTTAGGAGAATGTTCTATAAATTTTCACATATTTGCAAATTTCTCAAATATTTTAACTGATACTGTTTTCTAATTTTATTCTATTGTGGTTGGAGAATATACTTTGTATGATTTCTGTCTTTTACCTTTATTGAGGTTTGTTTATGGCCTATTCTAGGGAATGTTCTATGTGCATGTGAAAACGAGGGGAGTGGGAGAGTAAGAAAGCCTAGACTGTTTATATAGATGTTTACTAAGTCTAGTTGGCTTGTAATATTGTTCAAGTCTCTTTCCTTGATGATCTTTTGTTTTATCTCATATCAAAAATAGAATAATAAATTCTCCAAATATTGTTCTGTTATTTGTTTCTCCCTTCAACTGCCAATTTTTGCCTCTTGTGTTTGGAAGTTCTTGTTAGATGCATATGTATTTATAATTTTTATATCTCCTTAATGGATTTCAGTTCTTATAATTATATAGTGCCCTTTGTCTCTAGTAACAATTTTTATCTTAAAGTGCATTGTATATGACATTAGTGTAGCTACTCCAGAGTCTTTTTGTTATGGTGTGTGGTGTATCTTTTCCCCTTCTTTTGCTTCCAGCCCATTTGGTCATTGAATCTAAAGTATATCTTGTAGGAAACATGTATTTGGGTGATTTCTTAAAAAGTTTTTTTTTCAGATTCCAGTTAATATACAGTGTAATACTAGTTTCAGGTGTACAATATAGTAATTCAGCACTATATAATTCAGTACAATATAGTAATTCAACACTGTCAACATGATGGCACCCAGTGCTCATCACAGCAAGTGCACTCCTTAATCCCCATCACCTATTCAACCCATTCCCACACCCACCTCCCCTCTGGTAACCATCAGTTTGTTTTCTATAGTTAAGAGTCTCTTGGTTTTTCTCCCTCTCTCTTTTTTTCTCTTGGCTCAGTTATTTCTTAAATTCCACATGTGCATGAAATCATGGTATTTGTCTTTCTCTGACTCACTTCACTTGACATAATACTCTCTAGGTCCATCCACATCAGCAAATGGAAGATTTCATTCTTTTTGATGGCTGAGCAATATTCCATTATATATATTTTACCTATATATGTAGTGTGTATACGTATAAGGAAGATGTGTGTGCATACGTATATATGTGTATATATACATATATATGTATACATATGTGTACATGCATATATGTATGTATGTATGTACACACGTATATACACATGTATACACATGTATGTACACATGTATATGTGTGTGTGTGTATATGTGTGTGTGTACATATAAGGAAGATGTGTGTGTGTATGTGTATATATATGTATATCAGTCAGTGGACACTTGGGCTGTTTCCATAATTTGGCTATAGTAGATAATGCAACATTGGGGTGCATGTATCCTTTCTATTGAGTAATTTTGTATTCTTTGAGTAAATACCTGATAGTATGATTGCTGGATTGTAGGGCAGTTATGTTTTTATCTTTTTGAGGAAACTCCATACTGTTTTCCAGAGTAGCTGTGTTAGTTTGCATTCCTGCCTATAGTGCAAAAGGGTTCCCTCTTCTCCACATCCTTCCCAACACCTGTTGTTTCTTGTGTTTTTTATTTTAGTCATTCTGACAGGTGTGAGTTGATAACTCATTGTAGTTTTGATTTGTATTTTCCTGATGATCGGTGATGTTGAACATCTTTTCCTGTGTCTGTTAACCATCTGTATGTCTTCTTTGGAAAAATGTCTATTTGTGTCTTCTGCCCATTTTTTAATTGGATTATTCATTTCTTGGGTGTTGAGTTTTATAAAGTCTTTGTATATTTTGGATATTAACCCTTTGTTGGATATGTCATTTGCAAGTATCTTCTCCCATTCTGTAGGTTGCCTTTTAGTTTTGTTGATTGTTTCCTTCACTTTGTAGAAGCTTTTTATTTTGACAGAGTCCCAGTGCTTTATTTTTTATTTTGTTTCCCTTGCCTCAGGAGACATATCTACAAAAATGTTGCTATGGCTGATGTCAAAGAGGTTGCTGCCTGTGTTCTCTAGGATTTTTATGGTTTCAATTCTTATATTTAGGTCTTTAATCCATTTTGAATTTATTTTTGTTTTTGGTGTAGGCATGTGGTCCAGTTTCAGTCTTTTGAATGTTTCTGTCCAGTATTCTCAACACCATTTGTTGAAGAGACCATCTTTTTCTAATCGAGTATTCTTTCCTGCTTTGTTGAAGATTAATTGACCATATAGTTGTGGGTTCATTTTTGCATTTTTTATTTTGTTCCATTGATTTATGTATCTGTTTTTGTGGCAGTATCCTACTCTTTTGGTCACTACAGCTTTGTAATATAACCTGAAGTCTGGAATTGTGATACCTCCAGGTTTGCTTTTCTTTTTCAGAATTGCTTTGACTACTCCGGGTTTTTTGTGGTTCCATGAAAATTTTAGGATTGTGAAAAATGGTGGTGGTATTTTGACAGGCATTGCCTTAAAGCTTTATATAGCTTTGGGTAGTATAGACATTTTAACAGTATTTGTCCTTTTAGTCTGTGAGCATGGAATGTCTTTTCACTTCTTGGTGTCATCTTCAATTCCTTTCATCCGTGTTTTACAGTTTTCAGAGTATAGGTTTTTCATCTTTTGGTTTTTCATCTTTTTGTTTGTTTATTCCTGGGTATCTTATCATCTTTGGTGTAATTATAAATGGGATTGAATCCTTAATTTCTCTTTCTGCTGCTTCATAATTGATGTATAGAAATGCAACAAATTTCTCTACATTGATTTTTATATCCTGCAACTTCATTGAATTCATTTTTCAGCAGTTTTTGGGTGGAGTTTTTCAGGTTTTCTATATAGAGTATCAAGTCATCTGCAAATAGTGAAAGTTTTACTACTTCTTTGCCAATTTGGATGCCCTTTATTTCTTTTTGTTGTCTGATTGCTGAGGCTAGGACTTGCAGCACTATGTTAAATAACGATGAGAGTGGACATCCCTGTCTTGTTCCTGACTGTAGAGAAAAAGCTCTGTTTTATTCCCACTGAGGATTATATAAGCTATGTTTTTTCATATATGGCCCTTATTATGTTGAGGTGTTTCATCTAAACCTACTTTGAAGAGGGTATTTATTATCAACAGATACTGTACTGTGTCAGATGTTTTTTTCTGTAACTGTTGAAATTTTTATATGGTTCTGAACCCCTTTTTTAATATTAATATGTATCACATTGATTTGTGAATATTGAACTATGCTGGCAGCTCAGTAATAAATCCCACTTGATCTGGTGAATGATTTTTTTAATGTTATATTAGATTCAGTTTGCTAGTATTTTATTAAGAAATTTTACATCTAGGGGTGCTGTTGGTTAAGAGCCTGCATTTGGCTCAGGTCATGATCCCAGGGTCCTAGGATTGAGCTCTGCATCGGGCTCCCTGCTCAGTGGGAGCTTGCTTCCACCTCTCCCTCTGCTGCTTTACCTGCTTGTGCTCTCTTACTCTTCCTCTCCCACACAAATAAATAAAATCTTTTTAAAAAAGAATTTTTACATCAGGGGGTGCCTGGGTGGCTCAGTCAGTTAAGCATCTGCCTTTGGCTCAGGTCATGATCCTGGGGCCCAAGGATCGAGCCCTGAGTCAGCTTCCCTGCTTGCCCTCTTCCTCTGCCCCTCCACCTACTTGCGAGCATTCTCTTTCTCTCTCTCTCTCTCTCAAATAAATAAATAAATAAATAAAATCTTAAAAAATTTTTTTTTCATAAGGGCATCTGGGTGGCTCAGTCAATTGAGTGACTCTTGATTTTGGCTCAGGTCATGATCTCAGAATTGTGGAATTGAGCCCCGCAATGTGTTCAGTAGGGAGGCTGCTTGAGATTCTTTCCCTCTCTTTCTGCCCCTCCCCCTGCTCCTGCTTGCACACGTGCAGTTTCATTCTAAAATAAATAAATCTTAAAAAAAAAAAAAAAAGAATTTTCACATCTGTGTTCATCATGGATATTGGCCTGTACTTATCTTCTTTAGTGGAGTCTTTCTCTGGTTTTGGTATCAGAGTAATGCTGGCCTCATAGACTGAATTTGGAAGTTTTCTTTTCTTTTCTGTTTTTTGGAATAGTTTGAGAAGAATAGGTATGAACTCTTCGTTAAATGTTTGGTAGAATAGATATGAACTCTTCTTTAAATTTTTGGTAGAATTCCCCTGTGAAGCCATGTGGCCTTGGACTTTTGTTTGTTGGGAGTTTTTGATTACTGATTCAGATTCTTTGCTAATTATCAATCTGTTCAAGTTTTCTATTTCTTCTTGTTTTAGTTCTGGTAGTTTATATATTTTTAGGATTTTTTTTTAAATTAACTTTTATTAACATATAATGTATTATTTGCCCCAGGGTACATGTCTGTGATCGTCAGACTTACACATTTCACAGCACTTAACAGCACATACCCTCCCCAATGTCCACAACCCAGCCACCCCATCCCTACCCCCCCCACCCGCCTCCCAGCCACCCTCAGTTCGTTTCGTGAGTCTAGGAGTCTCTTATGGTTTGTCTCCCTCCCCATCCCTTC
>CM053621.1:19534886-19590117 GCA_028646535.1 Procyon lotor
CTGCGGCTGCTGGGAGCCGGCCCCTCCCCCCGGGTCTCTCTTCCTTCGCTTTAAATTCAGTTTTTCCACACATCCTACCTTTCTGAAAGTGGTCAATTTTCTGCTCCTAGAATTGCTGTTTTTTTTTTTTTTTTTTTAATTTTTAAGATTTTATTTATTTGACAGCGAGAAACACAGTGAGAGAGGGAACACAAGCAGAGGGAATGGTAGCGGGAGAAGCAGGCTCCCCGCCGCGCAGAGAGCCCGATGCGGGGCTCGATCCCAGGACCCTGGGATCTGACCTGGGCCGAAGGCAGACGCTTAACGACTGAGCCACCCAGGCGCCCCAGAATTGCTGTTTTTATTCTCTTCTCTCTCCTGTTGTGTTTGCCGGCTTTTAGAGTAGTTTTCTGCTTCTTTAGCTGGACTTCTGGGACCCGGTGCTTTCTGTGCGTCCTACACCTCCGCCATCTTGCCTTGAGACCCCCTATTTTTAGGATTTTATCCATTTCTTCCAAGTTGTACAGTTTGTTAGTGTATAAAGTTTATAATATTCTTGTACAGTTGTGTGCATTTCTGTCGTATTGGTTGTGATCTCTCTCATTCATGATTTTATATATTTGGTTCCTTTCTGTTGTCTTTTTGATAAATTTGGCCAAGAGTTTATCAATTTTATTGATTTTTTTCTTAAACAACAGGCTCCTTGTTTCATCAATCTGTTCTATTGTGTGTTTAGTTTCTTTTATTTTCTTTCCTTTTTTTAATTAACATATAATGTATTATTTGTCCTAGGGTGCATGTCTGTGAATTGTCAAGCTTACACATTTCACAGCACTTACCATAGCGCATACCCTCATCAATTGTGTTAGTTTCTATATAACTTATTTCTGCTCTAATTTTTATTATTTCATTCCTTCTGCTGGCTTTAGGCTTCGTTTGTTGTTCTTTTTCTAGCTCTTTTAGGTGTAAGGTTATGTTTATTTGAGATTTTTTTTTCTTGAGGTAGGCCTGTATTGATGTACACTTCCCTCTTAGGAGGGAATGCTTTTGCTGCGTCCGAAAGGTTTTAGACTGTTGTATTTTCATTTTCATTTGTTTCCATGTTTGTTTGTTTTTAAATTTCTTCTTCCTGGTTGACCCATTCATTGTTTAATAGCATGTTGTTTAACCTACATGTATTTGTGGTCTTTCCAAACTTTTTCTTGTGGTTGACTTCTAGTTTCATAGTGTTGTGGTCAGAAAAGGTTCATGGTGTGATTTCAGTCTTATTGTATTTGTGGAGGCCTGTTTTCTGACCTATGTTATGTAATCTATTCTGGAGAATTTTCCATGTATACAAAAAAGAATGTGTATTCTGCTGTTTTAGGATAAAATGTTCTGAATATGTCTGTTAAGTCCATCTGGTACAGTGTATCAAAAGCATTGTTTCCTTCTTTATTTTCTGTTTTGATTATTTGTCCATTGATGTGAGTTGTTAAAGGCCCCTGCTATTCCTGCGTTACTATTAATTAGTTCCTTTATGTGTGTTAGTAATTGTTTTATGTATTTTGGTGTTCCCATGTTGGATGCATTAATATTTACAATTGTTATATCTTCTTGTTGGATTGTCCCCTTTATGATTATATAATGCCCTTCTTCATCTCTTTTTATAATCTTTGTTTTAAAATCTAGTTTGTCCGATATAAATATTGCTACTCTGGCTTTCTTTTGACATTCATTTGCATGATAAGTATTTCTCCACCCTCTCACTTTCTATCTGCAGGTGTCTTTAGGTCTAAAATGAGTCCCTTGCAAGGTAGCATATGGATGGGTCTTGTTTGTTTAAGGTTTATTTGAGAGAGCGAGAGAGTTAGGGGAGGGACAGAGGGAGAGAATCTTCAAGCAGACTCCCTGCTGAGCAGGTTCCCAACTCGGGGCTCAGCCCCATGACCCTTGAGATCATGGCCTGAGCTGAAACCAACAGTTGCATGTCAACCAACTGAGCCACTGAGGCACCCCCATATGGGTCTTTTTTTTTTTTTTAATCCATTCTGACACCCTTTGTCATTTGATTGGAACATGTAGTCCATTTACATTCAAAATAATTTTTTTCCTCTAATTTTTACTTAAATTCTAGTTAGTTAACATATAGTGTAACATTGACTTCAGAAGTAGAATTTAGTGATTCATCACTTACATGTAACACCCAGTGCTCATCATAACAAGTGCCCTCGATCATATCCATCACCCATCTCTAGCCCATCCGCCACCCACCTCCATCCATCAACCCTCAGTTTGTTCTCTATAGCTAAGAGTCTCTTATGATTGCTTCCCTCTCCCTTTCCCCTCCTTTCCATATGTTCATCTTTTTGTTTTCTAAATTCCACATATGAGTGAAATCATATGATATTTTTCTTTCTCTGACTGACTTATTTCATTTAGCATTATACTGTCTAGTTCTATCTGTGTCATTGCAAATGTCAAGATTTCATTCTTTTTATGGCTGAATAGTATTCTATATTGTGTGTGTGTGTGTGTGTGTGTGTGTGTGTGTGTTTACACCACATCTTCTTTATCTATTCATTAGTGAGTGGACACTTGTACTCTTTCCATAGTTTGGCTCCTGTCAATAGAGCTACTATATCAAAGTAATTATTGATAGATAAGTATCTGTTGCCATTTTATTACTTGTTTTGTTATTTCTGGAAATTTCCTCTGATCTTTTCTTGCCCCTTTGCCACTTTTGGTCTTTCCACTCAGAGTCCCTTTTAATATTTCCTACAGTGTTAGTTTAGTGGTCACAAACTCCTTTAATTTTTGTTTGGGAAATTATTTATCTCTTTATGTCTTTAATTCTTTATCACTTTATCTCTTGTATTCTGAGTAATAGCCTTGTTGAATACAGTATTCTTGGTTGTAGATTTTTCTCATTCAACACTTTGAATATATCCTGCCCCTCTCTTCTTTCTTGCCAAGTTTCTGTGGAGAAATCTCCAGCTAGCTTTATGGGTCTTCCCTTGTAAGTTAAAGACTTGTTTTGTCTTGCTGCTTTTAAGATTTTTTCTTTATCATTATGTTGTGCAAATTTAATTACAATATGTCTTGGTGTGGCCTGCTTTTGTTGATTTTGATGGGAGTTCTCTTTGCCTCCTGGATTTGGAAGTCTTTTTTCCTTCCCCAGGCCATTCATCTGCATAGGCTCTCCTTGCCTTTTGTGGGCAGTGTTTGTTTTCTGGCCTTAATGTGGCAGGTTTTAACTAGGTGTCTTCTATTCTGTTTGTGAAATGAAACCTGACACCTCCTCCAGAACTGCACCCCTGCAGAACTCACTGTTTGGGAGTGATAATGGTAGGAGTTTGTGGGGGTCTTCTGGAGGAAGGATGACCCCTTCTCCCTCACACTGGGAGTGCGACCCCTCCATCTCCTTGATGGAGAAGGGCAGTCCCACCAAAGCACAGGGAGGTAGAGCTTGGTGTAAGCCAAGTTAGGCAGCCAGTGTCTGCACTGTGCTGTTTCCCTCCAGTGGGTCTGTGTTTATGCTGAGGGGCAGGGGAGGGAAATGGTGCCAGCCAGATCCTTTGTTCCTGGAGAGACATCTCCACAAACATTACCTCTCAGGGAAGCACTCCGTAGAATTGCAAATAATCTACCCCCTGTGTGTCCAGGCATTTTTCAGATCACTCTTTCTGTACTTTCTGCTTCTGGGTTTTTTGTCTGCCTTCTCTGTAAGAGCAGTGCACTTTAAAACTCCAAGCTTTAGAGACATGATGTAGGTAGGGGCTTGTGCTGGTCTTCTGAGGGAGGCACCTGCCACGCTGGTAGTGAGGAATTCTTGGCTGAGAGGAGAGTCCTGGCAGAACTCAGGGGTGTGGGACTTGGGGTAAGCAAGAGAGGTAGCTTGTGTTGGCGCTGTTCTGCTTCCTGCCCATAGATGGCCCTTTGTTTATGCTGAGGGGCGAGGTCGAGAAATGGTACCACCCAGCTTCTTTGTTCTTGGAGAGGTGTCTGAACCCTGCCTTTCAGGGATACTCTGAGAAAAGTGAATAATCTCTACCCAGTGTGCCCCACATGTTTTTAGATCTTTGTTTCCACATTATCTCTCTCCAGGTGTTTTGCCTCCCTTCTCTCTAGGAACAGCACAGTGCCCTTTGGGCTATATCCCAGTTGAGCCCGCTGACCTTTAAAACTCCAGGCTTTACACCCTGCTAGTTTTAAGAACCATGAAATCAGTCCCCTCTCATTTTCCAAGCCAGTGGCTTTGGGGAAATGTTCTCCTTGTGTGTTCCCCTGTGTGCTCCTCTCTCCTGCCCTTCTCTGTTACCATTGCTTTCTCTCCGTGGCAGCACTGTGATCCATTTCTCCTCCAAACCACGTTTGCACACTTCCTACCATCTTCAATGTGGCTTCTTCTCTCTCTTACTTGTGGAGTTTGTCAGTCTTCAAATTGATTTCTGGGGTAGTTAGGATGATTTGATAGTTATCTAGTTGTGTTTGTGGGACAAAATGAACCTAGGGTCCTCCTGCTCCACTATCTTCCTCTCTTGGTATATACTTGCATGATTTTGTTTGTTTTGGTCCATTTTGCCAATCCTCTTTTTGTGAGTGTTTAACCCATTTACATTTAACATAATTACTAATACATTAGGTTTTATGTTTGCCATTTTGCTGTTTGTTTTCTACATATCTTATGTCTTTTCAGTTTTTCTTTTTATCTTAATGTATTTCAGGTTGATACAAACTTAATGTTAATAGTATGCAAAAACGGGCACCTGGGTGGTTCAGTCACTTAAGCGTCTGACTCTTGATTTCAGCTTTGGTCATGATCTTGGGGTTGTGAGCTTGATCCCCACATTGGGCTCTGCACTGGGGTGGATCCTGCTTAGTATTCTCTCTCCCTCTGCTGTCCTTTCCCCACCATTCTTTTTCTCTAAAAAAAATTAGTATGCAAACTTTGATAGAATTTTCATTTCTTTGCCTTTGAGTTCATCCAAATTACATATTTTACATTAAAAGCCCATCAACTGCAGTTTTATAATTACTGCTTTTTATAATTATTGTCTTTTAATTCAGGTAGGAAAAGTGTTCTAAACAAACATTTCTGTTTTTAGTAGGCTCTATGCCCAGTGTGGAGTCCAGCACGGGGCTTGAACTCAAAACACTGAGATCAGGGGTCAGACTGAGCCACTCACTAAGCCACCCAGGTGGCCCCTCAGATATTTTTATATTTTCTTTTGTATTTGTCTTGTAATCTTTATTTGGTGCTGTTTATTTTCATGTAGATTTCGTTTACTTACTGTGCCTTCATTTTAGCAGTAAGGACTCCCTGTGTTTCTTGTACAGCAGCTCTACAAGTGATAAATTCTCTGCTTTGTTTATTGAGGTTTCTTAATTTCTCCTTTATTTTTGAGGGATAGTTCTGCTGGATATAGAATTCTTTTTTTTTTTTTTATTTTAAAGATTTTATTTATTTGACAGAGAGAAACACAGCAAGAGAGGGAATACAAGCAGAGGGAATGGTAGCAGGAGAAGCAGGCTTCCTGCCGAGCAGGGAGCCCGATGCGGGGCTCAGTCCCAGGACCCTGGGATCATGACCTGAGCCAAAGGCAGACGCTTAACGGCTGAGCCACCCAGGCGCCCCAGTTGTTCATCTTGTTGAGGATTTTATGTGATGGATTTTTTTTCTCGTGGTGCCTTCACATTCCTCTGTCTTTGGCTGTTGAGCTTGATTTTAATGTGTCTAGGTGCACATCTGTTTGAGTTATCCTACTTGAGGTTTATGTAGTTCCTTGGAAGTCTAGATTAATGTTTTCCTTTGAATTTAGGATTTCAACCATTTATTTATATAAATTTATTTTTTTCTTTTATCTCCTTCCAGAATTTCTATGTATTTTGATATGCTTGATGATATTCCACAAGTCTGAGCCTGAGTTCATATTTCTTCATTCTTTTTTGTTTCTGTTCTTTAGACTGGATGATTGATCTTGAAGTTTGGTGATTCTTCTAGCTTAAGTCTGGTGTTGAGCCTCTTTAGGGAATTTTTCATTTCAATCATTATACTTTTCAGCTCTAGGATTTCTATTTGGCTCTTCTGTAATTTTTAAATTTTTTTTAAAAAGATTTATTTATTTTAGAGATAACAAGAACAGGAGAGAGCGGCAGAGGGAGAGAGAGAGAAAGTCTTTTTTTTTAAAGATGTATTTATTTATTTTAGAGAGCATGAGCTGAGGGAGGGGCAGAGTGAAGGCGAGAGCAAGAGAGCGAGAGAGCGAGCGAGTGAGAGAGAAGCAGACTCACAACTGAGTGCAGGGCTCTATGTAGGGTTTGATCTTACAACCCTGAGATCGTGATGTGAGCCAGTCAATAGTTGGTCACTTAACCAACTGTGCCACCCAGGCCCCCTCCCCCCAAGGAAGAGAAAGCCTTAAGCATGGAGCCTGACTTTGGGGCTCAGTTTCACCACCCTGAGATCAAGACAGCCAAAACCAAGAATTGGAGGCTTAACTGACTATACCATCCAAGTGCCCCTTGGTTCTTCTTTAAATAAATTTTTATCCCTATTGATATTCTCTATTTGGTGAGAAATTATTCTAATTTCCTTTGATTCTTTGGACATGGTCTTAGTTTCTTAAATATATTTATATGATCTGATTTAAAGTCTTTGTCTAGTAAGTCCAACATCTGAGCCTCCTCAGAGATAGTTTTTATGGACTGATTTTTTTTGCCTCTGTGTATGGACAGTACTTTCTTGTTTTTTTTGGTGTGTCTCATAGTGGTTTGTTGAAAATGGACATTTTTAATAATATAATACGGCTACTCTGAAAATCAAATCTCTTTCTCCCACTGTTTCTTGTTATTTGTTTCATTACTTTTGGGGATAAATTCTTTAAATTCTGTATTCTTTGTCCTGTGTAAGCACTGAAGTCTCTACTTGGTTAGAGCTTAGTAGTCAGTGAATGATTGGACAGTTTTCATTAAATATCTTGAACCTGTAGTCATCCAGCCTTTGCCGAGGGGTTTTCTCTCCGTGTGTGTGTGTGTGTGTGTGTGTGCGTGCGCGCGCGCACGTGTGGCTTCTTTCATGCACCAGCAGTTTACACGGTGCCTTAACCTTTACTTCTGGTGTGTATAGATATCAAGCCAAAGGTGATAGATTAGGGCCTTCCCAGGTCTTTTCCTGGGCATGTGCATACCTTCTAGATACTTCACAGCTTTTCTAAGTCCTCTATGTACCTCTCATTCTTCAGTTTTTCCTTTTAAGTTTTTTGATGAAATATATAGTTTGTCTTAGCTGTTTGTAACTGCCAACAGCTGTGACATTAAGCAACTGACTCTGATTATTTTTAACAAAAGTCCTGGGAGTAGGATGGTTCACACTGGGGGTCCTCTGAATATAAGCTCTGAGTATGGAGCTTTTCCAGTGAGCTGCTAGACAAATTAATCCAGAGATGTGGTTTTTTGGGGAGCTCCTAACCTCTTCTCCCCCATTAAGCAGCTACTGGAGTGCTGTTTTTCACATCTACCATGTTTGCAGGTTGTTGGTTTCCAAGGCTTCCATAGAATTGGAGAGAGGGGGATAGGGCAAATTAAAATGTCATAAAGCTCTCTGTGCTTACTGAAAGTCAGCTATTTTTCCTGAATAAATGTTTCTTGGATTGTTGCAAATCTGGTTAATTTTTAGATTTTTGAAAGAGTTGATTTTGACTGTTGTTGCCAGTGTTCTCAACTATTATAGAGGATCAGACTTTTATTTTAGATCCTTATTTTGCCATGGGAGATATGCTTTCTCCAGCTTTAGCATTGATGTAATAGGGTTTATGTATTACATTTTAGCAGATTTGTTTAGGTCACTGATAAGTCTGAGATTAAGCAGTTCTGTTTTTCCAGTTTTACTTGCTATCATTCCCCTATACTCTGGCTAAGCTGATTAATATTCTCTGAATATGTGCTATCTTCTTCCATTTTGAGGCTTCTTGTTATCTTATTTTCTCTATTCACAATATTCTTTCTTCTCTCATTTCCACAATGGGAGTCCTGCTTATTTTCTAAGATTTATTCTTTGATGTCATTTTCCTCTAACCTTTTATGAGCCCATGCATGTGTTCCTTTCTTTAAATTCCTTTATGTCTTTTTTCATACCTTTTGTGTGAACTTTTTATTATATCATATAATATATATATAGTTTCTTATTTTCTTCCCCTGCTAAGGTAGTTCTTTGAAAGCAAATGATGAATCATAGTTATTTATATGTTCAATAAATGTTTGTTTAATTGGAGTGTAGGAGTGAGGTTTTGTAGCAAGAATGTTCCACATTTTAGGTATTGTTACTGGGTAACAGTGGGTATTGTAACAATACCTACATTTTAGGTATTGTTACATTTTATTCATTCATTATTGAACCCAGGGAAATTATCTCTTCTGCAAAATTTAAATAATTTAAGTCACACATAAAGTCCTTGAAGAGGTACAAGAACATAAAATGATAAAGGAAAAGTTCAATTTTTCCAGTAGAGATTGTTACAGTTTCTGATTAGAGGTTTGATGCCCAGCTGTTTGTTTTTCCCCTTAAAGATTTTATGTATTTATTTTGAGAGAGAGAGAGAACAAGCAGGGGGAGTACCAGAGGGAGGGAGAGAGAGAGAGAGAAGCAGGCTCCCACTGAGCAGGAAGCCTGCTGCAGGGCTCAATCCCAGGAACCTGGGATCATGACCTGAGCTGAGGGCAGACACCCATTTGACTGAGAAATTATGCTTCTGCCCAGTGTCAGAGGCATAATTTCCCATGATAGAAGTGGAACTTATTTACATGTGAGAGTGTACTAAAATCAAACTAAATGATAAAAAACACAGGAAAGGTTGAGCTAATTGCCATGCTAATTTCTAGCCTCCATATATATCTGTTATCTCTTAGGACCCCCCATACTTAATCTCATCTAGATGATACCTTCAGGGATTAGCAGAAAGTGTGGAAATGTGCATGTGATAATCATTAATGCAATGAAGTACAATGCATACATGGATTTAGAGTTTTCTCCTGTCATCTGATTAGATCTGAGATGTTGATAATAGGATAATTCAGAAGCTTGGTATATTTTTTAAACCATATGCTTGTTAATGAAAGCCTTGTAGCAATATTACAAAGTCTTACATTCACTTAATTTGAACCATTCTTGTTATAATCATGGCTTTTTGTTCCTGCCAAGTCTAATGTCTGGGTAGCACTGTGGAATAGCTGTTGCAGTTTCAGATTCAGACCTGGGTTTCAACTTGATCAGTAATTTGCCAAGTATTGATAGATACTTTACATGAATAATCCTTTTTGAGCTTCAGTTTCCTCCTAGGTTCAGTGATTCTAGGACAGAAATATTATTTACATTCTGATTTTTGCACGGAGTCTAGGGATTATAAGAAATAAGATTTGATTCATTCATCAATGAGGATGTGAAGTAATAGTGGTAGCTGAAATAAACTAATCAATAAACAGAATGGATTAGAAGAACAAGGGTCAGAGGGGAAAAAACAAGAGGTGAATTTTGTAACGTTAGTCTTTCTGAACCTAGTGAAAAACTGTATTTTAACATTGGAAAGGGAGAGATCAGTATTCTAATCATAGGATAATGTTAAGTGTCAGAGGTTTTAGTGAGAAGGAGTTTTAGTGGAGTCAGTGCATATTTACTAAGTGCTCAATATGCAAATATCATTTTATGTTATATGCTGTAGGGGAAACTGAAAAGATGATATGGTCAGTACCTTCCAAGAACTTACAAGTAAATAATTCACAGAATCTAGTTACTTTAACTTACTGGTAGTCAAGAAGCCATTGACTTAAGACAAACCATAAGAGACTCTTAATCTCACGAAACAAACTGAGGGTTGCAGGGGAGTGGAGTGGGAGGGATGGGGTGGCTGGGTTATGGACATTGGGGAGGGTATGTGCTATGGTGAGTGCTGTGAAATGTGTAAGCCTGATGATTCACAGACCTGTACCCCCGGGGCAAATAATACATTATATGTTAATTAAAAAAGAAAGAAACCATTGACTTATCAGAAGTCCCTGTTTCAAGAACTTCACAGTCCACTGAAGAAACAAACAGATTAACCATATTAGAAGCAAAATGATATGGGTAAGTACCAGGGTGCTATGAAGGACACCTATGTCATATGAGTCAGAAAGCTGTCTGGAAAACTTCCTAGAAGAGTTCTCATTGAAACTGAATGTTGAAGAATCAGAGTTAAAAGTAAGTGGTGCAAGCCGCACTGGGTGAGTGTGTGTGTTGGAGAGTGATTTAAGATGAGGCGAAGCGCTAGATCAGGAAGGGCCTTATGTGTTGTAGTGAGGATTTTGTTTTGTTTTGTTTCAAGGTCTTGAAAGGTTTTAAGCAGGTGAATGTCATAAGTATATTTACATTTTAGAAAGATCGCTTCTGGAACGGGATAATGAATAAACTGATTGAAGGTCAGAGAGTACGCTTTTGAGAAAGTATGAGGGTAAGGATGAAAGCCATGCCAGCAGTGGAAGAAAAGGGAAGAGAATAGATTCAAGAGACATGAAGCAAGAAGAATTGACAGCACTTCAATAAGTTACCCATAGAGAGGTAAAGGGAGAAATTGCAAAAAGGGTCTTGGATTTTTAACGTGGGCATCTGAGAGGATGCCCGCTTATCAGTAAAAGAAATAGAAGAGGGAGAGAGATTTACTGGGGAAGATGCGTTCCATTTGGTCTTCCTTGAATTTGACCTGCCAGTAGAACATAAAACAGAAAGAGTTATGTTGTGCCTTTGCCTTTGAATCAGCAGGTTTGAAATTTGGGAATCAAGCCTTGGTTGCAAGTATGGCTGAGAGGCATCAGAATATAAGTAGAAGGTAGCTATAGATGAAGGAGGGTGAGTGTAAGAATGTGGATGAGGGAACCCAATACCATAAATTAAACAATTGTCACTGTTTTGTGATGTTTGCTTTTGAAACAGTAAATTTGTGTACATAGTTGAGGCTATTTTTTCTTTACTGTTATTATTATAACAGTTAAAAGTTTGTTAATACTTTAATATTTGTGTGGCTCTTTTCCCAAAGTCGTGGAAAAACTATTTTTTTTATCTGCTGTAAATTTTGTAAATTCAGTTTTAAAAATCCTATTGAGATAATGATTGAAATTGTAAAAAATTTAATGACTTCCAGATTCCTTGGTTTTTGTTTATTTGTAGTTCTTTGCTTCATTTTTGACATTCGTTAAACATTTGCTTTGTTTCACATGACATTGTAGGTATTTTATAGCTATTTGAAAAAATTTCACTAGGTGTTTATTATTCATCTGTATTTTCCTTGCTTTATATATATATTTTTTAAAGATTTTTTATTTATTTTGACAGTGAGAAACACAGTGAGAGAGGGAACACAAGCAGAGGGAATGGGAGCTGGAGAAGCAGGCTCCCTGCTGAACAGAGAGCCCAATGTGGGGCTCAATCCCAGGACCCTGGGATCATGACCTGAGCCGAAGGCAGACGCTTAACGACTGAGCCACCCAGGCGCCCCTCCTTGCTTTATATTTTATCTGATATTCATGCACTTACTGCAAGATAATGAATGTATTTTAGTTTGTGCTTTAAAGGAGTTTATAATCTAGTAGGGTAAACTAACAACAGTACAGTGCATGAGTGTGCAAACCAACGTGTTACCGAGTGCTTGAGGTTACAGAAGTTGGAACAATTGATTCTGGGGGCAAGGGGGATAAGAGAAGAACATTGAGGAGACATGTCTAAAACAGAGAAAGGGGCATGACATGGGAGGTGGCAGCATGAATAGAGGACAAGCATGGAGGTGACTTGTGTGGATGGAGAGTGGTCCCGAATGGGGACAGGCTGCAAGGGAGAAGTGCTAGGAGGGGTGCCACAAGCCCATGGTCTTTTTTTTTTTTTTTAATTGTTGAAGTATGGTTGACATACAATGTTGTGTTAGTTTCAGGTGTACAATGTAGTAATTTTTTAAAAAAATTATTTTAATTCCAGTTAACATACAGTGTTATATTAGTTTCAGGTATATGATATAGTGATTCAACCATTCCCATACATCACATAGTTCTCATGATGTGCGCTTTCCCTTAATCCCCATCACCTATTTAACCCCATCCTCCCCACTGACCTCCCCTCTGGTAACCATTAGTTTGTTCTCCTTAATTTAGAGTCTTTTTCTTGTTTGCTATCTCTCTCTTTGTCCACAACATGGTGATTTGACATTTCTATGAATTACTCAGTGCTTACAGTGGTAAGTGTAGTCACCATCCATTACTATGCAACATTATTACAATATTATTGACTATATTCAGCATGTTGTACTTCTTATCTCTCTTATTTATTTTATAAATGGAAGTTTCTACCTTAATTCCTTTCACCTGTTTTGCCCATTCCTCCAACCCCCCTCCACTCCTCCACTCTGGCAACCACCAGTTTGTTCTCTGTATTTATGAGTCTGTTTTTGTTTGTTCATTTGTTTTTTTACATTTCTTGTGTAAGTGAACTTACGTGGTTATTTATCTTCTGTCTGATTTATTTCACTTACAATAATGCCCCCTAGGTCCATCCATGTTGCAAATGGCAAGATCTCATTCTTTTTTCTGACTACTGTTTCATCACACACACACACACACACACACATACTTATATGTATGTTCCACATCTTTTCTATTCATCTATTGATAGACTGCTTTCATATTTTTGTCTATTATAATGCTACAATTGTTTATTTGTAGTTCTTACTACAATGCTACTACAATGCATGTAGTTCATACAAATACAATTGTCTATTATTTATTGCTACAATAAACACAGGGGTCCATGTATCTTTTTGAATTAGTGTTTTCATATTCTTTGGATAAATACCTAGTACTGGAAATCTGGATTAAATGATATTCTGTTTTTAATTTTTTTGAGGAACCTACATACTGTTTTCCCACAGTGGTTGCCTATTGGTTGTACATATTTACATTCCTAATTACTAGTGCATGAGGGTTCTCTTTTCTCCCTGTCCTCACACAACACTTGTTGTTTCTTATCTTTTTCGTAATAGCCATTCTTACTGGTGTGAGGTAATATCCCACCTGTGGTTTTAATTTGCATTTCCATGATGATTAGTGATGTTGAGCATCTTTTTATGTGTTTGTTGGCCATCTGTATGTCTTCTTTGAGAAAATGTCTATTCAGATCCTCTGCCCATTTTTAATTGTTCTTTTTGGTGTTGAGTTGTATAAGTTCTTTTTATATTTTGGGCATTAAACCTTTATTGGGTATATCATTTGCAAATATCTTCCTCCATCCAGTACATTGCCTTTTTGTTTTGTTGATGGTTTCCTTTGCTGTGAAAAGCTTTTTATTTTGGTTTTGTCCCAATAGTTTATTTTTGCTTTTGTTTCCTTTACCTGCAGAGACATATCCATAAATATGTTGCTAAGACTAATGTCCATGAAATTAGTGTTTATGTTTTCTTTTAGCTGTTTTATGGTTTCAGGTCTCACATTTAGGTCTTTAATTCATTTTGAGTTTATTTTTGTTTATGGTATAAGAAAGTGATTCAGTTTCATTCTTTCACAGGTAGCTGTCCAGTTTTCCCACCTTCATTTATTGATGGTGATGTCTTTTCCTCATTGTATATTCTTGCCTCCTTTGTCATAGATTAGTTGACCATGTAAGCATGCTTTTATTTCTGGGCTCTCTATCCTGTTGCATTCAGATCTATATGCAGATTCATGTGTCTGTTTTGTGCCAAGACCATATTGTTTTGATTAGTATAGCTTTGTAGTATATTTTGAAATCTGAGATTTGTGATACCTCCAGCTCTGTTCTTGCTCAAGGCTGCTTTATTTATTTTGGGGTCTTTTGTGGTTCCATATGAATTTTGAGATTGTTCTAGTTCAGTGAAATATACTATTAGTATTTTGATAAGGATTGCATTAAATCTGTAGATTACTTTAGATAGTATGGACATTTTAACAATATTAATTCTTCCAGTCCATGAGCATAGTTGTGTCTTTATGTTTGTTTGTGTTGTCTTCAGTTTCTTTTATCAGTGTCTTATGATTTTTAGAGAATAGGTCTTTCTCTTCCTTGGTTAAATTTACATCTAGGTAATTTATTCTTTTTGGTGCAATTGTAAATGAGATTATTTTCTCTTTCTATTGTTAGTGTATAGAAATGCAACAGATTATGTGTATTAATTCTGTATTCTGCAACTTTACTGGATTCCTTTATTGGTTCTCATAGTTTTTTGAGGGAGTTATTAGGGTTATATATATAAGGAAATGTCTGCAAATGGTGACAGTATTACATCTTTCTCACCAATTTGAATTCCTTTTATTTATTTATCTTATCTGATTGCTATGGCTAGGACTTCTAGTACTATGTTGAATAAAAGTGATAAGACTGGAAATCTTTGTTTTGTTCCTGATCTTAGAAGAAAACTCTTAGTTTTTCACCATTGAGTATGATGTTAGCTGTGCGTTTTTCACATATGGCCTTTATTATGTTGTGATATGTTCCCTCTAGATTCACTTCGCTGACAGTTTTCATCGTTAACGGATGTTGTATTTTTGTCAAATGCTTTTCCTGAATCTATTGACATGATGATATGGTTTTTATCCTTTTTTTTTTTTTTTTTAAAGATTTTATTTATTTGACGGAGAGAGAGCACAGGAAGGGGAGTGGCAGGCAGAGGGAGAGGAAGAAGCAGGCTTTCCACTGAGCAGGGAGCCCAATGAGAGGCTGGATTCCAGAACCCTGGGATCATGACCCGAGCCAAAGGCAGACGCTTAACCTACTGAACCACCCAGGCACCCTGCATCTTTTAATTGAACCATTTTATATCCCACTTGAATGTGGTGAGTGATTTTTTTTTACTGTGGTGTTGAATTTAGTTTGCTAATATATTTTTGATGATTTTTGCATCTGTGTTCACTAGAGATTTTGGTGTGTAGCTTTCTTTTTTGTAGCATCGTTGTCTGGCTTTGGATCAGGGTAATGCTGGCCTTTTAGAATTTATTTGGGAGTTTTCCTTCCTCTTTTATTTTTGGAATAGTTTGAGAGGAATAGGTATTAAGTCTTCTTTAAGCATTTGGTAAATTTCACCTGTGAAACCATCTGGTCTTAGACTTTTGTTTGGTAGGAGTTTTTGATTACTGATTCAATTTTGTTACTATAATTGGTCTGTTCAAATTTTCTGCTTCTTCATCATTCAGTTTTGGAAGAGTGTATGTTTCTAGGAACTTACCCATTTCTTCTAGGTTGTTTTGTTGGCATATAACTTTTCATAGTAATTTCTTAGTAATCCTTTGTATTTCTGCAGTGTTGGTTGTTATTTCTCTGCTTTTATTTCTCATTTTATGTATATAAGTTCTTTCTCTTTTTTTACTTGAAGAGTCTGGCTAAAGGTTTATCAATTTTCCTTATCTTTTCAAAGAACTAGCTCTTGGTTTCATTCCTGTTTTGTGGGTTTTTTGGCTTGATTTAATTAATTTTGCTGTTTATTTTTTCCTTCCGTATATTAACTTTGGGCTTTATTCTTTTTTCCCCCATAATTCCTTAGGTGTAAGTTTTGATTGTTTATTTGAGATTTTTCTTGTTTCTTGAGGTAGGCCTGTATTGCTATAAATTTCCCTCTTAGAACTGCTTTTGCTGTGTCCCAAAGTTATGGACCATTGTGTTTCCATTTTTATTTGTCTTCATATATTTTTTATTTCCTCTGATTTTTTCATTGACCTATTGGTTGTTTAGTAGCATGTTGTTAAACCTCCATTTGGTTGTGTGTTTTCCTAGTTCTTTTCTTGTGGTTGATTTTTAGTTTCATATCATTGTGGTTGGAAAAGATTCTTGATATTGCTGTCTTTTAAAACTTATCGTGATTTGTTTTGTGGCCTAATGTGATCTATCCTGGAGAATGATCCTAGAGAATGCTCCAGGTGCACTTGAAAAGAATGTAGGTAGTCTGCTATCTTTGGATGGAATGTTCTGTATATATCTATTAAGACCTTCTGGTCTAATGTATCATTCAAAGCCACTGTTCCCTTATTGATTTTCTGCCTGTATGACCTATCCATTGATGAAAATGGAGTGTTAAAATCCCTTACTATTCTTGTATTCCTGTCAGTTTCTCCCTTTATGTCTATTAATATTTGCTTTATTATTTAGGTGCTTCAGTGTTGGATGCATAGATATTTAGAATTGGTATATACTCTTGTTGGATTGGTTTTGATCCCTTCATCATTATGGAGTGCTCTTCTTTGTTCCTTGCTGCAGTGTTTGTCTTAAAGTTTAGTTTGTCTTATATAAGTGTTTCTACCCTGGCTTTTTTTTTTTTTTCTATTTGCTTGGAACGTCTTTTTCTCTCTTCATTTTCAGTTTCTTTATGTCTTTAGGTCTTGGTTGTAGGTTTTTCCTTTCAGCATTTAGACTGTATCATGCCACTCTCTTCTGGCCAGCAAAGTTCCTGCTGAAAAATCAATTGATTGCCTTATGGAGTTTCCCTTGTATGTAACTGGTTTTTTTCTTCTTCCTTTTAAGATTTTTATCTTCTCTTTATCTTCTAATTTTTTGCCATTTTAATTACTGTGTTCCTTGGTGTGGACCTCCTTGGGTTCATCTTGTTTCAGGCCCTTGTTCTTTAAAAACCCTTTAACACATTATCCACTTGACTTTGCTAGCAGCATTGTGAAAGAAAAGAGAACTTGCAGGTGTTTTTTTTTTATGTTTTTGCATTTTTTTCTCCAGTCTTCTTTTTATTATTTATTCTAAGTGCAAAAAGAATTATTGGTTCTAATCGCAGACCCCAATGTATGACAAGAAAAAGGTGTTCCCCCATCTCTGAGTTGACATAAGAATTGGTGTTGCAACGGTAGTTTGTTTACTGGAAGTTTCTGTAGAATGGCAAAGCTGTAGTTTACCCCCTAGAAACATATTAATTAGCAAGTTTAAAGGCAAGATATACTTATGTTTTATTTTGCTAAAAATTTTAGAGAATAGAGAAATCCACTGTGGAACAGAGTTTAGACAGCGGGCAAAATAGCATTGGCTGTTGCTACTTGCTGTATTGGTTGATACCATGAATAGGCATAAGAGAGGAGCTAATAAGGGGCGCTTGGGTGGCTCAGTGGGTTAAAGCCTCTGCCTTCGGCTCAGGTCATGATCTCAGGGTCCCAGGATCGAGCCCCGCATGGGGCTCTCTGCTCAGCGGGGAGCCTGCTTCCCCCTCTCTCTCTGCCTGCCTCTCTGCCGTCTTGTGATCTCTCTCTCTCTCAAATAAATAAATAAAAATCTTTAAAGAGAGGAGCGAATAAGTAACATCGTAAAGAAAGTTTTTAGGGCATCATACTTTGTTTAATTTATCTTTTCCTAAGACATTTGCCCATCATCTCTTTGTACCTAGCACATGGCCACTTTCTGATTATAAAAGCAGGTTGTGATGTATGTGCTCATGAGTGCTCATGCCTGGGCCTGTGTGTGTGCTCTGAGTGTTTGGCACAGCTTTTCTGACTCCCGACCTCTATACCTCTACTTCTGTTGACCAATCACTGTTTTTGATTAGAAATCTTTATAAAATTTGTAAGGATCTAAGTAGGGAAGTATAACATCAACACTCTATTCTTCTCTAGAGTCTTACATTTCTGGGAGTCTTTCGTTTGGCTTGCTAAGAAACAGTGGTCCTATTAATAATGATTTTTTAGATATATTTGTTGCAGTGTTTAATGCTTTTTCTTTCCCCTGGAGATAAAAAATGAGACTGAACTTTTTTGTGTTCTCTTCTAGCTCAGCCTTAGCTCTGTGAATGTCCCAGTTGAGAAAATACTGATCCTGATTGTTTGAAAATTAGTGAAATGGACAAAGGTCTGTGTGTGTGGGAAACATGTGCTTCTGTGCGTCTGTGTCTGTGTGTGTGTATGTGCATGTGCATAGTGGTTGAATATATAAGGATAATGGTCAGACTAGCTTTTGCTGCACTTTCTACTTAAATTATAGGGCTACTTTTTGAAAAGAATTAGGAGAATTCATATCAAGGTGTGAATAGAGACCCCATTTCCACAGCACCTCTCTTTTAGAGCAATGTACTTCCCAGTTTGGTTGGTTTACTGATGCTTTTTGAAGACTCAGTGTACAGTGCGGTCTCATGCTCTGTTACTCATGCTGTGGTAGGGGATGAAACCTAGACAAGGACTCTGAATTTCTGAGCTTAAAATCTTTTGGAGTAGGGGCATGTAGGTGGCTCAGTCGTTAAGTGTCCGCCTTGGGCTCAGGTTATGGTCCTAGGATCCTGGGATCATGCCCCCCATGAGGCTCCCTGCACAGCGGGAAGCCTGCTTTTCTCTCTCCCACTTCCCCTGCTTGTGTTCCTGCTCTTGCTGTCTCTCTGTCAAATAAATAAATAAAACATAAAAAAAAAAAATCTTTGGGAGTAAATAAAATATACATGAAAAAATTAAAAGCGACCTTTGAAGAACAAGTACAATTTAGGGGCGCTTGGGTGGCTCAGTTGTTAAGCATCTGCCTTCAGCTCAGGTCATGATCCTGGGGTCCTGGGATTGAGCCCCATATCAGGCTCCCTGCTCCGTGGGAAGCCTCTTTCCCCTCTCCCTGCTTGTGTCCCCTCTCTTGCTGGCTCTCTGTGTCAAGTAAATAAATAAAATCTTAAAAAAAGAGAGAGAGAAAAGAATGGGTAAGATTTAAAGAAGTGGTGAGGAAAATGTGCTGTTAGGTCCTCTGTTTGTGTATCTGTAAAATAAGAGCATTGGATCAAATAATCTAAAGGCCCCACTTAGCACTGATGGTGTCTGATTATGTGATTCTTCAAATTAAGAAACATGCACAGAGGGAAAAGTAGGCTTCATAAGTTAGTGAAAAGTATGAGAATGTTTCTGGGAAAGCCAAAACCCCTTTCTTTGCAATTTTAATATCCCTCACAAAGTCTTTGACCACCATCTTACTTGAATTCAAACATCTTAAAGGGGATATAGAACATACATTTTTCTCCCTAATGTGTTGGGGAAGACAATATTTAATTTAAAATACATTAAAAATGAAAATTTGAAAAAAAATCCAGATTGTGTCGACATAATTATCAAGTATGCTTAGATATGTAGTAAGGCTTTGTTCCTCCACATTATCCCTTAGTAAAGAAGTTGTTGGCCTTCATTTTAGTCCTTATGAAACTTCTAATGTTAAGAGGGGTCTTCTCAATTACTTTGAACAAGAAGATATATTGTCCTGACCTCTGTCAGTGTTATTTTTGATCTGTATAAAAATTTCTTGACAAAAATCAATAGAAAAAGAGAAATTTAACACAGATTTAGTGTTGGCTCTCTTAAGCCTTTTCAAGACTATTTTGAAAAACAGTACTAGGCTGTGAGTAGAGGAATGATGTTTTCTGACTAAATTTTAAAAAGATCTCTCTGGGGGTACCTGGGTGGCTCAGTTGGTTAAGCATCTGCCTTTTGCTCAGGTCATGATCCCGGAATCCTGGGATCGAACCCCACATTGAGCTCTTTACTCAGCATGGAGCCTTCTTCTCCCTCTCCCTCTGCCTGCTGCTCTGCCTACTTGTGCTTTCTCTCTCTCTGAAAAATAAATAAATAAAATCTTAAAAAAAAAAAAAAGATCCCTCTTGCTATTGAGTTGAGAATAGGAGGTAGGAGTAGTAGTAAGGATACCTTTCCATAATCCTGGTGAGAGATGCTGGTGGTGCCAATGAAGTGGTCAAATTGTGACTATATATATTTTTTTATTGTGACTGTATTTTGAAGATAAAGCCAATAGAATTTTTATCAGATTTGGATGTAAGATATGAGAAGGATATGAATCAAATATGTATTAAATGTTTTAAAATCAAGCATATTCCACACGCAGTAGTCCACACATTTTGGCCTAGCAATTCTTCTTTAAAAAATTTAGCTTAAGAATATAATCACATGGGGAGCCCAGGTGGCTCAGTTGTTAAGTGTCTGCCTTTGGCTCGGATCATGATCCCAGGGTCTTGGGATTGAGTCCCACACTGGGCTCCCTGCTTGGCAGGAAGCCTGCTTCTCCCTCTCTTACTTGCCTTGCTTGTGTTCCCTCTCTCTCTGTGTCTTTCTCTGTCAAACAAATAAATAAAATCTTTAAAAAAAAAAAAAGAATATAATCACATGTGCAAAGATGTTTGTTTATACAAGAATATTTATCACAGTGTTATTCATAGTCATGAAAGTTTAAAAACGAGTAAATAATAATAGAGAGTTGGCCAAATAAATGTTGGTAGACCTGTAAGCAGAAAGAGTTAGGGGTCCCCAGAAAAAGAAAGATACAAGCTTTGTGACACTGAGAGGCCATTTTAAGCCCCCAGCTGTGTCTCCCCCCCCCCCCCCATAGATCTATGCCCTACTTACCCAAGCACACTTCTTGCAGAACTTTCTTGGAGGTCAGAATTACAAAGAAATACAAAAACCTAAGTAGTTAAGGTTTTTCTTTATTTTTTTGTTTTGAGATTTATTTGTTTTAGAGAGACAGCAAGCATTAAGTGGAAGGGGCAGAAGGAGGAGAGAGACTCGAGCTGACTTTGTGCTGAGCTTGGAGCCCAGGCAGGGCTCAATCTCACGACCCTGAGACAATGACCTGAGCCAAAACCAAGAGTTTGACACTTAACCAGCTGTACCACCCAAGCACCCCAGTGGTTAAGAATTTTAAGGAAACAAAGGGAATGCAAAAACTGACAGTCTCTATCAGGCCAGGAAATAGTCTAACCGTATCAGGAACAATAAATCAGTGGTAAAAAATTCCAGTGCTGTTTCATAAGCAAGCAAAACCCTGCATTCCTTTCCTGAGATAAGTAGCCCCAAATCCCATCCAGTTTATACAAGATCTCAGAGCATGCCTCTGGCCCCTTTGACAGTTAGGTCTGCTTCCTTGTAATGTTAAAGTCTTCATCGTAGGAGGAGCACAAGCTTCAATAACATAACATAGGATGTATGTATAGGCCTGTTTTCTAAGCATGAAAGTGCAGACTTATGCCCACCTTTACATGTGATGACAGAGCTTCCCTTTCTGAATTTTTGTCCTAACCCTAAATAAAAGGAACCCACTCACCCCTGCTCAGGGATTCACTGCTTTGGAAGTTATTCTTCATGATCTCCTTATTTGCTGCAAATGGTTTCCTTTGTTTGACAACTCCACTTTGGTGTAGTCTCTACCTGTAACTCACCAAGGAGAAAACTCACATTAGTTTGGTTATAGATCCTTTCAGTAAAGTATTATGTAGCCATTAAGATGATGTTATAAATATGCTTCTGGACACAGAAATATGTTAATGTATTTCCAGTTTTTGTCTTTTTGTATATTTTACTGAGAATTTGGGATATTTTAGCGCAAAGTTATCAGATACTGTTGGTTGCTACTGTAGTAACTTAGTGGTTTTTATCATGTTAGCTTTCGGTTGGTGAATATTTTGTATCTGATATGAGCTTGGGGGAAGATTTGGTTTATTAATATCTTGTTTATGTACATTGAATTTTAAATTGTTGCTCAGGTAATTTTTGAAAGAAGACTCATTTATCACATATTGAAGTCAGAGGTTGGTAAGTTAAATGCAATTTAAAATACATGTAGTACTAAATTTTATCAAAAAACTTTGCCATTTTCAAGTGATTTCTTAGTGGTTACTGCTCTTCTCTCATACAACATGCATTAATCATCTGCCACACCACAAACAAATGGAATGTGCTAGAGGAATCATTCCTATATAACTCTCTAAAGTGAAACCAACCATTATTAGAGTTAATTTGCTTCCCTAAGAGCACTTCTCTTTGCTTCACTATGTAATTTTTGTTTGCTTTGTTCAGACTTAAATGAATTTTTATTCCATCTCAGTGTTCATAAAATGGAAAATATGAGAAAATTTTTCTAGAATCATTTTTCTGCTCTTCTCAGTAAAACTTGTTATTTATTTAATGAATTTCTATTACCACTGAATTTATTGCAACTAAATAATATTTGATCAGAACATTACTTGGAAGATTCAGAATCATATACTCTCCTTGTTTTGATCTTCAGTCATCTTTTTCCCCCGTCCCCCACATTTCCTCTCAAATTTCTCTTGATTAATTTTTTTTGGTTTTAAAGATTATCATACAGTAAAATACACTTTTTATTTTGCTGCATAGTTCTGTGAATTTTAATACATATATTGATTTGTGTAACAACTACCACAATCAGGACACAATAGTTCCATCATACCAGACAACTTTATTGTGTTATATCCCTTTAAAGCTACAGTCTTCTGAGCCTGGGTGGCTCAGTCAGTTAAGCATCTGCTTTTGGCTCAAGTCATGATCCCAGAGTACTGGCCCACATTGGGCTCCCTGCTCAGTGAGGAATTTGCTTGCCCATCTCGCTCTTATTCCCCCAACCCCTGCTCATCCTCTCTCTCTCACTCTTTCTCAAATAAGTAAATAAAATCTTTAAAAAAAAATAAAGTTGCAGTCTTTTGGCATCCAATGATCTGTAGTTTTGCCTTTTTGAGAATATTTTATGAATAGAATTATTTTGAGACTGGCTTCTTTCTTTCAGTTATACATGCGGTCTTTGGGATTCATCCACATTGTTGTGTGTATCAAGAGTTTGTTCTTTTTTATTGCTGAGGAGTATTCCATCAATGGATTTGCTATAGTTTATCCGATTTACACATTGAAGGACATTTTGTTTGTTTTTAGTTTTTGGTGATTATGAATAGAGCTGCTGTAGACATTCATGTGCAGATTTTGTGTAAACATAGATTTCATTTCTCTAGAGAAATAAAATAGATAAATGCTCAGGAGTAGAGTGGTTGGGTTGTATGGTAAGTATATGTTTACATTATTAGAATCTACCACTTTTTCAGATATAGCAAAGTGCATTCCCAGAAATATATAAGTCCAGTTACTCCTCATGCTCATCAGCACTTGATAGTGTCAGTGTTTTTTATTTTAGCCATTCTAATAAGTATGTAGCATGTTGTTGTTTTTTAAACACAATATTATTGAGGTGTAACCACATACCAAAAAATTCTCCACAATCCAGGTTTGGAACACTTTCATCACCCCAAAAAGAAACTATGTAGTAGTCAACTCTCATCTTCCCTTTTCCTTCAGCTTCAGGCAACTACCAATTTTTCTGTCTCTACAGATTTGCCTGTTTTGGACATTGCATATAAATGGAATCATATAGTATGTGATCATTTATGAATTTCTTTTAATCAATTAGCAGAATGTTTTCAAGGTTTGTCTATATTGAATCGTATATATTGTAAATATCGTATCACTCCTTTTATGGTTGAATAATACTCCGTTGTTTGGATATACCATATTTTGCTTATACATTTGTCAGTTGGGGGACATTTGAGTTGTTGCTGTTTTTTAGCTATAAATAGTGATACTGTGCTCAAGTTTTTCTGTGAGCACATGTTTTTAGTTCTCTTGCGTAGAATTGCTGGATCATATGTTAGTTTTACATTTAACCTTTTGAGAAACTGCCAAACTTTTCTAAATTGGCTGCACCATTTTATAGTCCCGCGCACCAGCAGTATATGAGCAGTATATATTCCAAATTTATCACCACTTGTTATTTATCTTTGTTTTTGATTATAGCCATCTAGTGGGTAGGAAGTAGTTTTGATTTGCATTTTTGTGAAGAATATTGAACATCTTATGTGCATATTAGCTATTTGTATATCTTCTTTGGAGAAATGTCTATATGGGTTTTTGCCCATTTTTTAATTGGGTTATTTGTGTTTATTGTTGAGTTATAACAGTTCTTTATATATTCTGGCTATGAGTCCTTTATCAGATATATGATTTGTAAGTATTTTCTCCCATTTTTTGATTTGTCTTTCACTTTCAGGATTATGTTCTTTGAAGCACAAATGTTTTTAATTTTGATGATGTCTAATTCATCTGTTTTTAATTTGTCTCTTGTACTTTTGGTCTTATATCTAAGAAACTGTAGCTATAAAGATTTATACCTCTGTAATCTCAGAGTTTTGTAGTTTCAGCTCTGACATTAAGTCTCTAGTTCATTTTTTTTTTTTTTTAAGATTTTATGTATGTGAGAGAGAGAGCACGAGAGGGGAGAAGGTCAGAGGGAGAAGCAGAATCCCTGCTGAGCAGGGAGCCCAATGTGGGACTTGATCCTGGGATTCGAGGATCATGACTTGAGCTGAAGGCAGTCACCCAACCAACTGAGCCACCCAGGCACTGCTCTAGTTCATTTTGAGTAAAGTTTTATGAGCAGGTATCCAACTTCATTCCTTTACATGTGGATATCCAGTTGTCTCAGCACCATTTGTTGAAAAGGGTGTTCCTTCCTCACTCAGTTGTCTCAGTACTCTGTCAAAAATCAATTGACCATGTCAAAAGATGCTCCACATCACTCATTATCAGGGAATTGCAAATCAAAACTACAAAGAGATATCATATTGCACCTGTTAGAATGGTTAAAATAAAAAAATACATGAAAACAAGAAGTGTTGTTAAGGATGTGGACAAAAAAGGAAGCCTATGCACTGTTGGTGGGAATGCAAACTGGTGCAGCACTGTGGAAAACAGTATGGAGTTTCCTTAGAAAGTTAAAAATAGAACTACCATAGGACCTAGTAATCACACTACTGGGTATTTAATTCTAAATTACAGAAAAACCAATTCAAAAGGATACATGCACCCTTCTTTATACCAGCATTATTTATGGTAGCCAAGATATGGAGGCAGGCCAGTGGCCATCAGTAGATGAATGGATAAAGAAGTGGTTATGTATTTATTCATACACACACCACACACACACGCACACACACACATTGGAATATTACTCAGCCATAAAGAATGAAATCTTACCATTTGCAACAACATGGATGGAGCTAGAGAGTGTAATGCTAAGTGAAATAAGTCAGAGAAAGACAAATTACATATGATTTCACTCATATGTGTAATTTAAGAAACAAAACAAATGAACAAGGGAGAAAAGAGAGAGAAACAAACCAAGAAACAGACTCTTAATTACAGAGAACAAACTGATGGTTACCAGAGGGGAGGAGGATGAAGGATTTGTGAAATAGGTAATGGGATTAAAGAGTGCACTTACCATGAGGAGCACTGAGCAATGTGTAGAATTGTTGAATCACTATATTGTACACTTGAAATTAATATAACACTGTGTGTTAACTATACTGGAATTAAAATTTAAAACTTAATTAAAAAAAAGAAAACTGACCAAAAATGTAAGGGTATATTTCTGGATTTTTAATCCTATTCCATTCTTTTGTATGCTTTTTTTTATGCATTACACCACTGTCTTCATTAATGTAGCTTTGTAGTAAGTTTTGAGATTGGGAATTGTGAATATTCCAGCATTGTTCTTTTTTAAGATGGTTTTGGCCAGAGTGAGATTGTATGAACCTAAAATAGGATTAAGCAACTCCTTGCTTAAAATCTTTAAATCAGTCACATCTGATTGCATCTTTCATAAAATTTCACATCCCTAAACTGATCCACAAGATTTATGATCTGACCCCTGCCCATTTTTCCAGTTTCATTATTCACCCACTTTTTCTCTTGCTCTACCCTGCTCCTTGAAAGCTTTAAAATGACTTTCCATTGTAGGACTTTGCATTGCATTGCATATCTACTTGCTTTTGCTTAGAATGTTTTTCTCTTCACTTTACCTAATTTCTATTCACTGTCCAGATCTCTACCTAAATGTCATTTTTTAAGTAGTCTGTCCCTATTATTTTAAAAGATTTTATTTATTTATTTTTGCTAGAGAGAGAGAGAGAGCGTGCACACACACACATGCATATATGAGTGGGCAGGGGAGACTTCCCACGGAGCAGGGAACCCAACATGGGACAATATCACAGGACGCTGGAATCATGACTTGAGCTGAAGGTAGGCACTTAACTGACTTAGCCACCCAGGCACCCCTGTCCCTATTATTTTAAAAATATTTGTTTTTGTTTTCCCACTCTGAAAAGTAGCAAATGTTCATTATAGCAAGTTTGAAAAATAAAGAATGGTGACTACTAGGAAACCAGAGGAGATAAGTGTTTAGTGTGGTAGAGACATCTGATGCCAAGTTGTGATTTGATCTTTTGGCCCTTATTTTCTTTGAAAGCCTACAGAAATATTTTCTTCACGTTTGAAATCAAAGGATATTTGAAACTGCCAGAATGTGTCCAGATTGGGTTTATTGTCATTTATTTTGCTTAAAATGTTGGTCCTCACATATATAATTTTTTTCTATTCTAGCAATGTTTTTTTTGGTTGTGCTTATAATGTAATTTTCAACCAAAATATTATTATTCTAGGGTTAAATCTTAATTTTCCATTCTATGTTTACTCTCTTTTCTTTCCATTGTTTTCTTTTCTTACTACCTGCCCCTTTTAAACTGAATACTAGTATAACATCTTAAGTGTATCTTTTATATCATAGATACAGTTTTCTGTATAGATAGTTCAACGCTGTGTTGCTACCAATGTTCTTTGTTTGTTTTTGTTTTAGAGAGAGCACAGGGGTAGGGGGAGGTGGGGCAGAGGGAGAGGGATAGAGAATCTTAAACAGGCTCCATACCCAGAGCACAGGCAATGCAGGGCTCTATCTCATGACCCTGAGATCATGACCTGAGCCAAAATCAAGAGTCGGACACTTAACCAACAGAACCACCCAGGTGCCCCACCCAGGTACCCCACTACCAATGTTCATAATCAGTGCTTTTTTCTTTGCAGTCTTTTCTTATTAAGCTGATCATTTACTCTCAACCTATTCTCACTTTGTGTTTCTTTGTTGTAGCTTTATAGTACAGTACGTTGCCTGGCACAGATATATGTGTTCAAATATGCAATGAAAGGAATGAATATATGAGTAAACAAAAACCAGATCTTGGTGTATCCTACTGAGACTATCAAAATATTTTTCTAGGAAAGTATTCTTAAAAAAAAAAAAAACCCAATTATGTTGAGGTATAACTTATATACGATAAGATTTCCCATTCTAAGGGTCCAATTCAGTGATTTTTTTTTTTAGTAGATTTTATAGAGTTGTAACACAGCAATCCAATTTTAGAACATTTCCATTAGTGCAAAAAGTCACTTCATGCCTATTTGTCATTAAATTCCTACTTCCAGCCTCTGCTTTCTGTCTCTTTAATTTTGCCTTGTTTGGACATTTCACATAAATACATGCTGATGTAGCTGCTCAGATACACACCCACACACTTAAAATTGTTTTCATTTTTAAGCATGGCTTTCTAGGAGTTGCCTTCCTATGAGCATAGCTTAATGGACAGTGGTTGTGCTCAAACATCTTAAGACAGTATAACTTTTCATCTGCCAGTGGATCTTCATGTGGGTAGAGGAGCACATTCAAAGTTCAGGGTGTTTTCATATCTGCACTGGTGTTTACTTTCCTATCATTTCTTTCATGTCTCCTCTTTGCCTCCATGCACTTCTGAGTTGGCAGTGAGCTTGCCAATCATTACCGTGTAATTGTCTTCACACAGTGTTCATCAGTTCTCCTGAACTACTTCTTGTCACCTAAATATGCTGTGTTAGTCAAGTCATTATGCAAGTTCCTATTGCTTAGAGTACCTTCCCTCCTATGCTGTGTTCTGTCATGTCATTGTGCACAGGAACTTGTACACAAGTTCCTACTTCTTAGAGTACCCCTTCCTCTTACTTTCTTTGAGGCTTTTATAGCTTCCTCTGGTAGACTTAATGTACTTCTTTTTATTATACTCTCATTGTCCCATTGGCTTATTTCTACTCAGGCACCGATTGCATTTTGTCATTGTTTGCACATCTGTCTGTTCATAAGACTTTGTTTCCTGAGAGCAGGAGTCACTGCACTGTAGTCTTTTTCAAAGCTTATTCTCAGTCAAGCCCAAGTATCTGGCCTATAGTATCTAAATAAATAACTTGTGGGACAAATAAACTGAATCTTTGTTAAAGTTTTGGGAGTTGTATATTTATTCTGTAATTTCTCTTTAGAGTAGAATGTAGAAATAATGACTTCTTAGGAATGAAGCAAATCTGAATGTCAGTGGTTAGACATATTAAATATTTTCATGATTCACTGATAGAAATAGTTTTATTTTTCAATTCTGTGAAAGGTACGTAGCTTTAAAATTGTTACATTAAAACAAGCTGTTTCTAATTAGAAATTATTTCTTTTTGCTTGCATTTGTGTATACTTGTGTTCTAAGAATATCACAGTAATTAAGACTGCTTCAGCTTCTTTCTAGCTAAAATGTAATGGTGATCACTGATGACTGAGTTGTAAACAATCTCTTTTTTTTGGTAAACAATCTTAATGTGATGATAAAATGACTTTTTCCTTTTCCCATTAGATGTTGATCCTCTTTCTGCAGTAGAATCTCCATGGCCTGAACATTTTCTGAAAATTATTTTGAGCAGACTATCTGTTTAATAACAAGATAACCACATCAAGATGGTTGGAAAACTGAAGCAGAACTTACTATTGGCATGTCTGGTGATTAGTTCTGTGACTGTGTTTTACTTGGGCCAACACGCCATGGAATGCCATCACCGAATAGAAGAACGTAGCCAGCCCCTCAAATTGGAGAGCACAAAGACCACTGTGCGAACTGGCCTGGACATCAAAGCCAATAAAACCTTTGCTTATCACAAAGATATGCCTTTAATATTTATTGGAGGTGTGCCTCGGAGTGGAACCACACTCATGAGGGCCATGCTAGATGCACATCCCGATATTCGCTGTGGAGAGGAAACCAGGGTGATTCCCCGAATCCTGGCCCTGAAGCAGATGTGGTCACGGTCAAGTAAAGAGAAAATACGCTTGGATGAGGCTGGTGTCACTGATGAAGTGCTGGATTCTGCCATGCAAGCCTTCCTACTAGAAATTATTGTTAAGCATGGAGAACCAGCTCCTTATTTATGTAATAAAGATCCTTTTGCCCTGAAATCCTTAACTTACCTTGCTAGGTTATTCCCCAATGCCAAATTTCTCCTGATGGTTCGAGATGGCCGGGCATCAGTACATTCAATGATTTCTCGGAAAGTTACTATAGCTGGGTTTGATCTGAACAGTTATAGAGACTGTTTGACCAAATGGAATCGTGCCATAGAGACCATGTACAACCAGTGTATGGAAGTTGGCTATAAAAAATGCATGTTAGTTCACTATGAACAACTTGTCTTGCATCCTGAACGGTGGATGAGAACACTCTTAAAGTTCCTTCATATTCCGTGGAACCACTCAGTATTACATCATGAGGAGATGATTGGGAAAGCTGGAGGAGTATCTCTGTCAAAGTGAGTAGATGTTATTTTCTTTACCCTATATTCAAGTAATAAAGGGGTGAGTGTGTGTGTGTGTAAACTACAGCTCTTTTTTGGAATAGATATAACTTCATCAATGAGTATTTTTAAAAATTCTCTAGCCAGTATTATTATAGACCCTTTCATTTATTTAATTCATTTGTATATTTATGAATTGCGGTCCTTTTTATTTTTTCGATGGAAGGAAATCCAATTTATAGCAGTGAAAGGTCTTTTTCTCAGTCCTCAGGCCTTAATGTCCATCATTCAATTTTAGTGACTCCTGATTTCTAATTTCTAGATATTATTATTAATAAGGAAAGTTGGCTTTTGTGTGGATTAAGGTTAATATGAGAAGCATCTCACATGTTGATAAGCAAGTGGTGAATTCTAAGCATTTAAGAATTTTTAGTGATATAGAAAAATAAAGACTAAGATTATCTAACCCAGTCCCTTCATTTTACAGGTAGGAAGACTGAATCAGAAAGTAAAAATGATTCACTCAAATTTAGATGGAAAGGCCAGAATTAGAATCCATGCCTTAGTCTCAATAGGCTAGTGCTATTTTCCATGACATTTCATAACATGTAGTACTTCTTTTGTCATCTGATCAGTCTGAACACCACAGGTTGGAAGCTTAATCCATAATCCATCCATACAGGAAGTTCCTTAGATTCAAATACTTATAAAACCATTGCATTTTTCCCTTTCTTATGAAGTGGTGACTGGGGTGCCCTGACTTGATCTGATAATGTGATTTGATGACTTATATACCCAGAATAAGAATATAAAAATGAAACTACTGTTAAATTCAGGTAGCATCTCCTTATGGGGAAAAGTTGGGTGTAAGTAAGTTTTATTTTATTTTTTTCCATTTATAAAAGTAATATGAATCCGTTGTTAAAAAAAAAAGAAAAGAAAAGATAAAACAGTGTACTTCTCCCTTAGGTACCCTGCTTCCTCCTACCAAGGAATGTCTTCTTGATTTCTTTTTTCAGTGTATAGAGCTTGTACAGTGAGTATTGATTCCTGATGTAGATAATTTGAAAAGAACAGCTGCATTTCTGCACTTAGCTTACAGGGTATTGATTATAAATTATTAGGTATTATCACTCTAATGGCTCTGGGTTATTTTTATTGATTCAAAGAAAATTATAGCACTAGCTACTATCATCATAGTTCGTTGTCTTTCCAGATAATTGACCATAACTAATTTCTAATCACCTGTATTCCTAGGTAAGCATTTCCTTTATGTGCTTCTATGTTGGCCCAGATAATCTGATGGCTCTTTCCTTCTAGTAGTTTAAAATAAACCTGTTAGACATCCCCTCCACCCCAGTTTGTCCAAGTAAGGATTAAGGAGATATGCTCCACACAAATTGTGGTGGAAATTAGGAAAAGATCATTTTACATATGTAATTACTATGTTTAAGGCAAACATGGAGGCTGAGGAATTTCACAGAAACTACAAATTAAATGGATTTTAGAAGGGGAAGAGACCTTAGATAGCATTTAATATGTGGCTCGGAGACCCAGCGAGGTTTTGCACCTTGTCAAGAATCACACCTGGCGGAACCATGACTAGAACTTGCAATGCCTATTCCAAGATTCTTGGTATTATATGAGTTATTTTTAAATTAAAGCATACCTATAAGTAAATGCACAGATATTCAGTACATAATTTGATGAGTATTTTACATCTGTATACACCTGTACAATCACCATCCATATAAAAATATAGAAAATTATCAGCGCTTGGGAGGCTCCTTCACCCCTCTTCTCGGTTAACATCTTCCTCAGCCCGAAAGTAACCACTGTTTTGACCTCTATCACCGAGGGGCTATGATGTCATGTATGAAGTTCAGAAACAGTCTTGCCTGTTTCTGAACTTCATATAAATGCAGGCATGCCTCTTTATTATTTTTTGCCTGGCTACTTCATTTAACATTAGATTTACTCATAACACTGTAAAGAGCAGCTGTTGATTCTTTTTCATTACTAGGTAATATTCCAGTATATAAATATAACAGAGTTTATCCATTGTTCCATTGGTGGACATTTGATATTTCCAGTTTGGGGCTATTATGGATAGAGTGGCTAAGATCATTCCTGTATATTACTATTGGTGAACAGAGCATTAATTTCTCTTGGGTATATACCATTCAGTATAATCACTGGATCATAAAATATATTTGTATCTCTATATTTATATGTCCTTAACAGATATTTGTTTTCCACAGTATCTTTACCATTAATGTATGGCTATATTATATAGGAATGTGTTCTAGTTGCTTCGCATCTTTCCCAACACTTGGTATTCTGAGTCCTTTTAATTTTAGGACAGGTACAAGTATTTTTTTTAAACATAAAAACAAAACAAAATAACATTTGAACTCTTTTTTGAAACAAATCTTCCCAGAATTCCAAAATAAAACAGATAAAAGCAGAGCTACATTGGTTGAGGCAGGTCTCATCTAGGCTGTACTGCCTCTTTTAAGACTGAATTCCTGCTCTCAAAAAGAGCTAATTGGGAGATGAGGCAGAAACACAGAATTATTCCATTAATAAGTACCAAGTTGTAAATATTCCCCATGTTAGTTGAGAGTTATGACCATAAGGAATTCATAGCCCAGAGTCAGTCATCTGTGTGCTTTGCTTTCCTATTAATATTTTTTTCTGGGAAAATTGTTTAAAATAAGCATTTTAATACTTATTGTGGTATTATTTAGTACTAAAATACTGAAAATATTTAGGCAGTTTTGGAGGCTTGAAGATATCACCAGATGGCTCAGGAAAATATGCTGAAATTATTGAAGACAGTGATAAGGAAAGCTTTCACAGTTCTACCTTCCCTATTGTGTTAACTAAAAAAGCAATGCTTTTTTTTGCTTTGCTTAGGAATTTCCAGTTATTTTCGGCAGAGAGGTACATCTTGCCTCCCTGGTCAGTTCCAGTTACAGTAGGAGCATAAGTTAATCACCTGCTAACATATGTGAGAGTTCCTCTATGAATTTGGTGGAAAAAAGTGTTCTTTCCTCCTGAGGTGGTTCAGGAAATCTTCATTAGAGACTACTGTGTATAAGCTACGGTTTTTATAAAAACTGAAAATAAAGCAAAGTTTTTAATGAGTGGGGAAGAGATAGAAACAGATTGCTTTGGCTGGCTGATAAATTTAGTTCTGCATTAAGGTACAGCTATAGAATTTTATGTACACTATTTATCCTTGATGTTTTTAGATAGTCATTTCAAGGCCAAGTAGTAGAACTAGTTTCTCCAGTGATTGATGTTGTACCTTTGAAGTTTTGAATACTGTGTTCTGTTTTAACCCATACTGTGCAACTTCATATTAAATTGAGCTGCAGTCTTGATTACAGTGGCTCCAAAAATGATACAGAACTCACTGATCTCTTTATTTCTTCCAAACTAACAGACTAGAAAAAACTGAAGCATTACTAAATGTTTCTTTGCCTTTATCTTTCAAGAAATGTTTATATAGAAAGGTAGGGATACCTTATGCAAATATGTGGATTCTAGTAGAATTCTCCAAGTGATTGAATATGTAGTAGGATTTTGCTGATTAGAGAATGGTATCTACTGCCTGCCTGCTTCTCAGATAGTTGGAGTAGGAAATGGAAATAAAGTTCGAGGCTATTTACATTAATTTCGTCTCATGAATTGTGGAATATTTGTGGAATTTCAGTCATTTCCATCTGGGAACATTCAGGAAATTACTAGTGTATACCAGTATTGTTCCTGCTTTTAAACTCATTCAGATACTATGAAATTACCTGGAACAAATAAAAATCATCAGTAACAATAACAAAAAAGTGCACCAAGGCGTACTTAAGGTTGACTAAAATAAAAAAGTAACCTAGGATCAGTAAACAGATTTATTATGTGAAAAGAGCAAAGCCAGAAAAAACACTATAATGATAACCCTTAAACAGAAGCCAAGTACAAGAATCACAACTACAATTCAGAGAGAAGTTATCTACCCTTGGGACAGAAAAAAAGGTATAGAAGTATTAAGCACAAATAGGTTAGGAGGAAAAATATAGTAGCAATGGTAAGTCAAGAGAAGAAGTAAGAATACAATAATTGACATTCTGAAACTTCTAGTAAGAAAAGCAGAGAGAAAACTAGAAATCAGATCCAGAATAAAGAAAGTATTATAACAAAAATACAACTGAGTAAATTTTAAAGAATTAATTGGCTTTATTAATTCATGAATCGGGCAGTATCCCATCTAACAAGTAGTGGGAGAGCCCCAAAAGTTTACAGAAAAGGGAAGGTTTTTAAAGATAGCCACAGTCAATTAAGCTTCTGACTTTAGCTCGGGTTGTGATCTCAGGGTCCTGGGATCGAGCCTCACATCGGCTCCTTGCTCAGCAGGGAGTCTGCTTCTCCCTCTCCCTCTGCCCCTGCCTCTACTTGTGCGGGCGCACGCGCGCACTCTCTCTCTCTCACAAATAATAAAATCTTTAAATAAATAAATAAACAAACAAACAAAGAGAGCCAGTGGGAAAAATGAAATTATTAGGATCTTTCCTAACCGTTTCTTAACCGTTGTTTTAGGCAAGATTGCCCTGCTAAGGGGAATAGTTGGGGTCTAATAGTAAATTTGCTAGTACTGACCAGGAAATTCCCATGTTGACTGGTTAAAGGTTACATTTCAGTGGGTATGAAACTGCAGTAAGATTAGGTATTAAGACTTTTTTTCCTTTTAGGAACAAGAACCAAGTTTTTTATTTGTTCATTTCTTACATTTGAAGTATTCCTCGATGACAATTCTTGGCCTGAGACACTTTGCTATCACGTTGCAACCAACCACTTTATGGTGTTTTCCCTTCCTGTCAGTTCCACAGAGGAAACCATTTCCCTACTTTCTTGTTGTCATCAACCTTAATTAGGTTGATTTGGTGTTGAGGTTTACAAAGGGCCTCTACCAACTTGACATCACAGTTGGGTGCAAACATACAGAGTCGGGTTTGGTGTTTGTCTTAAGGCTTTGGCAGCTTTGCAACTTCCACTTTTGAGGTCACTGTGGGTGACGGTGGTCTTCAGTGCCTCTTATAAAGCAGTATTAACAGCCATTATACTTCCAGCAGCAATGACTTCCTCCAGCATGGTGGTGGGTTACAGGTGCAGCTGAATCTTGAATGCATTCAAGCCTCTGCCTCCACACCACTCAGCAGGGACAGGCCAAGAGAGGTTAAGTCTTGGTTTACTGTCTTGGGGCTGTAATCCAAGTGACACCATTTTAGACCTGTAGTTTTCTTTTTAAAAAGATAAATAGGTGAAAGCAATGCAAAAAAAGTTTTTGGAAATGAAGATACTCCTAAATAGAAAGAAGAGTATTTAAATTTAGAACATTACATTTCTTTTTTAGTTTCCAAAATGGAATTTAGTTTGGAAATCCAAACATTTTTATAATATCTTACAGAATTAACAGAGAAGGATATAACAAAATATCCACCCGAAAATTTTCTGAAATTTAAGGAGAGCAAGAATATTATGAGCAAGTTAAGAGAAAGACAGGCAATATTCATGCAAATTATGATCACTTCTATAGTGTGCAAAATTAATAACATGCAAATTAGGATTACCTTAGCTCTACTAGCTCAGATTAAAATATCCCAGAAGAATTTTATAAATATTACTTTTTTTGTTTTTGAAAAATTATTTTGGGTTACTTATCCATTGTGAAGGCAGTAAAACTAGCTTTATAAATCTACCTGTTAACCAGATACTACTTAAGAGCAATGCTTTTGTAGTTGTGGAAATCACTGTTCTTCTATTACAAATTATAGGTAGCTGAGAACCGTTAGTTGGAGAAAGGTAATTAGATAAACAAGGAATGCAACTGATAGCAAAATAATTGCAGGAAAAGAGCAGAGAAAAAATTGAATTTCAGAATGTGTTAGTGAAGAATGAGAAGAACAAGAACATAAATTAGTAAAGCATAGTTCATACTTTTATTGAAGAAGATGACATTTGATGGCAAAAAAACAGAAGTTGGGCGTTAGATCATTTATTAATTTAGATCAGGTGTCTTTGCAAAAAATAGAGACCCAAAATATCCATGGTTTTAAACAAAATAGTGGCTGTTAGATTAGGTATTAAGTTTTGATTTCTTGACTTGGGCTTTAACCTAAGTGACACCATTTTGGGTCTGTGGTTTTCCTTTTAACAATTATTCCCCCCACCCCCTTTGATCAGACTCTCAGCTTAACTGAGAGATGCAATCAGAATTTATGGCATTAGTGCCACTCTCAGCTACCATTCTGTAGTTGTAGCAGCTCTTGTTGATCCTTTGTGTGGCATTCACAAGTCATAACATATTACTTTATTTCTATGTGCTCACCTAAAAGATAAAGGCTATTTATTCTATCATCAAGAACAACTTTGGCCAGAGAGTCTAAAGATACCTTTGTTGAGTAGCTATTGCTTTAGTAGCAGATTCTGCAACAATTTCAAGGATTAAGGAGTTCCTGATCATAGCTTCATTTACATTTATCCCTAACAGAGGAAGTAAGGACCTGCCAAAAAGAGTGAATCTTGAATCCTGCAAGCCTCCTGGTAGGTCTTTTTAACTCATGATGTAAAGTTGACTTATTTTGTCTTATTTTGCTTGTAAAAAGTTAGGGCCATAGTTAGATTTTCTTCTAGCCTGAAATAAAAGGTTGTTCTAAATTCCAGAGGTTGGCATCCTTATCAGTCGCCTGAGAGAGAAAGATGAAGGCATTATCTTTCTAGGCCAGTGGAAGAGGAAAGGAAAGGAAAAGGAGAAAGGGTTTCACGTTCTATTAAAGTAGGCAGTCCTGATCCATCGTCTTGGGTGGAAGTCTGCCTTGAAGTTGGATATTCCTCTTCCTCGTAGTTTGATTTGGAGGTCTCCAGTGTCTCTATAGGGCTAGGTGTCATGTGGAGCCTTTAGCTGGGTGATGTGTACTCAAGGCTTTAACACCTTCTAATTTTGCAGAGCAGTGTCCGTGGCCAGGAGCAACTGGTAATATTCTTTCCAGTGGGTCTCAAGAGCTGTTTTTCTCTCATGTTTCCAAAATGCCTAATCACCAGTTCTAAACTGTGACCTTTGAATTGGGATCCAGATAGACTTCTTTAACCTGTTGATAGGCTTGAATATAGGACATTAGAGGCTTACAGTAATTTGTACTTTCATAAGATAACAGGGGGTCAGAAGAAGGTTGTATATTGCAAGGTTTTTGTCTCTGGAATTAATCTTAAGGACACTGCTAGAGCCCACAAGCCCTTTTAGCAGTTCACATTTTAAAAAGACCTTTTCCTCTTTCTTTCTTCCTTTGGAATCAGGTGATTATGAGCTGTGTTTATAACACCAAGGGACTGAAAGAATGTAAGTTTCTCCAAGATGGACTTTGCTTTCCTAAGGCCAATAATTCACAAGCCTTTTGAGATAAATAAAGGAGTTTGGAGATTGGTGAAGAAATAGGTGAATTTTGAATTGCCTCTAGAGCTGAGTTTTGTTTTGCAAAAATTTTGCAAGATTAGGACAGTTGCTTTCAATTCCTCAAAGAATTGGGTTGTAACTTAAATGACATCATCCATTGATCCACCTATCCAACTACATTATCCTCAACTGGTTTCTTTTCCTCTGGGTAAGGAGTTTTAATTTTAAATATTTCTGGCAATATTGAATAACCCCGCTCAGGTGTAAGGGCCCCAAAGAGGATAAAAGAAAATTAGCTTCCCAAAATCCAGCCACTCCCAAAGATTGCCTAAAGAAAGAACCAACAACTTGTATGTCCCAGGTAGGCAAAAAGCCAAGCCCAGTTGTGTAAGCAAGAAGACAACAGCTATCGCAGAGAGAGAAAGGATCAATAAACAATGGATTTGAATTTGGAAGGCAAGGCATAATGTGCAATTTTATTTTCCTCCCTCAACTGGGCACTACAGACAGATTCAGAAGAAAGGATTCTGTTAAGAATTTTCACTCTTCACTGGCTTCTGTCAGTTTTTCTGCAATCCCCTCTGTGGACTCTGGTATCTATCAGAATTTACCCTTGTTTGTTTAAAGAAATAATGTATCAATTTACCAATAAATTCTTTAGTTTCATCAACTCTAAGAGGGACCTATATAGGGGCCTTCCTGTGAAGGTAGATATGGGGTTATCTATAAGGCCATTACTTTGGAAGACTGTTTATGGTTGTATAATCTTTTCTGGGTGGAAAAACAGTTCAGACAAGGATTAGTACTCATTCTATGAGTATTCAGGAGGAAAGAGGAAGCTGTGAGAGTTATAGTCCTGTTTTAAGTCCCTCACATTAATTTTTCTTTAGGCTTTTGCAATGAATTTTTCAATGAAACTACTTTGGAATCATGGAATCTTTTAGATGCCTCTGCTTGCCAATTAAAATAGGTATCCTATCCTGTTTAATTTGGGAACCCTTGCTTTCAAGTGCGCTTCTTAAATGATCTTATCTAATTGGAACTTTCCCCATCATTGCCATTGTAATTCTAGGTTGTTTTTGGTAAAATTTTGCGATTTCTGTTTATATTCAGTGTACCCAGATCCATAGTTTTTATTTTATCGTTTATTAAAAAAATTTTTTAAAAGATTTTATTTATTTGACAGAGTGGGGAGGGGAACACAAGCAGGGTGAGTGGGAGATGCAGGGTTTGATCCCAGGACCCTGAGATCATGAGCTGAGCCGAAGGCAGCCGCTTAACGACTGAGCCATCTAGGCACCCCCCAGCTCCATAGTTTTTGGGCATTAAAATAAGCAAATGTTCCAGAAGGTGGTACATTTGACTCTTTAGAATTCAAGGACCTCATTAGCTATGCCTCTGTTAACACAAAGCCAGACAAACAAACATACAATAGTAAGCAAAAGATGTTACTGTGGACTAGCTAAGAGAAGGTCTTATGGACCACTAAACTGCAGACTCTACTAAATGGGGGTTTCAGACTGGAACTTTGGGGAAGGAATTCCGGTGTGGAAATGTGGACTGGGCTGTGAACAAGGGCTGAAGACTGCTAGGAGCCCCTTGTCAGTCTAGACTGATCTATTAACCCTGGACTGGAAAGCCAATTAGATTGGTACCTTGAATGCAGAAGAGTGGAATCAAACCATAACGACTTACGCTCAGAAATGGCAAGAAAAACAGTGAACTCAGAAGGGTTTGCAGGGCACCATGCCTGTGTTTTTCATTGTCCTGCATGCTGTCAGAAGTTTACTTTGGATCTCACTGCTGCCACCAAATCTGTTAAAAAACAAAATTCAACTGGGTAAATTTGAAGATCTTACTGGCTTTTTAAAAATGATTCATGAATCAGACAGCATCTCATCTAACAAGCAGAGGGGAGCTCCACTGAGCTACACAAGAGGAAGGTTTTTAAAGGCAGAGAGAGGGCATTAAAAAAAGAAGAAAGGAACTTATTAGCAAGGAATGCACTGTTTAGACAAGATTATCTTCCTAAGGGGAGTGGAAAGAATCTTTCAGTAACTCCTAGCAGTGGCAGGAAATTCTGTTCACTGGTTAAAGGTTACATTTCTGGCTGGTTGAAACTGCAGTTAGGTTAGGTATTAAGTCTTTGACACCATTTGGGGCAGTGTTTTTCTTTTTAACAACTTTTTAGGTTATAAAACAGGGAAGAACCCTCTGGCCTATATTTAAAAAAAGAAAAGATTTAAAATGTAAGCCTGTTTAGAAATGTATTTTTAAGATGAAACATATGGGAAATTTGATTTGTAAATAGAGTAACCTATAAAATTGATTAATTTTTGTCAAAGAAAAACCAAGTATATCATAGATAATACCTAGTGCCTATTCAGATATTATTGTCTTTTCCCTCTTTTGAATTCAGAACATCATGGTCCTCACCCTCTTCTGAATTACTTGACTGATAAAGGATGATTTCATTATTTTTGAAAACATTCCGTTCCATCATTGCTCAAAATCATCTTATCAAGCCTCAGCCATATATTAGAATCACTTCAAGTGACTTTGAAAAGACCCAAAGTTAGTTTCTCTCTCTCTCTTTCTTTCAGTAGGCTCCACACCCAGCATGGAGCCCAACATGGGGCTTGAACTCAGAACCCCAAGATCAGGACTCAGGTGCTTAATCATCTGAACCACCCAGGTGCCCCTAAGGTACCATAGTTTCTGATTCAGATCTGTGACAAGCCCAAGAATTTGCATTTGTAACAGGTTCTTCCATAATGCTGATGTCCTGGTCTGCCAATTCCACTTTGGGAACCACTACCTCAAAATCGTGCGGCATTTTATGTTGATTTCATATGCAGACTCTGACTTTATCGCCCCTTCCTCTGAGACTCCACTACACTGAAATAATTGTATCTACACAGATATTCCATACTGCTCATTATATTGCTCCTTCTGCCTGTAGTACCTTTCCCTTGCTTGTTCATCTGAGGAACTCAAGTTGTATTGCAGCATTCAGTTCAGATTTCCCCTCCCTGAAGATCTCCGAGACCTCCCTCTGTCCAGTAGACAGAGCTTTCAAAATGCCTGGCACACAGCAAATATTTACTAAATTTTGGATATCATCATTATTTTATCATCACCATTTTCTCCATTTTATAGTTTAAAAAACAGAGATACAGAGAGAGACAGTAGTTTATCCACTGTTACAAAACCAGTTAGTGAAAGGTTTTAAACACAGGTCTAATCAGCTTCAAAGTCTGAACTCAACCACATGCACTACTTGATGGCGATCCCCAATCTTTCATTGTCATGTTTTTCCTATTTTTATTTGCTGCTTTTCTTTTCTTTTTCTTTTTTTTTAAGATTTTATTTATTTGACAGAGAGAAACACAGTGAGAGAGGGAACACAAGCAGAAGGAATGGTAGCGGGAGAAGCAGGCTTCCTGCCGAGCAAGGAGTCTGATGCAGGGCTCGATCCCAGGACCCTGAGATCATGACCTGGGCCCAAGGCAGACGCTTAACGACTAAGCCACCCAGGCGCCCCTGCTTTTATTTTCTTATTCATGAACTTTACGTAAGTCTGTTTTCTTCTTTCTTGCACGTTCTTCTTTCATTTATTTCTTTCCTTTCTTTCCTCATCCTCCCCTTGCTCCTCCTGCTCCTTTTTCTTAACATTATCTTGAGGTTTATCAGTTTTTAGATATATAGCTATAATCAGTTTGTTTTTATTGCCACAATACTGTTCTATGACATAGCTTATTTATACATTTGTACTATGGTGAACATTTTAGTTGTTTTGGTTTGAGCTGTCTACATTTTTTAAGGTGTCTACTTCAAGAGTTTCTCTGAAATAAACACTTAGGAATAGAGTTGCTGGAATTATGGAGGATATGCATGTTTAACTTCACTTGGCAATGCCAGATTTATTTTTTTAAGATTTTATTTATTTATTAGAGAGCACAAGCACTAGCAGGGCGAGGAGCAAAAGAACAAACTGACTCCCCGCTGAATGGGGAGCCTGACACAGGGCTCGATCCCAGGACCCTGAGATCATGACCTGAGCTGAAGTCAGATGCTTAACCAACTGGGCCACCCAGGCCCCCTGCCAAATTGTTTTCTGAAGAGTTTGCAGGGGTTTACATTGCCACCATCAGAGTATAAAAATTCCAAAGGATCCATATCCATAAACCTGGCTTTTTTTTAAGTTAATATTTTATGTTTATTTTTCATAGATACATATTTTTCCATAAAAATGAAAAACAAATTATACACACACATATAAACATATACATATATATGTAATTCCTTTTATATTTTTTTATTTTTTAATTTAATTTTTTTTTTTTTAGTGTTCCAAGATTCATTGTTCATTCACCACACCCAGTGCTCCATGCAATACGTGCCCTCCTCAATACGTACCACTAGGCTCACCCAACTCCCCACCCCCTCCCTTCCGAAATCCTCAGTTTGTTTCTGAGTCCACAGTCTCTCATCTCCTAGTTCATCTTCCCCTCCAGTTTCCCCTAATTCACCCTTCCTTTTCTTCTCTCAATGTCTTCCATGTTTTTCCTTTTTCTCCACAAGTAAGTAAAACCATGTGATAATTGACTTTCTCTGCTTGACTTATTTCATTCAGCATAATCTCTACCAATCCCGTTCATGTTGATACAAAAGTTGGGTATTCATCCTTTCTGATGGAGGTGTAATATTCCATTATATATATGGACCATATCTTCTTTATCTCTTCATTTGTTGAGGGGCATCCTGGCTCTTTCCACAGTTTGGCGATTGTGGCCTTTGCTGCTATGAACATTGGGGTACATGTGGCCCTTCTTTGTACTACATATGTATTTTTAGGGTAAATACCCAGTAGTGCAATGGCAGGGTCATAGGGTATCTCTATTTTTAATTTCATCAGGAATCTCCATACTGTTTTCCAAAGTGGCTGCACCCACTTGCATTCCCATCAACAGTGTAAGAGGTTTGCCCTTTCTCCACATCCTCTCCAACATTTGTTGTTTACCGTCTTGTTGATTTTGGCCCTTCTAACTGGTGTAAGGTGGTATTCTCAGTGTGGTTTTGATGTGAATCTCCCTGATGGCTAAAGATGATGAACATTTTTTGATGTGTTTGTTAGCCATTTGTATGTCTTCTTTGGAGAAGTGTCTGTTCCTGTCTTCTGCCCATTTTTTGACTTGATTATCTGTTTTCTGAGTGTTGAGTTTGAGGAATTCTTTATAGATCTTGGATATCAGACCTTTGTTTTGTCATTTGGGAATATCTTCTCCCATTCTGTGGGTTGTCTGTTTGTTTTGTTGACTGTTTCCTTTGCTGTGCAGAAGCTTTTTATCTTGATGAAATCTGAAAAGTTCATTTTTGCTTTTGTTTCCTTTGCCTTTGGAGACATGTCCTGAAAGAAGTTGCTGTGGCCGATGTCGAAGAGGTTACTACCTATGTTCTCCTCTAGGATTTTGATCTAGGATGTGATCCTGCCTCACATTGAAGTCTTTTATCCATTTCAAGTTTATCTTCGTGTATGGTGTAAGAGAATGGTCAAGTTTCATTCTTCTATATGTAGCTGTCCAATTTTCCCAGCACCATTTATTAAAGAGACTATCTTTATTCCACTGGATATTTTTTCCTGCTTTGTCAAAGATTATTTGACCGTAGAGTTGCAGATCCGTATCTGGGCTCTCTATTCTGTTCCACTGGTGTATGTGTCTGTTTTTGTGCCAGTACCATGCTGTCTTGGTGATCACAGCTTTGTTTTAAAGCTTGAAATCAGGCAGTGTGATGCCCCCAGCTTTGTTTTTCTTTTTCAACATTTCCTTAGCAATTCGGGTCTTTTCTGGTTCCATACAAATTTTAGGATTGTTTGTTCGAGGCCTTTGAAAAAATCCAGTGGAATTTTGATTGGGATGGAATTCAAGGTATAGATTGCTCTGGGCAGGATAGACATTTTAGCAATGTTTATTCTTCTGATATCTATATAAACATATATATATAGATGTGTAATTCTATATTTTTATAATTTATTTTTGATTTTTAAAAAGATTTTATTTTTCCGAGAGAGACATATGTAATATCTATATTACACATATATATGTAATTCTATATTTTTATAGTTTATTTTTTATTTTTTAAAAGATTTTACTTATTTATTTGTCAGATAGAGACAGAGAGAGCATAAGCAGGGCGAGCCATAGACAGAGGCAGAAGCAGGCACCCCACTGAGCAAGGAGCCTGATGTTGGACTCAATTCCAGGACTCCAGGATCATGACCTGAGCTGAAGGCAGCTGCTTAACTGAATGAGCCACCAGGCGTTCCTAGATATGTAGTTTTAAACTTATATGTACATCCACACCAAACATAGGATAATAAAATAGGGTTAATTTCTTTTTTTTTTTTTAAAGATTTTATTTATTTATTTGACACAGAGAGAGAGATCACAAGCAGGCAGAGAGGCAGGCAGAGGGAGAGGGGGAAGCAGGCTCCCTGCTGAGCAGAGAGCCCGATGTGGGGCTCGATCCCAGACCCTGAAATCATGATGTGAGCCTTTAACCCACTGAGCCACCCAGGTGCCCCTAAAATAGGGATCATTTAGTGTACAGAACTACAACACATTTTCCAACCTTATTTTATTATATAGGACAGCTTGTTTTTTAAATTTTCCAATTATGTAAGAGCAAATGATACCTCACTGTGATTTTAATTTCTAATTCTCTGATTAAGTGTGTTTGAGCATGATATATATATAATATAATATAAATATTATATATAATATATAATTATATGTAATTATGTTTGACCACTATAATATATATAATATATATTTATATATAATATAAATAAAATAATTTTTAAATTTTAATTCCAGTAGAGTTAATATACAGTGTTATATTAGGTTAGGCTTACAATGTAGATATTCATTAATTCTGTACATCACCCGGTACTCATCTTGATAAGTGTACTCTAAATTTCCTTCATCTGTTTCACTCATTCCCCCAAAACCTGCCCTCTGGCAACTGTGAGTTTGTTCTCTACAGTTAAGAGTTTGTTGATTTGTCCCTTTTTTCCTCTTTGTTCATTTGTTTTGTTTCTTAAATTCCACATATGAGCAAAATCATATGGTACTTGTGTTTCCGTGACTGACTAGATCAGTTAGCATTATACCCTCTGGATCTATATGTGTTGTTGCAAATGGCAAGATCTCATTCTTTTTTATGGTTCAGTAATAATATTCCAGTGTGTGTGTGTGTGTGTGTGTGTACACACTACATCTTCTTTATCCATTTATCAGTTGATGGACAGTTCAGCTGCTTCCATAATTTGACTGTTGTAAATATTGCTCCAATAAACATAAAGGTACATATATTCTTTTGATTAGTGTTTTTGTAGTCTTTGGGTAAATGCCCAATAGTGGAACTCCTGGATCATGTGATAGTTCTATTTTTAATTTTTTGAGGAATCTCTATACTGTTTTCCACAGTGGCTGCACCAGTTTGCTTTCCCACCAATAGTTAATGAGGGTTCCTTTTTCTCTATATCCTCTCCAATACTTGTTGTTTCTAGTGTTTTTATTTTAGCTTCTGATAGCTGTGAGATGATTATCTCATCGTGGTTCTGTTTTGCATTTCCCAGATGATGAGTGATGTTGAACATCTTCATTTGTCTGTTGGCCATCTGTATATCTTCTTTGAAGAAATGTCTATTCATGTCTTTGCCCAGTTTTTAATTGGATTATTTGTGGTTTTTGGTGTTGAGTTGTATTAGTTCTTTACATATTTTAAATACTTACCCTTTACCAGATTTGTCATCTGCAAATATCTTCTCCCATTCCATAGGTTGCCTTTTAGTTTGTTGATTGTTTCTTTTGCTGTGCAGGAGCTTTTTATTTTGATGTAGTCCCAGTAATTTATTTTTGCTTTTGTTTTTTTGCTTCAGGAGATATATCTAGAAAAATATTGCTATAGCTGATGTCAGATGTGCTCTTTTCTAGGATTTTTGTGGTTTTGGGTCTTATAGTTAGGCCTTTAATCCATTTTGAGTTTATTTTTGTGTCTGGTATGAGAAAATGGTCCAGTTTTATTCTTTTGCAGGTAGGAGCTCAGTGTTCCCAGCATCATTTGTTGAAGAGATTATCTTTTTCTCATTGAATATTCTTTCCTGCTTTGTTGAATATTAACTGACCATATAATTGTGGGTTTATTTCTGGGCTCTATTCTGTTCCACTGATCTATGTTTCTATCTCTGTGTTAGTACCATACTGTTTTGATTACTACAGCTTTGTAAGGTAACCTAAAGTCTAGAATTGTGATGCCTCCAGATTTGCTTTTCTTTTTTTCCTTAAGATTTTATTTACTTATTTAACAGAGAGAGAGATCACAAGCAGGCAGAGAGGAAGGCAGAGAGATAGGGGGAAGCAGGCTCCTTGCTGAGCAGAGAGCCTGACTCAGGGCTTGATCCCAGGACCCCGAGACCATGACCCGAGCTGAAGGCAGAGGCCTTAACCCGCTGAGCCACCCAGGCGCCCCCAGTTTCACTTTTCTTTTCCAGGGTCGCTTTGGGTATGCAGGGACTTTTCTGATTCCATACAAATTTTAGGATTACTTGTTCTAGTTCTGTGAAAAATGCTATTGGTGTTTTGATAGGGATTGCATTAAATCTATAGATTGCTTTGGGTAATATAGCCATTTTAACAATATTGTTCTTCCAGTCCATGTGCATGAAATGTCTTCCCCTTTCTTTGTGTCATCGTTAATTTGTTTCAGCAGTGTTTTATAGTTTTCAGAATATTAGTCCTTCACCTCCTTGGTTAAGTTTATTCCTATGTATTTTATTATTTTGAGTGCAATTGTAAATGAGATTTTTTTTTTTAATTTTTCTTTCCACTACTTCATTATTAGTGTTTGGAAATGCAATGGATTTCTATATATTGTTTTTTTTTATCCTGCAACCTTACTGAGTTCATTTATCAGTTCTAGTGGTTTTTCTTTTTGGTGGAGTCTTTAGGGTTTTCTATATATAGTATCATGTCATCTGCAAATAGTGAAAGTTTTCTTTCTTTCTTTCTTACCAATTTGTACGTCTTTTATTTCTTTTTGTTGTCTGATTGCTGTGGCTAGGACTTCCAGTACTATGTTGAATAAAAGTGGTGAGAATGAACATCCTTGTCTTATTTCTGATTTTAGGGGAAAAGTTCTGTTTTTCACCATTGAGTATAATGTTAGCTGTGTTTTTTTATATAAGGCCTTTATTATGTTGAGATTTGTTCCTTCTAAGCCTAACTTGTTGAATTTTTTTTTTAATCAGGAATGTATGTTGTACTTTGTGAAATGCTTTTTCTGCATCTATTGAAATTATCACATGGTTTTTATCCTTTCTCGTTTTTATTTTTTTTTAAGATTTTATTTATTTATTTGACAGAGAGAGAGCGATCACAAGTAGGCAGAGAGAGAAGGGGAAGCAGGCTCCCCACTGAGCAGAGAGCCCGATGCAGGGCTTGATCCCAGGACTCTGGGATTATGACCTGAGCTGAAGGCAGAGAGAGGCTTTAATCCACTGAGACACCCAGGCACCCCCGTCCTTTCTCTTGTTAATGTGTTGTATTACATTGATTGATTTGAGGATATTGAATTCAGTGGCCATTTGTGGTTCTCTTGTGAAATGCCTGTTTATGACTTTTGCCCATTTTCCGATGCGTAGGTTTTATCTTTTTTTTTTTTTTTTTGCTAGACTTAATCTGATACGTATGTTGCAAACCACTTCTCATAGTAGCTTGTCTTTTAACTTTCTTTATAATCTCTTTTGATGAATATAGATTTTAAAGTTGTTGGATTTATCTCTTCCTTCATGGTGTGAACCTTTTTGTGTTTTGTTAAGATTTTATTTGAGAGAGAGTGAGAGAGAGAGAGAGACAGAGCATGCACAGAGGGAGAGGGAGAAGCAGACTCCTTGCTGAGCAGGGAGCTTGATGCAGGGCTCAGTCCCAGGACCCTGAGATAGTGACCTCATCCAAAGGCAGATGCTTAACTGACCAAGCTACCCAGGTGTCCCTCTTTTTGCATTTTGTAACAAAATCCTCCTTTACCCTAAGGTTGTAAAAATCGTCTGCCATATTTTTTCCTAAAACTGAAAAAATTTTCCTTTCACATTAATCAGTCTGAAATTTGTTATTCAATGTAGGATTAATTTTTGTGTGTGTGAGGTACAGATCCATTTTTTATTTCCATATAGATGATGAGTTTCCTAGAAAGTGGTTATTCCCCTAATGATGTGTAGTACCAAGCTAGGTTAAATATTATGTTTCCATTTATGCATTCATTATTCTGTTAGCTCTTTCTCTTCAATTCTACTGTTTTAATTATTATTGTTTTACAAAAATGTCTTAATATCTAGCGTAGGACAAGCCCTCTGCTTTGTTCTTGTTCTCTAGGAAGGTCTTGGTTATTTTTTTAACCCTTTTCCCTCCATATAAATTTTGCTTAAATTTACATATAATCTGTAGACAATTTTGAGACAGATAGCTATCATTATGTTAGTAAGCCTTCCTATCCATAACACAGAATGCTTCTGCATTTATTTAGATCTTCAACATCTTTTGAGGATATATTATAATGTTCTTCATGAAAGTCTTGTATTTTGGGGCACCTGGGTGGCTCAGTGGGTTAAAGCCCCTGCCTTGGGCTCAGGTCATGATCTCAGGGTCCTGAGATTGAGCCCCGTGGCTCTCTGTTCAGCAGGGAGCCTTCTTCCCTCTCTCTCTGCCTGCCTCTCTGCCTACTTGTCATCTCTCTCTCTCTTTGTCAAATAAATAAATAAAATCTTTAAGAAAAAAAAGTCTCATATTTCTTTTGATTAATTTATGATTAAGTGCCTTTTTTGTTGTTAATGTAAATATGTGTTTTAAAATTTTCTGTTCTTGTATAGAAATGCAAATGACTTTTATTTATTTACATCCTGCAGTTTTCCTAATATTTTGTGTGTTTGCCTATGCTAAGACTTCTTTTTTTTTTTTAATGATTATATTTATTTACTTGACACAGAGAGAGAGATCACAAGTAAGCAGAAAGGCAGGCAGAGAGAGACAGGGAAGCAGGCTCCCTGCCGAGCAGAGAGCCCAATGCGGGGCTCCATCTCAGGACCCTGGCATCAGGACCTGAGCCGAAGGCAGAGGCTTTAGCCCACTGAGCCACCCAGGCACCCCTATGCTAAGACTTCTAATAGTAATAAACAACCTGTTCTAAAGTTGTGGTTCTTGACTGGGGCCAGTTTGCTCCCCTGGGGTATGTTTGACTATGTCTGGAAATATTTTTGTTGTCACAGCAATGGAGAGGTGGCACTACTAGCATCTAATTGCTAGGGACTGGAATGCTACTAAACATCCTGCAGTATGCAGGGAAACCCCCATAACAAAGAATTTATCAGTTTGAAAATGTCAGTAGTGCCAAGGTTAAGAAACCTTAAGATAATTTTTTTTGTTATTGTGAAAAGTTTCAAATACAAACATAGAATGATATACAAAACCTCCTTATGACCACTACCAATCATCAGCACTGTTTGTTCCACCACTTCTGAATTGTTTTAAAGCAAATTCAAGTTAGCATATCATAACATCTTTAATATAAGACTGACACACTATCTACTAGGCTAAGGAGCCCAGTATCATTCCACCTTTTTTTTTTAAGAAATCATGTACCTCATCAAAAAAATTATTAATAGTTTCAAATCAAGCATTTACAAAAATACATTCTGAATATAATCTGCATTAAGTTTCTTTTCCCTAATGTAATAAAGTGCTTTGTTTTATGTTATTAGTTCCTCTGAAGACATATTCAGTGAGTAAAATGATTAAGATTTTGGTTTCTTAGATAGTTCTGGGTTTGAATCCCAGCTCTGCTACTTAACAAGCATTTGTGGACCCAGACAGGTCACTTCATCACTTTGAGTCTTGGTTTACTTCCCATTTAAAAGGTTGCATTTAAGAAAGAAAATTTGAAGCCACTCTTACAAAGAATGGAGATGGGCAACCAGAAGAAGTATTACATAGGATGGCAGGGTTCAGAAGGGTCTCAAAGGACAGGGCTTTATGGCCCCATGAAACTGGGGTGCTCTACCATCCCAGATTGTAGATATGTTCAGCAACCTGAAGGCTTTTCAAAATATAGTGACTTAAGACAGCAAACATTTGTTATATCATAGTTTCTGTGTGTGGAGCATGGGCCTGGCTTAGCTGAATCTTCTGGTTTAGAATCTCTCACAAGGCTGTAGTCATAGAATTATTCTACATTCAGGTTTTTAAATTATTCTTGCAATGAGGGCTGTAGTCATGGGATTATTCTCCATGGTAAGGGACTATTTTCCAACTTGTGTGGTTTGTGGCAAGATTCAGGTCTTCATAGGTTTTGGATGGAGGACCTCACTTTCTTGTCATGAAGCTATATGGTTACAACATGGCAGGTGATTTCTTCAGGTCAACCAAATGAGAAGAGCCAGGAGAGTCAGCAGGAGGGAAATCACATCTTTTATAACCTAATCTTGAAAGTGACTCCTGTTACTTTTGCCTTATTAGAAGCAGTTCCCTAGTTCCAGCCATAATCAAGGGGAGGGGACTACTCAAAGGAATACCAGGAGTTGGGACTCTCAGGTACCATTTCAGAAGTAGCCTATCAGTCTGCCTTCTAGATGCTAATGTCTTATTTCCCTTGCATATGCAGAATACACTTCCTGCTCCCCAGGCACCAGAAGTCTCATCCCATTACAAGCTCAAAGTCTAGCATCTTGCCATCTAAATCAGGCCTAGTTGTATATGAGCTTTCTGGGTTTAGTTCCTTAAATACAGTTGCTCTCAATCTGAAGATCTGTGACACTAAATACACAGTTATGCCTCCCCCCAGTATGTTGTGGTGGAACAGGCATAGGATAATAGACATTCTAGTTTAAAATGGGGGAAAATAGGAAGCACAAATGTTTTATTGATCCATATCAATTCCAAAGTCCATCTGGAAAAATATAAGACATTTTTTCATTAGGTTTCAATCAAATAGAAATAATTCTAGAAATTATTCTCCATGTCCATCAGCTCTGCCTTCTGGGCTCTTGAATGATCCTTCTTTTGTCATGAAAGCTAGCACATGTTTTATAGCTGTGTGGTTTTATTATTCTACTCCCTGCTAGAAGCATTGGTAATCCAATGCTTCTTTTACATTTGTACTATTTATTTATATTTCAGTCCAAATTGATAGTATTTCTGCTGATAAACTTTTCTCAAAAACTTTATGTGTCCTCTGTAAATCTAATGGGGGTTCATTTCATTGGATGATAGTTATACCTACAGATTCCTTTGAGATAAACACTTCTGTGTTTTGGGCTCCTGCTGAGATGGCTAAGGGACAGTGTGCTTATACTTCTTAGATGCTTTATTGTTCAATTGAGAGGACCCATGAGACACGGCCCTAATTTGTTTAAAGGACTCTTTTTGTGACTGAATTATAGGAAGTCATTTTTATTTTTTAAAAATATTTATTTACTTGAGTGAGAGAGAGCGAGAGAGTGGAAGGAGAAGCAGACTCCCTCCTGAGCCTGGAGCTGGGGGGATTGTTGATGTGGGCTCAGTCCCAGTGTCCTAGGATCATGTTCTGAGCTGAAGGCCGATGCTTAACTGACTGAGCCACCCAGGCACCCTTGGGAGCCATTTTAGAAGCCTACCACAGAGGTTAAATTTTATCTAATCAAAGTACTCATATGACATTTTTTCTTTCCTTTTAACTACTAATGCAATAAGTTACATTAATAGATTTCTAATAGTGATTTAAACTTGAGTTTGAAAAAAACTCCAGCATGTTCATGATTTATCACCTAATAATTAGTGCTGTTTTTGATAAGCCAATTTTTGATTTAGGGTTTTAAAAAAATGTTTTCATGTGTATTTTATGTTGATTTTTTTCCCCAGTTTTGTTGAGAAATAATTGACATATATCACCACATAAGTTTAAAGTGCATAGCATGGTGGTTTGATTTACATATATTATGAAATGATTACCACAGTAGGTTCAGCTAATAGATCTATCTTTTCATGTAGATTCAATAAAAAGAAAGAAGAAAAGAATAAAATGAGAAATTATTTTTTATCCTTATGATGAGAATTCTTAGGATTTACTCTCTTATCAACTTTACTGGTTTAGGATTTTTATATTTATTTTATGAGTAATAATGACCTATAATTTTAGTTTTTATTGCAGTCTCTACTGGTTTTGTTATATAGTTATGCTAGCCTTAAAATTCCTTGAAGAATGTTTCCTTCCATTCTGTGCACTTTTTTTTTCTGTGCATCTTTTGATTATTTTTTCCCTCAATATTGGATCATTTTTATTGGTTCTCTTGGTACCTTCATTATGAAATAATTACTGTATTTCATAAATCTTTAGATCCCAGTGGTCCCTTTTCCTAATTCTTTTTGTCTGAAAGATGGGGTTATGCTTGATTTTTACAGCTCACATTTGTGCATAGACAGTATGGACAAGGGTTTTAATTTTATTCTAAGAATTTAATGTTTCCAAGTTTCCTTTGAAAGTCTAATTTTTAAAAGATTTTGTTGTTGTTGTTCTGTTCATCTGGGTTGCCAGTAATTTTCTTAGCACTGTGGAGATGCTGTTCCACTGTTCTTCCAGTTGCAGTTGTTGCTCTTGAGAAATCTGTTGTCAGTCTAATTGTCAGCCCTTTTTGTAATACACCATTTTCCTGACCAATTTAAGATCTCTTCATCTTTTGTTTTCTGTATTTTTCCTACTATATTTTGTGAGTAGGTGTGGATATCTGTTTTGACTTATCTGGCTTGGTAAATGTTCCTTTTGGAAATATTGGAGGTTTTAAACTATAATTTCAATGTCTTTTAAAAAGATGAAAGTCTAAATTATTTCTGGAGTGAGCTTTGGTCTTTCAAGGAGTTTGTCCATTTCTTCTAAGTTGCTGAATCTGTAAGTATAGAATTACTCATAATATTCTATTACCAACATTTTCATATTTCTGGAATCTGTAGTGATCTGTAGAGCTTCTCATTCCTGAATTTGGTAAGTTCTGCTTGGAGTTTGTTAAAATTTTGGGGTCTGTGGGTTTTATAGTTTCTATAATGTGGGAAGACTTGTACATTACTTCTTCAAATACATATATTTTTGTTCTCTCTCTCCTCTCTTTGGAGACTCCAATTAGAAATACATGAGACTGTTTGAAATTGTTCCAGAGCATATTAATGCTCTTTTTACATATAGAAATGTTTGTTTTTTAGAGCAGTTTTTTAAATGATTGATTGATTGATTGATTGATTGATTGATTTGAGAGAGAGAAAGAGAGTGAATGGGCGAAGGGAAGAGGGAGAGAATCCTCAAGCAGACTCCCCCACTGGGAGTAGAGCCTGAGTTGGGGCTTGATCTCATGACCCATGAGTTCATGACCTGAGCTGAAACCAAGAGTCAGATGCTTAACTGATGGAGCCACCCAGACATCCCGAGAACAGTTTTAGGTTCACAGTAAAATTGAGCAGAAAGTACAGGGAGTTTCCATATATTCCATATATTCTTGACCTTACATATGCAAAGCTTCTTCCACTATCAAAATCCCAAACCAAACTGTTATAGTTGAAGAACATTTGTTATAGTTGATAAACCAACATTGATACATCATTATCATGCAAAGTCCATATTTTATAGTAGGGTTCACTCTTAGTGGTGGTGTTCATTCTGTAGATTTTGACAAATGTATACTGTCATGTATCCACCATTACAGTTATATACAGAATAGTTTTGCCACCCTAAAAATTCTCTGTGCTTCACCTTTTTGTCCCTCTCTTCCCCCAACTCCTGGCAACAACTGGTCTTTTTACTGTCTCCATAGTTTTGCCTTTTCCAGAATGTCATATAGTTGGACTCATATAGTATGTAGCCTTTTCAGATTGGCTGCTTTCAGATCTAACAGATCTATCAGAGTTTGTTCAAAATCTGATAGATCGTTAGATCAGTTAAGGAAAAATGAAAGTTTTGAATTTACCTTCACTTGTTACTTCTCTAATGCTTTTCCTTTCTTTATGTAGATCCCAAGTTTCTGCCCAGTTCTAAAGAACTCTTTTAAATTCCTTGCAAGGTAGGTCCACTGGCAACAAATTCCCTTAATGTTTGTCTGTGAAAGTTTTTATTTCCCCTTCACTTTTGAGGAATAATTTCACAGGATACAGAATTACAAGTTTGTGGGTGGGGTGTTTTTTGTTTTTTGGGTTTTTTTTGTTTTTTTTTTTTGTCTTTTTTCCTATCAGGGCTTTAAATATTTCACTCCACTTTCTGATTGTTTGCATGGTTTCTGAAGAGAAGTTGGAGGTAATTCTTATCTTCGCTCCTCTATAGGCAAGATTTTTTTTCCTCTGTCGTCTTCTTCTTTTTAATATTTTATTTATTTGTTGCCAGAGAGAGAGAGAGCGAGCAAGAGAGAGAGAGAGAGAGCAAGCAAGCATAAGCAGGGAGAGGGCAGAGAAAGGGAGAAGCAAGCAGGCTCCTTGCTCAGCAAGGAGCCTAATGTGGGACTTGATCCCAGGACACTGGGGTCATGATCTGAGCCTCTCTTTCTCTGGCTGCTGCTGCTGCTTCTTTTTTTTAAGACTTTATTTATTTATTTGACAGAGAGATAGAGAGTACAAGTAGGCAGACGAAGAGAGAGAAGCAGGCTCTCTGCCAAGCAGGGAGCCCAATGTGGGGCTCGATCCCAGGACCCTGGTATCATGACCTGGGCTGAAGGCAGCTGCTTAACCAACTGAGCCACCCAGGTGCCCCTCTCTGGCGTCTTTAAAGATTTTTTCCCTTATCTTTGTTTTTCTGCATTCTGAATATGATATGCCTAGGTATAATTTTTCTTTTCTTTTTTTTTTTTTTTTAAAGATTTTATTTATTTGACAGAGAGAAACACAGCGAGAGAGGGAACACAAGCAGAGGGAATGGTAGCGGGAGAAGCAGGCTTCCTGCCGAGTAGGGAGCCCAATGTAGGGCTCGATCCCAGGACCCTGGGATCATGACCTGAGCAGAAGGCAGATGCTTAACGACTGAGCCACCCAGGCGCCCCATCTTTTTTCTTTTTTGCATTGATTTTTCTGGATGGCCACTGAGCTTCCTAAATCTGTGGTTTGGTGTATATATTAATTAAGGTTTTCCAGATAAACAGAACCAGTAGGATGGTAATATATATATTTATATTTATATATGTAAAGAGATTTATTCTGAGGAATTGACTCATGTAATTATGGAGGCTGAGAAGTCCCAAAATCTGCAGTTGGCAAGCTAGAGACCCAGGGGAGCAGCTGCTGTATTTCCAGTCTGAGTCTGACGGCTTGTGAACTAGAAGAGCTGAGGTCAGAAGTTCCCTCTTACTCAGCCTTTGTGTTCTATTCAGATCTTCAATTAGTTGGTTGAGGGCCACTCACATTAGGAAGGGCAATTTGCTTTACTCTGTTTATTGATTCAAACGTTCACCTCACTCAAAAACATACCCAGAGTAATGGGCTAAACGTCTGGGCGTCTTATGGTTCAGTCAAACTGACACATAAAATTAACCATCATATATCTGAGATTAATTTGGGCAAATTCTTAGTCATTAATGTTTCAATTATTTCTTCTGTTCTTTTTTGTATTTCTTCTTGTATTCCCATTACATGCATGTCACACTGTTTGTAGTTATTTCACATTTTATGGATATTCCGTGTTTTTGTATTACCTTTTTGGTCTTTTTTCTTTTTTTTTCAGTTTTGAAATTTCTGTTGACATATCTTCAAGCTCAGAATTTTTTTTCTCAGCTGTGTTCACTCTGCTAAAGAGCCCATCAAAGGACTTCTTCACGTCTGTTACAGTGTTTTTGATCCCTAGAATTTCTTCTTTCTTAGAATTTTCATCTCTGTGCTTTATAGTATTTTTCAGTTCTTACATGTCACTTTTCCCATTAGAATTCTTATATATTATTCATAGTAGTTTGAATTTCTGGTCTTATAATTCCAGCATTCCTGCTATATCTGAATCTAGTTCTGATGCTTCTGGTTCTTCAAGCTGATTTTTGCCTTTTAGTATGCCTTATAATTTTTTTGTTGAAAGCCATGTATGATGTGTACTGGGTGAGAGGAACTCTGGTGAGAAGTTCTTTAGTAATGTGGTGCTGTGGTGTTGGGGGGCAGGGAGACATTCTGTAGTCTGAGGAGTAGGTCTCAGTCTTTTCATGAGCTGGTGCCCTTTGGCAGTGAACTTCACAAGTACCCTTTTAGTTTTGCCTTCCCCTGCCCCTGTCCCTAGGTTAGACAGGGTGGCTGGAGAGGAGGAACTGAGTATTTCTCTTCCCTCAGGTCAGTTATCCTCTGGTCAATTAGTTTCTTTTGAGAGCAGGCTTTATTAAGTACAAAGGCTCTGGCATATTTCAAAATGGTTACTTTTCTCCTATCCCTGACAGAAGCAGGAGATTTTTCTCTGATCTTTACAGTGAGAACCTGGTAGTATACCAGATGGTAAAAC
>CM053621.1:19590617-19603428 GCA_028646535.1 Procyon lotor
TGTCATTTTGAACTCTATTTCCGACATATTACTAATGTCCGCATTGACTAGGTCTCTCGCTATCGGTACTGTCTCTTCTTTTTTTTGTGGTGAGTTTTTCTGCCTCGTCATTTTGTCAAGGTAAGAGTAGATGGGTGAGAGAGAAAGATTCTCTGGAGTTCCGCAGTTTTCACTGATTGATTAACTAGGTCTTGGCTGGATATTCTCGCTGATCTTCTGGGGGAAGGGCTGTTGCCGTGGTTCTCTAATGTCTTTCCCCGGGGCGGAATTGTGCCGCCCTTGCCAGAGGATGGGCCAAGCACTTTGCTCATGTCCGCTCTCAGGTGTCTTTGTTCCCTGAGCACTTTCCGTACCGCGCTGGAGGCTGGGAATGAAAATGGCGGCCTCCCAGTCTCCGGCCCAGAGGAGCCGAGTGCTGGGTGCTGCGATCCTCTATAGGCCCTTAGAGGAAAGCTATTATCACTCCCGTCTCCCTTGTCTGCGGCCTGCGCTCTGTGCTCAGCTAGCCCGTGGCGGAGCGCCTCTATCTGTGGCGCGCACGGCCCCATCTGGAGTCCCCAAACCAGCAGATTCCTGCTGCGCGCTCCCGCCCCGCTCCTCGAGGAGGAAGTGTGTCTCCGGAACTGCCTCCCGTGGGGTCCCCGGTTGAAGTACGGCAGCCCTATAAGGACTATATGTCTCAGTTCCTCTAGTCCAAGGTAGGCCTATGCGGCGTTGCGCGGCTCCTTCTCTGCCGCCGGCTTCTCCGCCCCAATACCTGGGAGCTCTGCCACACTCGGGCTCCCCTGGTCTCTCGGTGACCCCACGGGTCCTGAAACCACACTGTTCCCATGAGGGATGAACCCCCGGTTAGCCTCCGGAGCGATGTTCCTCAGCGGAGTGGACTAGAAGTTCCGGATTTTGTGCTCCGCGGCTCTGCGGCTGCTGGGAGCCGGCCCCTCCCCCCAGGGTCTCTTTTCCTTCGCTTTAAATTCACTTTTTCCACACGTCCTACCTTCTGAAAGTGGTCGATTTTCTGCTCCTAGAATTGCTGTTCTTATTCTCTTCTCTCTCCTGTTGTGTTTGCCGGCTTTTAGAGTGGTTTTTTGCCTCTTTAGCTGGACTTCTGGGACCCGGTCCTTTCTGTGCTTCCTACACCTCCGCCATCTTGCCTTGGGTCTTGTTTATCATTTTCATACATAAAATACATCTGATACATCCACTTTCTTTCCCCTAATACATAAGTTGTCAGTCTGAGTTCATATCCTGGCTTTACCACTTATTGTGGGGCTTTGAGTCAAAACTCTTTATGCCTCAGTTTCTTCCTCTGTAAAATGGTGATACTTCTGGTGCTTACCGCAAATGCTTGTGGTGAAATGTTAATATGTATGTAGAAATCTTAGGTCAGTGTTTGGCACATACTAAGTGCTATAAAATTACCTTAGCTCTTGTTATTTTTAGCATTACCACTACTCCATATATTACTACAAGTATACATGCAAGGAGAACCACTTAACCTTTCTTAGGTTGCATATGTTGACAAAGATTAGGTGATTGTTTGTGTGGTCTTATATTGTTCTGAGTCCTTATTGATTCTGGGATATTGGTAATTCCTGGCCACCTGGATGCACTCTATTGCAAATTAAGTCATGATCTCCTCTCTACCATGGTTGAGTTGTTCTCCCTTCTGTATTGGCCCCCATCTTGGCTCATATTGACCTTGAGAGTTCTGGCTGTTGTATTCTTGAAGCCCTAATCTTGGGCAATAAGACCTATAGCTCTCAGCTACAGAATCTCTTTGCCTCCCCTAGGGCAAACTCTTTTCTTATAGTAATTTTGCTTTAATAAAATTCTGCTAAGAACCTTGTGCTCCCTTACTCTTTTTCAGTTGGGCATGCAGAAAACTCTGAATGCCTTTTATGCCATGTGGGAGCCAGTGTACTCTGGATATGTAAATTCATACTTTTCTTCCTCATCTTTTGATGATATTGATCTTGTATTGCTCCCTGGCTTATTAAGAGGGGCATCCTACATAAGAGTCTCCTCTTAGAAACCCAACTGGGAAATAAATTCCCTCTCTTTTTAGCTTTTTCTTCAACATATAGCATGTCTTTTCTTTTTTAGAACTTTATTGTGGAGGAAGGAGGTCAGTATAGATGTGTATCACTGCTCTTTCCTTCCCACTGTTCTCTTGTTCTTTCAACAGTATACCAGGAGCCTGCTCAGGGCAGGCTTTCTGTTTCCTGTGCCACGTTTCTTAAGGCAAAATGGCAAGTATGATACAGAAATGTGTAACCAGCTTCCTGACTAGAAAACACAGGTTGGAAGGTATTTAAAAATACTGTATTTATTAAATATATTAAAAAGAAAAAATATATCCTGGCATAGAGGTGGGTTTGCCAATTTAGATAGAGGTCAGAGAATGTTTTTCTGAGGCAATAGGATCTGAACCCTTTCAGGACTTGTTTTGAATATTGACAAAACTAACATCAAGACTGCTTCTGAATAGATGCAAAAGGCAGGCTCCCTCATGGCCTCTTCTCCCTATCTCGCTGTTATTATATTCTGTTTTCTGTAGTACTCTCTCCTGTCTTGACTGCCCAGTTTTATGGTTAAGTCTTTCTAATACATTTATGCTTACATATGCTTATGTTTAAAAATATATTGTCTTAGGATGCAGAAGCCAAAGTAAACCTAAGGCAGTTTTTCTCTAAGCCAAACTACCAGTATCAGAACTACCTGGGACACTTATTAAAATTGCAGCTTTCTGGACTGTGCTCCAGTGTCATAATATTAATAATTTCACATGGAATCTGATATTACTGAATTCATGTTACTTGAGTGGAAACAGTTTTCTTAGTTGTCACTATAGCCACACAACAATATCAACTGTCAACAAACGTTTGGTAAATTGAGTTATTGGGAAACTAGGAGTGATGCATTTTAAAGTAGCTTTAAAAGTTTTATTTTGAGATGACGTCAGCAAAAATAGCAGAGTCAAGAAATCTGAAATTTAGTTCTTCCTGTAAAAGCAACAGAAAACTGGCAAAGGCTGTTAGAATCAACTTTTCAGAACTCTGGTAATTAACCAAAGGTTTGCAACAACTTAGGGAAATACTTACTCATGAAATGCTGAATTTCAGTAAGAAGAGTGAGCTTTGTGGCATTTCAGTTTACACTAGTCCCATTTCCTATCCCCCAGATCAGCTGAGCCTAAAATAATAGCCTGTGTTCTCGGTATTTGAGAAAACAGACCTAATTCTCAAAGATTTATAATTATTTGTTTTGCCTTGGTTGGAAGCTCCCTGGAAGATTGACTTAAAACCCTTGTCTTTATTTCTTCTGACTCTTGTCTTTATTTCTTCTGACTCACAGCTGGCCAAGTGCTAAACCTACTGGGAGCAGGAAGAGCAGCATTTGTCAAAAATATTCACAAGCAAATAATTTAATTGCTGCTGCCTGAGGCAATAGAAAATAGTTGGGTCAACCAATAGACAAAAAAGCCTAGAATTAGATGTCCATAGGGCTTGGAAAACTCCCAGCATATTCCTGGGAATATAAAAAGCCATGTACTTGGGTAGGACTGTGTGCATGCCTAGAGAAGACCTAAGAGAGCCCTGAGGCCTCACCTCTGGCCAATCTTGAAGGTCTATGGAAGCAGGAAGTGAAGGCTGAGACAGAGTTATGAACTGCCTGGCCGAGTGTTTAAAGTATACCCTGAACTGACAGAGTCCTTTGTAATGATTGGGAGATTTTTGGTTCCAGGGCTTTAAAGAAAACTGTCCAATCATTAGCTGACCTCTAAGCTAACAGAACAGAGATCAATGGCTACATAAACAAAGAATTTGTTTGAATCAATTTACAAAGTTGATTTTGAAGAGTATCTAAACAAACAACTACTAATAAGTAATAGTCATGAGAAACTCTGGAAGAGAGAAAATCTGATTTGCAGAAATGCCACAGTATAATATGCAAAATGTCCAGTTTTCAACAAAAAATTATGAGGCATGCAAATAAAAATGGAAAAATCATCAGTAGGAACTGCTCAGAGGAAGCCTAGATACTGCACTTTTTAGACAAATACTTTAATTCAGCTATTTTAAATAGGTCCTCAAGGAATCAACCATGTCTAAAAAACTAAGGGAAAGTATGAGGGAGCGTAATGTCACCAAGATGGCAGACTACGAGACCCCAACCTTCACCCACAGAACTCAAGGATATATTATTTGAAATTACCTAAAGAAGGAAGAATAAAGAATGAAGAAGCCTTTCGGATTCGTGGGCTGCCATCAAACAAAACCATATATGCATTATGGGGGTCCTAGAAAGAGAGGAGGGAGAGAATGGGACAGAAAGCTTATTTAAGAAATAATGGCTGGGGCGCCTGGGTGGCTCAGTGGGTTAAAGCCTCTGCCTTCGGCTCAGGTCATGATCTCAGGGTCCTGGGATCGAGCCCCACATCGGGCTTTCTGCTCAGCAGGGAGCCTGTTTCCCCCCCTCTCTCTGCCTGCCTCTCTGCCTACTTGTGATTTCTCGCTTTCTGTCAAATAAATAAATAAAATCTTAAAAAAAAAAAAAAAGAAATAATGGCTGAAAATTTCCCAAATCATGTGAGGGAAATTGATTCCCAGATTCCCAAAGCTTGGAAGTTTCCACATCAGGATCAACCCAAAGAAAACTACACTGAGACATATCATAATCCAATTACCAAAAGTCAAGGACATTGTATATCTTATACTTACACAATGTTATATGTCAATTATATCTCCATTAAAAAGTAAAATAAAGCAAAAAAAAAAAAAAAAAGGACAAAGAGAACTTTGAAAGCATCAGAAGAAAAGTGGTTCATCACTTAGAAGGGAACCGTAAGAATATCAATGGATTTCTCAGCAGAAACTTACCTGCCAGGAAAGGGTGGGATGATATATTCAAAATTCTGAAAAATCTGCCAAACAGGAATTCAATGTCAGGCAAAATTATCCTTTTAAAATGAAAGAGAGGTAAAGTTTTTCCCAGACAAAAACTGAGGGAGTTGGGGCACCTGGGTGGCTCAGTCGTTAAGTGTCTGCCCTCCGCTCGGGTCATGATCCCAGAGTCCTGGGATGGAGCCCCACATCGGGCTCTTTGCTCGGCGGGAAGCCTTCTTCTCCCGCTACCATTCCCTCTGCTTGTATTCCCTCTCTGGCTGTGTTTCTCTCTGTCAAATAATAAAATAATAAAATCTTAAAAAAAAAAAACCTGAGGGAGTTGACCGCCATTAGACCTGCCTCACGAGAAATGAATGCTTAAGGGCAGTTCTTCAATTTAAAATGAAAACAAGCTAGACAGCCATATGAAAACATAATTCTCATGGGTAAAGGTAATTATATAATCAATGTAATATTGTAATGGTGGTATATAAATTACTTTTAACCCTAATGTAAAAGTTAAAAAACAAAAACATTAAGAATAATTGTAATCATAAAAGTTTGTTAATTGATACACATTATAGAAAGATGCAAACTCTATAAAAAAAACAAAGTATATGTGAAGGGGAGTGTAGAATTTTTGTATGTGATTGAAGTTAAGTTGTTGTCAACCTAAAACAGAAGATTGTAACTACAAGATATTTTATGGAATCCTTGTAACCACAAAGAAAAAAAAAACCTATCATAGATACTTAGAAGAGAAAAAGAATCAAAGGAAACCATTACATAAAACCATCAAAAAACAAAAGAAGACAGCAAGAAATGAAGAGAGAAACAAAACAGTAGCAAAACAGCAAAAAAATAGCAGTAAGCTCTCACTTATCAAGATACTTTAAGGACATCTGGCTGGCTCAGTTGGAAGAGCATGTGACTTGATCTCAGGGTTATGAGTTTGAGGCCTATGTTGGGTGTAGAAATTACTTTAAAAAAAAAAGAAAAAGAATTACTTTCAATGTAAAGGGTTTAAATTCACCAATCATTTAATGTTTATTCAGCTTTAGTGGCTGAATGGATTAAAAAAACATGATCCACTGATTTTTTTGTTAGGGGTAAAAAAACAAGATCCACTGATTTTTTTTTTTTTTTTTTTTTTTTTTGTGTTGTAGGGGCTACAGAAGACTCATGTTAGACTTAAGGATTCACAAAAAAGTGTAAAGAGAGTGGATCTTATATATATTTACCACAAACACGAAAAGGTGATTTGTATGTTCATTTTTACCAAAGCTGTTATTTCACAATGCTGTGTATATTTAAATATCATATTGTACATGTTATAAATGTTTATAGTTTTTTAAAAAATAAAAATAGAAATAAAGCAAAATATGAGAACAGTGTCTCGCAAAACAGAGAATAAAGAGATGAAACCAGATAGGAATTCTGGAGTTGACAATAAGTGAGATGAAACATTCTCTGATCAGGCCCAAAATATTTGAACTGAAAGAAGAAAGAAACTAGTAAACTTGTAGATAAATTGCTATTATCCAATCTGAACAATAGAAAAAATATATATACAGAACCTGTGGGATACCATCAAGTGTACTAATATACATATATCAGGAATCTTACAGTGAGATGAGATACTGAATGAACAGAAAGAATATTTAAAGAAATAATGGCAAAAACTCCAATTTTAATGAAAAACATGTATCTAACACATCCAAGAAATTCATTGAACTCCAAGTAGGATAAAACCAAAGAGATCCACATCTAGACACATCATAATCAGACTTCAAAAGACAAAGAAAATCTTTAAAGCAGCAGGAGAAAAGGACTCATGCCATACAAGGGATCCTCAATAAGAGTATCAGCTGCCTTGTTCATTAGAAAAATTCATTCCACAATGCATGAAATGACGTATTCTCAGTATTGAAAGGCAGAACTCAACTAAGAATTCTATATCTGCCAAAACTGTCCTTCAAAAATGAAGAAATGAGACAATCTTTACAAATAAAAAGGGAGAGAATGCGTCAGCAGTATATCTGCCTACACAAATGCTAAAGGGAATCTCTTCAGGGTGAGATGAAGGAATGCTAGAATTGAATCTATATAAAAATTAAAGAACGTGTATAAAGTCAACTACATAGGTTGACTCAACACTCGCCAAGATGGTCCATAGAAAAAAGAAGTCTTCCAAAGATCACTTGCTTCAAGACAGAAAAGATGAAAGCTACACTTTAGTCTTCTCCACTTTTCTGGAGTCCTGCTGTCTTCCTTCATTCAGCATATAATTTTTGAGTAGATTAATGAGGTGAGATCTTTTCACCATTCCAATTCTACTTAAAAAAAAGGTAAAGAGTGGGCTTATTACAGGAAACACAAATAGTGAGATGCCCCTACATATCTACCACAATGGTTAATATTAAATGGATGGACAATTCAGAGTGTTGGCAAGGATGTGAAGCAACTGGAATTCTTAATGTTGGTGGGATTGTAAACTGGTATAGGGTGGTTACATGGGTATATACATAAAAATTTGAATTAAATGCTGAAAAATGTTGCTGTTCTTAAAGCTCTATTTGTACTTTATATTATGTAAGATAGTTTAAAATCTTGAAATATATATCTTTATTCTGTCAGTGTCACAGTTTATCTGGGATAAATAATAGTATATAATTAGATCCACAATTTCATTATTTATGACTGCTATAAGTCTTAATTAAGGTATAATTTGTTAACATAATTTACCTTTGACATAAAAACATAAACCTAGGGGGCACCTGGGTGGCTCAGTGGGTTAAGCCTCTGCCTTCGGCTCAGGTCATGATCTCAGGGTCCTGGGATCGAGGCCCTGCATCAGGCTTTCTGCTCAGCAAGGAGCCTGCTTCCCCCCCTCTTTCTGCCTGCCTCTCTGCCTACTTATGATCTCTCTGTGTCAAATAAATAAATAAATAAAATCTTTAATAATAACAACATAAACCTAGTTTTAATAATCTGATGATTACCCTTTTGACTTTAGGGTAATATTTAATTATTTGGTCACATATGTTAATCTTTTTTAAAATATTTATTTATTTATTTATTTATTTATTTATTTATTTATTTATTTATTTATTTGAGAGAGAGAGAAAGCACGAGCAGGGGAGGAGCAGGAGAGGGAGCAGGAGAAGCAGATTCTCCACTGAACAGGGAGCCCAGTGTTGCCTGATCCCAGGACCCCAGGATTGTGAGCCAAAGGCAGATGCTTAACCAACTGAGCCACCCATGTGCCCCATACATACATTAATCTTAAAGTCCAGAATGGGCTAATGGCAATTATTGCCAACATTTAACTAGCTTGTTTTGTTATTTCATGCTGGAGGACCAAAGCAGAATGCGAAGTAAGTGAACTTTCAAGAAATAAAGTGCCAGTGTTTTCACAACTACTTGTAGGCTGTAAAAAAGAAACAAAATTTGTTTCTTGCAAAGAATGCAAGTCTGGCCAAACACCAAGATGTTGCTGCATAAAGAAAATAAAACAACCAGAGACAAAACCACAACAGAGCTGCTTTCATCCCAGAATGTTTAAGGACAGAAAGAATAAGGCCTGGGACATGACCAGGCATGGGGGAGAGGAAGAGTAATCAGGGGAGGAGAGGGATTTTTATTTTTTTCTTGACCTTGTGTGAACTATTAATCTAAACCTAGAATTGCTGACTTCATCTGAAGAATCAGAAACAGATTTATCCAGTTTATTCACTTACTCAACAAATATTTATTGACCTTCTGTTATGTTCCTAGCATCATTGTAAATACTTGAGACAGAACAGCAAACAAGAGACACAAATAACTGCCCTTACGGAACATATATTGAGAGTGGGGGTGGGATAAGAATGCATACACACATTACACATGTTGCAGTGAGTCTATATTAGGTAGCTGCTTTTCTTAGTTTAACCTTCAGCTGTCCATACCTGCTGGAACCTCCAGTTTAATGCTATTGTTTAGGCCCATTACCCTTTCTAATGAGACCCTCATTAGTACTTAAATAATAAAATATTCTTATATATGAATTGATTAATTTCTCTTGATAAGTGGTAAAGAATAGAATTAGAAATAGACCCAAATTATATGGGAATTTAGGACATTGGTATGATACCATAAACAAAGGAGTATAGTAGCGCCCACCCTTGGCAGCAGTTTTGCTTTCCACAATTTCAGTTACCCATGGTCAACCAGAGTCTGGAAGCCACTAATTATTCTGACATACTGGAAGGTTAGTAATGGCCTGATGCTGTGTCACAATGCCCATGTCATTCACCTCACTTTCTCATCACATGGGCAACTTACCATCTTAAAACCACTAATACAGTACAATCAGGTATTTTGAGAGAGAGAGAGGGAGACCATGTTACTTAACTTTTACATATATATTGTTATAATTGTTCTATTTTATTAGTTATTGTTAATCTCTTTTATTGCCTAATTTATAAATTGAACTTCAATTCAGGTTAAAAAAAATAGTGTATAAATGGCTTGGTACTATCTGTGTTTTCATATATCCACTGAGGGTCTTGGAACATATCCCTGGCGGATAAGGGGGTACTACTGTGATAGTCTTGGATCCTAAAGTCAATTCAGATAAAACTGGAAAATACTAAAATGGGGAAAAATAGTAGAAAGGATAAATAAAAATGAAAATTGATGATTTGAGATGATCGATGAAAAGCTAAACCCTTTGCAATTTCGATGAAGGTATAAGAGAGCAAATGTGAATCAGCTAAAGGATGAAAAAGGAGAAATGATACAGGTATAAAGGAAATTAAAAGAATTATGTGTGAATACAATGTAAAGATATCTTTGTAATAAATTGAAAGCCCAGAGATAATAGCTAATTTTTCGTGATAGATGGAGAACTTAAATACATTGATTAGCATCAAAGAGATTGAAAAGGTGACTAAGAGAGAATATTTAAAAAGGCATAGATGATCCAAAATTGATTATTTCTAACAGATGAGTCCAGTGCTATTTAAACAAGTTTAGGTCATAGAAAAAGATGGAAAACTTTCCTGTTCATTTTATGAAACCATGACTTAACAACAGAACCCAATAGAAATTACAGAAAAGAAAACCAGAATTTTCTTATCCATGGTGATGCCAAAAATATAAATCATAATGTCATAAGTAAAATATTAGTAAGCAGAATTCAGCAATGTATTAAAGATTGATAAGCTTTTATGACCATATAACTTGTATTTTAAAAATGAAAGAATGGTTGATTATCAGAAAAATCTATTGATTCAGTTCATTATATCAGTAAATTAAAACCAAATGATCATATTATTTAATGCTGAAAGGCTCTTGGTAAAATTCAGTTGTGATTCATAATAAAAATTTGAGAAGGAATAGGAAAAAACTACTTCAGTATGATAAAGACTGTTCATTTAACATGTTTTTACTGAGCACCCATTATGTGCCAGGTTATGTTCGATAGACTGGGGTTATAGCAGTTAACAAACATACAATAAGCCCTTTCTTCATGGAACTTACATTAGCATTTGGGAGCCATCTTATTAAAAAAAAATAGGCAAGTTTAATATCTAGTTCATCAGGTGGTAATAAGTCCTATAGAAAGAAATAAAGTAGAGGGTAGGTTGTTATTAAGAGTTAGGGTGTAGGAATAGTAGGGAAGTCCTCATGGGTAAGGCGATACTTCTAGCAGAGAGCTGTGGGAGAGCAAGAGCAAATGAACAAAATAAAAAATTGCTGCCCTTATGGAGCCTACGATCTATTGGGCAAAGACCAAAAAAACCCCAAAACCATATTAAATAAAAATATATAGCATATTAGGAGATTATAAATGCTATGAAAAAAGAAAAATCAGAGGAGAATAAGGGGGACCAGAGAAGAGTAGACTTTAAAAAAAAATTTTTTTTTTGAGATTTTATTTATTTATTTGACAGAGAGATGGAAAGAGAGCACAAGTAGGCAGAGCAGCAGGCAGAAAGAGGGAGAAGCAGGCTCTCTGTTGAGCAGGGATCCTGATGCAGGACTCGATCCCAAGACACTGGAATCATGATCTGAGCCAAAGGCAGCCACTTAACTGACTGAGCTACCCAAGTGCCCTGGACTTTTTTAAAATTTTTAAAAAATTTTTTTACATAATCCCTACACCCAACATGGGGCTCAAACTCTCAACCCCCAAGATCAAGAGTTGCATGCTCTGCTGACTGAGCCAACCAGGTATCCCGTGGACCAAGGGGATTTTGAAGGGCAGGCCATAATATTAAATAGAGTAATCAAGGTATTCCTCATCAGCATGAGGAAATCTTGGGGGTGAAGAGTTAGCCAGGTGGATATCTGGGGAGAATGTTCCAGGCAGAGGAAACAGCCACTGTAAAGACACTAGTGAGGAACATACCTGGTCTACCCAAACAATTGCAAAAATGTCAAAGGAGCTGGAACAGAGTGGTTGTGGGAGGATGTGGAAGTCAGATTAGGTTATATTGGGCCTTGTAGACCACTGTAAAGACTAATTAAAAATTAGTTTAATGAATTTTAATAAGGCAAACACCCTTATATAACTATCATTCATGTCAAGAAATTTAGCTATGCCAGTCAGTCCAGAAGCCTTTACATGTATCCTAATCTCAAAATAAATCTCATGCTTTCCCCCAAAAACTATACACTGTTTTGACACTTGGAAGTCACTTCCTGATGTTTCTTTATGTTTTTATCATCCAGATATGCAGGCTTATATATTATATATATTATATATTATATATATTATAGTCTCACCCTCACATATTTTAAGTTTCTCTTAATTTATTGATTTCCAAATGCTCAATTCCTATCATAACCATGCACTATTTTTTGAAGAGCCTAGGTCATTCAGCCAGTAAAATTATTTACTCTCTGAATTTTGCTAATTGCAAAAATTTTTTCAATAGGACTGCTACATATTCTTAATTCTATTTCATACAAATTGGCATCTGAATCGGGAGGCTCAATCAGGCTTAAGATCTGATTTGGCAAAAAAAAAAAAAAGATCTGATTTGGCAAGGCTATCTGTTATGTGTAGTTGTCTGTCTTTTTGTGATTTTAGCAGCCTTTGATCCCTCTGCCTACATTCATTAGTTTGTTTGATCTTGTAAAATTCTGATTTCGTTTATCAGTATTATTTGGAAAAATTTTATAAAGAGATACATCCTTGCATCTCCTGTCTGGTTACCCTGGTTTATAGACCATACAGGAAAAAAAGCATGATAAATACTTGATATTCTTTATTTGGTAGTTTTCAAGATAATGAGTTGGTTTCTTTTCATATCTTTCCAAGAGACTAACTTGATGATTTCAGTCTGTTGCAATTATTATTTTGTTGAAGTTCAAATTTTCTCATCTCTAGACCACTATAAATTCTATAAGAAGCTCACTGTATACTACAGACACCTGCAGATTGTAAGTAAATGGATGGAGAAACATGTATCATACAGATGGATGTCAAAAGAAAACCAGAGTAGCAATATGTACATCAGATGAAGTAGACTTTAAAACAAAGACTGTAACAAGAGACAAGGATACTGTATAATAATGAAGAGGACAGGGGTGCTTGGGTGGCTCATTCCGTCAAGCCACAGCCTTTGGCTCAGGTCATAATCCCAGGGTCCTGGGATCGAGCCCTGCATCAGGCTCCCTGCTCAACAGAGAGCCTGGTTCCCCCTCTCCCTCTGCCTGCCACTCTGCCTACTTGTGCTCTCTCTCTCTCTGTTTGGAGAGAGAAATATCAATAAAATAATAATGATGATGATGATAAAGAGGACAATCCAGTAAGACAAAATAGCTATTTTAAATATTTATGCACCTGGGGCCCCTGGGTGGCTCAGTGGGTTAAAGCCTCTGCCTTCAGCTCAGGTCATAAGCCCTGCATCAGTCTCTCTGCTCGGCAGGGA
>CM053621.1:19603528-19618315 GCA_028646535.1 Procyon lotor
CCCAAATATACAAAACAGTAACAGACATAAAGGAACTAATTGATAATAATACTATAATAGTAGGGGACATTAGCACCTCACTTACATCAATGACAGATCATCTTAACAGATGAAACAATGGCTTTAAATGATCCATGGGAGCAGGTGCACCTAACAGCTTATATAAATGTATAAAATAGCATATACCTTTTCAAGTGCATGTGAATTATTCTCCAGAATAGATCACGTATTAATCCATGAAACAAACCTCACCTAATTCAAGAAGATCAAGATCATACCATACATAATTTCTGACCACACCATATAAAACTAGAAATCAACCACTAGAAAAAATCTGGAAAGACCACAATTATATGAAGACTAAATAACATGCTACTAAACAGTGAATGGGTCAACTAGGAAATAAAGAAGTACATGGAAACTTGTTGATTTCGGCTCAGGTCATGGTCTCAGGGTCATGAGGTTGAGCTCCACATGGGGCTCCATGCTCAGTGGGGAGTCTGCTTGTCCCTCTTCCTTTCCCTCTCCCTTCCACCTGCTTACATGTGTGCATGTGTACAGTCTCTCTCTCTCTCTCTCAAGTAAATAAATAAATAAAATCTTAAAAAAAAAAAAAAAAGAAAAAAAAGAAGTACACGGAAACAAGTGAGAATGAAAACACAGTGGTCCAAAACCTTTGGGATGCAGCACAAGTGTTTCTAAGAGTGAAATTTATAGCAATACTGGTCTACTTTAAGAAACAAGAAAAACTTCAACCTAACCTTGCACCTATAGGAGCTAGAAAAAGAACAACAAACAAAACCTAAAACCAACAGAAGGAAATAAATAAAGATTAGAGCAGAAGTAAGTGATATAGAAACTAAAAGCACAATAAAACACATCAATGAAACCAGGAGCTGGTTCTTTGAAAAAAAAATCAGTAAAATTGATAAACCTCTAGCCAGACTACTCAAGAAAAAAAGAGAAAGGACTCAAATAAATAAAATCCCAAATGAGAAAGAAGAAATAGAACCAACACCATAGAAATACAAATAATCATAAGACAACCTTTTGGAAAACTATATGCCAACAAATTGGACAACCTAGAAAAATGGATGAATTCCTAGAAAAATTATAAACAACCAAAACTGAAACAAGAAGAAATAGAAAACATGAACAGACCAATAACCAGCAAATAAATTGAGTAGGTAATCGAAAGTCCAGGACCAGATGGCTTCAGACATGAATTCCACCAAATATTTTAAAAAGAATTCATACCTATTCTTCTTAAACTATTTCCAAAACATAGAAAAGGAAGGAGAACTTCCAAATTCATTCTATGAGGCCAGCATTACCCTGATACTGAAACCAGAGAAAGACTCCATTAAAAAGAACACAGCGGGGCGCCTGGGTGGCTCAGTCGTTAAGCATCTGCCTTCGGCTCAGGTCATGATCCCAGGGTTCTGGGATCGAGCCCTGCATTGGGCTCCCTGCTCGGCAGGAAGCCTGCTTCTCCCATTGCCATTCCCTCTGCTTGTGTTCCCTCTCTCGCTGTGTTTCTCTCTGTCAAATAAATAAAATCTTTAAAAAAAAAAAAAAAAAAGAACATAGCTATAGGCCAGTATCTCGGATGAACATGGATGCAAAAATTCCCAATAAAATACTAGCAAACAATACATTTAAAAAAAATCATTCATCATGATCAGGAGGACTTATTCCTGGGTTGCAAAGGTGGTTCAATATTCACAATCAAAATAAAAGAAAGGATAAGCACCGTATGGTCATTTCAATAGATGTGGGAAAAGCATTTGACAAAGTACAACATCCATTCACAGTAAAAACCCTCAAAAGTAGGTTTAGAGGGAACATACCTCAACACAATAAAGGCCATATATGAAAAATCCTCAGCCAATGTCCTCCTTAATGGGAAAAAACAGATCTTTTCCCCTAAGGTCAGGAACAAGACAAGGATGTCCACTCTTAGCGCTTTTATTCAACATAGTACTGGAAGTCCTAGCCACAGCAGTCAGAAAACAAAAAGAAATACAAGTCATCCAAATCCATAAAGACGAAATAGAACATTCCCTATTTGTAGATGACATGAGATATGTAGAAAACCCAAAAGACTCCACCAAAAAACTGCTAGAACTAATGAACATTCAGTAATGTCACAGGATACATAATCAATGTGCAGAAATCTGTTGCATTTTTATACACCAAAAATGAAGCAGCAGAGAAAGTAAGAAACCAGTCCCATTTACAATTGCAACAAAAATAGGACGCCTTAAAGCCTCTGCCTTTGGCTCAGGTCATGATCTCGGGGTCCTGGGATCGAGCCCCACATCAGGCTTTCTACTCAGCAGGGAGCCTGCTTCACCCTCTCTCTCTGCCTGCCTCTCTGCCTAGATCTTTCTTCTCTCTGTCAAATAAATAAAAATCTTGAAAAAAAAATTGCAACAAAAATAATAAGATAACTAGGAATAAACCTACCAAAAAGGTGAAAAGCCTGTACTCTGAAAACTATAAAACACTGATGAAAGAAATTAAAGATTACCCAAGAAATGGAAAGGGAGATGCCTAGCTGGCTCTATCAGTAGAGCATGTGACTCTTGATCTCAGGGTCATGAACTCAAGCCCCACATTGTAGAGATTACTTAACAAAAGAAAAAAAAAATACAAGAATTTTCAAGTGCATAGGTAGGTGTCATCACCCCTAAATACCATGCTGTTCAAGGTTCAGCCATATAGATGTCTTTCAGATGCCCTATTGCTTCCTTGTCCTTCCACCCACTCATTCATTTCATGCAGGTATTATGAGTATGTTGGTTGTTTCCAACCACTTGTATTTTGGAGTTTGCAGGGTAACTTTTTCACCTAGTTTTGTTTTAAATGTTGTTTGTGTTTTTTTGGTTTGCTCTCTAGTTTCTTTGTTTTCATGGATGATTTGTCAAGATTACAAGACCTGTTCTTGTGGCTTCTCAGATTCCCTCTCATTTTCAGGACTTGGATTTGGAATACTTAGGGAGGCATTGCAGGATTCTGAGCAGAGGAGTGACACAATCTAACTCTAACTGGTGTATATACTGCAAAGAGACCACAAGGATATAAAGGAAGACAGGGACACTATTAGAAGAATATTGTAGAAATCCAAAGGAGAGATAATATTGGCTTGGACCAGGGGGTGTAGCTGTGGATTTAATGAGAAGTGATCATATTTGGATGTATTTTGAAGTATAAGTTGTTAAGATTTTCAGATGGATTGGATGTGGAGTTTGAGCTGTCAAAAGACAGCTCCAGTTTTATTTTATTCTGCATAGCAGAAGAATGAAGTTTTCAACTAAGATTGGGAGGGCCATGATATAGTAGACTTTGGGGATAAAATCAGGAGATAAGTTTGGACTCTGTTGAGCTAAGATAATTAGACTTCTGTGTGGATCTTTGTAATTCCACTATTCCATAGACTGAAAAAGACATTGCTTATTACAAAAAATTGGAAAATACAGAAAAGTTAGGTAAGAATATAAAATTCACAATCATATCACTGCCATTGTTAGCATTTGATACAGTTCCATGAGTATATATAACATCAAATTGAATTTCTGTTGTGTACACATACAAAAAAATCCACTTTCACAAGACATAACCTAAGCATTTGTCAAGAGTGAAATAGTCTTTGAAAACATGATCTTTTAAAAAAGATCTATTTATTTATTTATTTTTAAAGATTTTATTTATTTATTTCACAGAGAAAGAGATCACAAGTAGTTAGAGAGGCAGGCAGAGGGAGAGGGAGCAGCAGGCTCCCTGCTGAGCAGAGAGCCTGATGCGGGGCTCAATCCCAGGACCCTGAGATCATGACCTGAGCTGAAAGCAGAGACTTAACCCAGTGAGCCACCCAGGCGCCCCTTATTTATTTATTTTAGAGAGAGCAAGTGTGCACCACTTGCCGCACAAGCAGGTGGAGGGAAAGAAGGGAGGTTGAGAGAAAGAGAAGCAGACTCCCCCTCTGAGCGTGGAGCCCAAGGTGAGACTTGTCCTCATTACCTTGAGATCACAACCTGAGCCAAAATCAAGAGTTGTATGCTCAACCTACTGAGCCACCCAGGTGCCCCTGAAAATATGAGTTTTAATGGTATTTCTTTTGTTTTAGTCTAATAAATATAACCACATGGATGATGTACTCTTACCTATTCCTTTTTTGCATGTCAAGTCCAGCCCTGACACTTGCTTTAGTCCAGAGAATTTGGTTTCCTGTAGTAGTTGCTGTGTATCATAATTCAGACCTGTGGTTTGGCAGCCCACCTGGCTATAGTGTTTAACTAAGACTCATGTAAGATCCATGCTCTTAAAATGAGTGTCTTGGAAGATTTTATTCACCTTAGTCATTCAGGATTTTGGCATTGTCCCCATTCCCTGAGGATGAGTGCCTTCCACTATGAATGCAACACATGCTGAGAAGGGAGCCTGGACACTTAGGACTAGGGAACCACATGCAGATCACAGGTATCTTGCCTTGCAGTGCTATGCCTGGAATGTGGATGTTGAAATATTCTAATCTGGCAGGCACTGTGTTTTAAGGTCCCAGTAAAACTAGTGGGTACTGGAATGGTAACTATACTCTAGTACACTTCACACCTAACTATTGGTTAATTTCTGGAAAGATTGAAGGAATAAGGGGGATTTGATGAGCTCCATCCAGCTGCAAGTTGTTGTGTAGAAAAGATCATCAGGCTCTCTGAACAAAGCTCATTTCTCTCTAATGACTATATCCTTTTGAACAGAGATCAACAAACTTTCTGTAAAGGGCCAGGTATTTTTGGCTTGACTGGCCATTCAATTTTTGTTGTAATATTCAGCTGACTTAGAGCTAAAGCAGTCATACACTATTTGGAAACAAGTGGGGTGGCTCTCCATGTGTAGGTCTACATTCTCTAAGTGCAGCAAGTATCTCATGCGTTTGAAAGTTGATGGGGTCCTTAGAAGAAAGGGTGTCACCTGAGATTCCCACACAGACCCTACATGCCCTTAAGGTGCAGTCTTAGATTACAGTTAGTAATTTTTTTTTTCTGTAAATGGCTAAATAGTATTTTAGGTTTGGGGAGCAAGATGGTCTTTATCTCAACTATTCAACTCTGCCACTGACGCAGAAGAGAGGCCATAGACAAGGTATAAACAAATGAACATGGTTGTGTTCCAATGAAACTTTATGACATTTAAATTTCACATGATTTTCATGTATTGTGAAATAGTCTTTTGAGTTTTTAAAAACTATTTAGAAGTGTAAAAGCCATTCTTAGCTTGAAGGCCAGACAAAAACAGACAGTAGGACATAGACCCTCTTTATATTTCAGTGGAATGATAGTTGGGCAAGGAAGCCAACTATTTAAATGCAGGGACATTAGGAGGCTTTTATAATCAGCTGGGTGAGAAGTGATGGTGTTATGAACTAAGATAGTGGCAGTAGGAATGGAGGAGAGATGTTTCACTCAGAGATAAAGACTATAGAACTGGATGACTTGGAAGTGATCTTGCTTTCTTTCTCCCTGTCCCATTTGAGATATCTGGCTTTGCCTTGTGTTTGCATGGTGATGTCATTCATCTGTGTAACATGTACATAAAGAGGATCAGATCTTGAGTAGAAGATAATGGATCCAGTTTTGGAATCTTAGTTTTGAGGTGTGTGTAGAGTATCTAGATAGGATGACCATATAATTTATCATACTTGAACATTTATGGGAGTGAGTAGGATGTGCTCTTAATAATAAAAGACTGGGGCAGTAGGAATACACTGGATCTGTCCTTGAAAAACCAAAGATGTCAAGAAAAAATCAATAAATGTAAGCCATACGAGCAAAAACTATAAAGTGAAAAGAGTAGTGGGTTAAGTGGAGTACTGGAGAAAAAAAATTTTAAATTTAAACTCAGTTAATTAACATAATTACATTAGTTTCAGAAGTAGAGTTTAGTGATTCATCAGTTGCATGTAACACCCAGTGCTCATTACATCACATGCCCTCCTTAATGCCTATCACCCAGTTATCCCACCCACCTCCCCTTCAGCCACTCTCAGTTTGTTTCCTATAGTTAAGATTCTCTTGTGGTTTGTTTCCCTCTCTGATTTTGTCTTATTTTATTTTTCCCTCCCTTCCCCTATGTTCATCTGTTCTGTTTCTTAAATTCCACATATGAGTGGAATCATATAACTGTCTTTCTTGGACTTATTTTGCTTAGCATAATACCCTCTGGTTCCATCCATGTCATTACAAATGGTGAGATTTCATTCTTTTCAATGGCGGAGTAGTATTCCATTGTGTATATATACCACATCTTTTTTTTTTCATTTTTAAACTTTTTAAGAAAATTCAGTGAACATATATTATTAGTTTCAGAGGTAGAGGTCAGTGATTTGCCAGTCTTATATAATACCCAGTGCTCATTACATCACATGCCTCTTTAATGTCCATCACCCAGGTACCCTATCCCTTTATTCCCTTCCCCTCCAACAACCCTCAGATTGTTTCCTATGATTAAGAGTCTCTTATGGTTGTCTCTCTCTCTTATTGCATCTTGTTTTTTTTTTTTGTCTCTTCCCCTATGATCCTAGCCTTGTTTCTTAAATTCTGCATATCAGTGAGATCATATGATAATTGTCTTTCTCTGATTGATTTATTTTGCTTAGCATGATACCCTCTTGTTCCATCTATGTCGTAAATGGCAAGATTTTTTAAGTTTTTTATGGTTCCATACAAATTTTAAAATTATTTGTTCCAGTTCTGTGAAAAATATTGATGGTATTTTGATAGGGATTGCATTGAATGTGTAGATTGCTTTGGGTGTCCTGGAGAAATTTTTAAGAGGGAGGAAACATGACCATTGAGAAAGGAGGGAAACCTATAGCTAGTGGTCTCACAGAATGCCAGGGAATAATCATTTTATTTTCTCTTGTCTTTTATTTAGGAGTAGAGTCCCTTTGAGGGATTCATTGTCAGATAATGATTATTTGCAGTAAGAAGCTATATACTTTTTTTTTTTTAAGATTTTTATTTATTTACTTGACAGAGATTACAAGTAGACAGAGAGGCAGGCCGAGAGAGAGGAGGAAGCAGGTTCCCGCCGAGCAGAGAGCCCAATGCGGGGCTCGATCCCAGGACCCTGAGATCATGACCCGAGCCGAAGGCAGAGGCCTCAACCCACTGAGCCACCCAGGCGCCCCAGAAGCCATATACTTTTTAAAAAGGGGTGGTTGTTTGTTTTGTTTTATTTTGTTTTTTAAATTTTATTTTATTTTTTCAGTGTTCCAAGATTCATTATTCATGCACCACACCCAATGCTCCATGCAATACATGCCCTCCTCAAAACCTACCACCAGGCTTGCCCAGCCCCCCACCCTTCTCCCCTCCAAAACCCTGTTTGTTTTTCAGAGTCCAGAGTCTCTCATGTTTCATCTCCCCCTCCAATTCCCCCCAATTCACCCTTCCTTTCCTTCTCCCAATGTCCTCCATGTTTTTCCTTATGCTCCACACGTAAGTGAAACCATAGGATAATTGACTTCCTGCCTGACTTATTTCACTCAGCATTTCTTCCAGTCCTTTCCATGTTGATACAAAAGTTGGGTATTCATCCCTTCTAATGGAGGCATAATATTCCATTGTATATATGGACCATATCTTCTTTATCGATTCACATCTGTCGAGGGGCATGTTGGCTCTTTCCACAGTTTGGCGATTGTGGCCATTGCTACTATGAACATTGGGGTACACGTGGCTCTTCTCACTACATCTGTATCTTTGGGGTAAATACCCAGTAGTGCAATGGCAGGGTCATAGGGTAGCTCTATTTCTAATTTCTTAAGGAATCTCCACACTGTTAAAAAAAAGGCGTTTTACCTTTTATTAGAGCACCAATTTGAATGACTTCTTATGTATTATGATATAAAACTCTCTTAAGTTTTATTAAGCACTTTTGTTTTGCAGCCATTTGGCCAAAATCTGCTAATCAGATCCAATTTATATCTAGGTGTCATTTCATGTTTATTTCACTTGTATTTATTTATTTTATCCTAAGATCATGAGTTATTTAGTCAAATATAGTGAGTAAAACCACTACAAGCATAAAGTAAATTTCTAGATCAAGAGATAGAATACATTTATTCTGTAATGTTGGAAATCATAAATAGCGCTTCTTTTCTTTCTTAGAAAAAAAGAATTCTTCAGGAAGTCAACAGAAAAATAGAACAAATGAATGTTTTGCATTCTTAGTGTATTATGGTTGGCTATTTCCCCCCTAATATTTTATTATAAAAATTTCAAACATACAAAGAATTGAAAAAATTATACCTACTAGCTTTGGACGCCTCGGTGACTCAGTCGTTAGGCGTCTGCCTTCGGCCTAGGTCATGATCCCAGGGTCCTGGGATCGAGCCCTGCATCGGGCTCTCTGTTTGGCAGGAAGCCTGCTTCTCCCGCTGCCATTCCCTCTGCTTGTGTTCCCTCTCTCATTGTGTTTCTCTCTGTCAAATAAATAAAATCTTTTAAAAAAAAATTATACCTACTAGCTTTAATTAATGTATTACTGTATTTGCTTTATCACACAACTCTTCATTTGTTTGTCCCCCTAGTCATTCATCAGTCCATGTTATATATTTATTTATTTTATTTTGATGCCTTTCAAGTAAGTTGAGCTGCTGTTTTCTTTTCTTTTCTTTTCTTTTTTTTTTAAGATTTTTATTTATTTATTTGTCAGAGAGAGAGAGAGAGAGAGAGAACATAAGCAGGCAGAGAGGCAGGCAGAGGCAGAGCAAGGAGCCCAAAGTGGGACTCCATCCCTGGACCCTGGGATCAAGACCTGAGCTGAAGGCAGCTGCTTAACCAACTGAGCCACCCAGGTGTCCCGAGCTGCTGTTTTCCTAAGCAGTCTTAGCTTTGTTATTTTTGTGTGTGTGGATATTATAATTAAATTGGTAACCCGTTTTGTGCAGATGTTTTCAGCTGATGATTTTTCCTATTTCTAGAACTATGAAGTTGCTGATAATAGCTGTCAAATTTAGGACATTAAAAAAAGGTCTGGTAAACAGTGTTAAGCCTGATCAGTGTTTCCTTTCTCAATAGATTTATAATCCAAACATTTAAAGTTTTTAAAGTTATCAAAAATAACTTCCATTGGTCTTTTAACATTATTATTTTTTGGTATTCTAAATAAATACTTATTCATATTCATTTTATATTGTTTTCAGAGTGGAAAGATCTACAGACCAAGTCATCAAGCCAGTCAATGTGGGAGCACTATCAAAATGGGTTGGGAAGATACCCCCGGATGTCTTACAAGACATGGCAGTGATTGCACCCATGCTTGCCAAACTTGGATATGACCCATATGCCAATCCACCTAATTATGGAAAACCTGATCCCAAAATCCTTGAAAACACTAGAAGGGTAAGTGAGATTTTTAAAGTAAATTGAGAAAACTGCATATGGACTTTGGGTCCTGAAAAGTTTTTTCTTTATTTTCCTTCTTATTTTTTATGATCAGAAATTTAAGTTTGAAAAATTCTATTCGTAGAATGCTTTATCATGGGAACACTTCCACTGCATTTGAAGGGTAACTGTGACTTTTCCCAGGAATTATGGGGACAATTCTTTAATCTCCTTTGTCCAATTTCTAGAAGTGGTGCTTATTTTTGGGGAGATTTATTCTCATAGATGATTACCTCAAATTTGCCAGAAAAACCAGAATTATTAGTGACCTCAACTTCTAGGTTTTTTTTTTCCTTTGAGCCTAATAACTACATTACTTTTAAACCTTTATTTAAATGGGGCATGATTTTTTGATACTTGAAAACTGAACATTGGCTACATCAGAAGAATTATTAAACAGATGTAATAAATTACCTTCTGATTGAAAGTTGTTATTAAAGTGTAATTACAGGTGTGCCTGGGTGGCTCAGTCATTGGGTGTCTGCCTTTGGCTCAGGTCATGACCTCCAGGTCCTGGGATCAAGCCCCACATCAGGCTCCCTGCTCAGTGGGAAGCCTGCTTCTCCCTCTCCTACTCCCCCTGCTTGTGTTCCCTCTCTCACTCTATCTCTATCAAATAAATAAATAATCTTTAAAAAATAAATAAATTTATTTAATTTTATTAAATTTATTTAATAAAAAATAAGGTATAATCACAGCTTTTTAAAAAATAAGTTGTGCTCACACCTTTAAAATATTGTTTCAGAAAAGCTAAAAACTCAAAGAGCTAATCTGAATATATACCTTTTCCATATAATTTATTGCATATCAGAATTTTCTTTTATTGTTGTGAAATATATGTAACATTATATTTAGCCTTTTGACAATTTATAAATGTAGAGTTCAGTGGTATTAAGTGCATTCACATTGTTGTGCATTGCTACTGCCATCCACCTCCAAAACTTTTTTATCTTTCTAAACTGAAACTACCTACTCATTACCTTTCCCCCCTCTTCTACCAGCCCCTAGCAACCACAATTCTACCCTCTGTGTCTGCATGCATTCTTTTCTAAACCTCCAGTTTAAACATAACTGTGTTAGCATAAGTTTAGTGATAGCCTTGATTTCAAGATTAAAATTCCTTCCTTTTCTCAGGTTTTCTCTTGCTTATCTTAGTGTCCTTCTCTCCCTACAACCTTATATCATCTCTTTTTTTTTTTTTTAAAGATTTTATTTATTTGACAGAGAGAAACACAGCGAGAGAGGGAACACAAGCAGAGGGAATGGTAGCGGGAGAAGCAGGCTTCCTGCAGAGCAGGGAGCCCGATGCGAGGCTGGATCCCAGGACTCTGGGATCATGACCTGAGCCTAAGGCAGAAGCTTAACGACTGAGCCACCCAGGTGCCCCTATCATCTCTTTTCATTCTTTCTTTTGATACCTTTAATTGACAAACACACTACATTACATGACGTTAATTCCAGGCAGATTTTTTTTCTCTTAGGTATTACGTACTTTTAATTTTCCTTTTTTACATTAGTGGCTATGTATAGGAAGAGCTAACTTCTTCTAAACCGTCATATATATATAGCTAATTTTTTAATTTTTTTAAATAACCTTTATTCTCTTTATGATTTCATATATATAGATATTTTATTATAAAAATATAAGTTTGGTGTATATAATTTATAAAATTAAATAGATGAGAGAAGAAAACAGACATGTTACCAACCATACACATACCATTCTTAATATTTCAGTGGATTTCCCTTCCTTCTCTGCATATTGTTAAACAAAGATAAGATTACATTATTTTATAACATTAATTTTGCACACACACACAGTTTTGTGTGTGTATAGTTATGAGCATTTTGCTCCCCCAATGCTCAATAGTAGTCATGAGCATTTTGCTTTTTTTTTTTGACAGAGAAAGCAGAGGCAGAAGGAGAAGCAGACTTCCCACTGAGCAGGGAGCCCAATCTGGGACTCGATCCTAGGACTCTGGGATCATGACTCAGCTGAAGGCAGACGCTTTGACTGAGCCACCCAGGAGCCCCTGAGCATATTCCTTTTTAAACATAATTTTTCATGGTTACATAATATATTATCATATGAGACATCTCAAGTCCTTTCTGAAACACAGTAGTAGGTCAGTAAATGAATAAATAAAATATATTTCCCTAGTATATGTTCTGTAATTCATTTTATCATTTTCCTTTTGTTGCTTACAGTTTTCTGTTTGACAAATTACATTACAGTGAACATCTGCACAAAATACATTTTAGGTTTATTTTTTTAAGGTTAGACTAATGAAAGTAGAATTAAACCAGGTCCAAGTATCTGAAACTTTTTAAGTTGCTTGATATATGTTGATAATTTTTTTAATCTTTTAAACTATCTGTATAATAGGTAATTTTGTATTTTTGCTAATTTTAATAGGTTTCATTGATTAATATAATTGAACATTTACCAGTTATTACCTATATGCATATAATCTTTTATGGACCATCTCTGAAGTTTTAAAAAAGTTTACATTCTAAAGATGAAATACACATCAGTCTAACATCCATAATCATAGTCCTTGATAATCTCTTGGTAATTGGTAATTCATAGCTTTCTCCTTTGTATAATAATGAAATGTTTTTTATAAACCAGAAACATGTACAAATGATATTTAGAGGTTTTCTAGGCAGTAGTAGTTTTCCTACATGCAAGTTGACTGGCTAGATTATTCTTGGCCTGCTTGAGTGGTAGGTTGGGAAGAATGCTGTGGTTTGAATCCATGTGACTAGAGAATTTGTTTCATATACACTTGTGGCTTTTTAAAGGGTTTCTGAATGCACACTGGAAAAAAAAAACTCTTTCCCCCATCTCTATTTCTGAAATGACAAATAATTTTGAGGAAAAAAAGATAAAGTGTGAACTATAATTACATCTTTGAGCACTTCATGATAATACATACAAGCTGACATTCTTGTTTTGTGGGGCTGGATTTCATAGCCCTTCTTGTAATCCAAATCCTATGTTTTTTTTCAAAGCTTCTTTCCTTGCAAAAACTCAGATGCTACTATATCCAGCACTGATGATCATGAAGTTTCATAAAGTAATGCTTAGTGATCTTTGATTGTCAAGTGTGATGTGCGAATGCCTCCAGAGAAAGAAGGTAGCTAGGGAGATTTTTTTTTTTTTATGGGATGGGAGTGGGAAGAAATTCACATTTTGACTGGGAATGTAGAATCCAAAGCTCCAGGCCTAAAAGTGCTGGTTTTCATACAATTCTGAGTAGTCTAGAAGTATTGGTGTCTGAGTCAACATATTTTGGGGACATATTGCCCAATTTTGAATAGAAAATCATGTGCTTGATGGTTGCTGTGACTCAGATGGTAAATTGGAAATTAAATGCTAACATATTTCATACTCTTTCCTATCATAGTCTAATCCCAAAATTGTAGCACATTTAAGTAAATAGTGGCCTCTTGGTTGCAGCCTTAGCCTTCCACTCTCCCATAGGCTTGTAATCTTTTTAGATTTACAAATCTAACTGAGAATCTGATGAAATAGATGGATCCCTACCTTAGAAATAGAGACAAAGAGATGCACAGAATTTTATCCACAATTTCAGTGAATTCATAGATGTCCCTAAAGCCCCTCGGATTAAGCACTTCTGTTAGCTCATCTACACTTGAAGCATCTGTGTGCCACTGAGCAGATAGGAGGGGCAGAGTCCTCAGAGCACCTAAGTCAAACCAGAAAACAGCTTAAAGACCTGGTTACTAAACCTGAAGAGAGAACTGAGAAACAGATCGAAGTATGAATGGATTACGCAGTTGAAAACCTGAATAGACAGCACTAATAAAGAGGGAGTAGTCAAATGGAAAAGCAGATATCAGGAGGGTTCTTCAGCATGCTGCAGAACCCACCATAACAAGCAAGAAGGAACTTGATATAAAGCATAGAAACTATGGATAGAAGTGTTAGATATTGTTGATTCCCTGTTCCATCTTTTCCTGTTAGTAGGAACTCTCTTAAAAAATAACCTAAAAATTCCTGATATTAATTTTCTAAACTTTCTTATGGGTGGGATAAGCACGTGGCCAATTTTTATCAGGCAATGCTATATAAGGAGATGATTGCTAGGGTGTTCTGGGAGACATATAACTTTCTGAGAAAATGAAGAATTGTGTGAAGAGATCTTATCCTTCCCTTCCTGCTTTTGAACATTGCTATGGAAGAACATCATGTGTGGCTCTCTTTTAGCCACCTGGAGATCGTAAGAGAAGATACCACCAATACTCTGAAGATGATAGGAGAACAAAGAAAAATCCTGGGACCCTTGATTTCTGAGCTACCGAGCCTAGCTCAGGACTGACTATCTACCTCACCTCTGGACTTCTTATGTGTTTGAACTACTGTTAACCAATTATTCTGTAATTGTATCTTAACTGCTAGTGGAGTCCTATTCCTGAGTGTGTGGAGGAAACAAAGCCAATCCAGTGAGGGAGCGAGTCCAAGAAAGAGTCTGGCACTATTTGAAGTCCTGGTTGTCTGTGAATATCATCTTCAACTCTGCTCTTGCCACAGTTACATGAGACATCATTGTTCATATCCAGGAAAAAATCCCCCCCTTGGACTCCTTTACTTTAGTTGGGCTTCTGGGCCATACATGGTAGAATATTCCAACTAAAACTGTTCTTGGTGAATTTGAAGGATGATAAATCTTGAATTATTCCTCATTTCATTGATTTCTTGTACTGAAATTTTAGCTGTTTTAGTTAAAGGAATACTTACCACATTCTCTTAAAATTTTCATAGACCTTCAAAGCAACATCTGTAGAATTAAATTCAATTCCTTATTCCAGCTTTTTCTTCCCCAAGTATTTTGTCTTGTTTTTGAAAACAGGCAGAATTGTTTCCTTTCGGCATTTTATGAAGAGTATATGAGGAGGTCCAGAGTAGTACATTTTACCATCTTAGAATACCTTGGTCTGTATTTAGATGTATCATTTTAAGACTTTAATTATTAAACAGGTAATTACTAAATAATTGCTCTAGGCATAGCACCTAGTTGCTTCAGAAGAAGCAAAGACTGGGTTTGTATACAGGAAGAAGATGTGGGTAATTAGAAAAGACATGACATAGAAATAATAAGGTAATGATAAGATGACAGAAAATCTTCCACTGTGTTCTAAAAGCATAAAAACTGGTTTTTGACCTAACCAAAGAGGTAAAGGATCTGTACTCGAAGAACTACAGAATGCTCATGAAAGAAATTGAAGAAGACACAAAAAGGTGGAAAAGCATTCCATGTTCCTGGATCGGAAGAATAAACATTGTGAAAATGTCTATACTGCCCAGAGC
>CM053621.1:19618815-19652725 GCA_028646535.1 Procyon lotor
ATTCTCCATCATTTGGTCTTCTATATCACTAATTCTCTCTTCTGTTCATTTATCCTAGCAGTTAGACCCTCCATTTTTTATTGCATCTCATTAATAGCCTTTTTGATTTCGACTTGGTTAGATTTTATTTCTCCAGGTAGGGATTCTCTAGTGTCTTCTATGCTTTTTTCAAGCCCAACTAGTATCTTTATAATCATTATTCTGAATTCTAGTTCCGACATCTTAGTAATGTCCATATTGATTAGCTCCCTGGCAGTCAGTATTGCCTTTTTCTTTACCCCACCTGAGGTGAATTTTTCCTTTTTGTCATTCTGTCCAGAGAAGAATAGATGAACAAGAGAACAAAATACTACAAGGGTAACAGCAACCCTAGAAAAATAAACACTAAACAAATCAGAAGAGACCTAGAACTACGGGGTAAGAGGGGAAAAAAAAAAAAAAAGAATATGATCTGGCCGGTGAATAGGACAGAGGTACACATTAGATTTTGATGTCTGTTATTTTGGTCTGTTAGAAGAAATTGCTTCCCAAAAAGATTTTTTTTTATTTTTTTATTTATTTGACAGAGAGAAACACAGCAAGAGAGGGGAACACAAGCAGAGGGAATGGCAGCGGGAGAAGCAGGCTTCCTGTTGAGCAGGGAGCCCGATGCGGGGCTCAATCCCAGGACCCTGGGATCATGACCTGGGCCAAAGGCAGATGCTTAATGACTGAGCCACCCAGGCACACTGCCTCCCAAAATTTTAAAGAAAGAAAAACTTATATGTATAGAAAAATAAGGGCAAATACCTTATGAATGAAGGGATGGAATATGACTGTAAAAATGAAAATTAGGAAAGATTTTTAAAAAGGAATTGATAAGAAGTTGGTTGAAAAAAGAAAGAAGAAGAATTAAAAAAAAAAAAAAAGAGGAGAGAATATGATCAGGCTGGTTAATAGAACAAAGCCATACACTAGATTTAGGGTATATTTTGGTCTGTTAGAAGAATCTGCATCCTAAAATTTTAAAGAAAGAAAAACTTATACAATGAAGGGATAGATAGTGACTTCCAGAAAGTGGTCATTTTTCTGTTCATAGAGTTGCTGCTATTCTTTTCTTCAATCTTCTGTTGAGTTCATAGGTGTTCAGAATGGTTTGATAACTATCTAGCTGAATTCCTGGGACCAGATGAAATTTAGGTCTCCTACTCCTCCATCATCTTGGAACCCAACTCCCAGGCTTTTTACATGTGGAATACTGTATGACTTATAAGTCACCTCCAGCAACTGGATTTTAGTTATCAATAAAGTAGTTCTCTAATTTTGGAAGACATTGACACTGAGCTCTCTCAAGTTAAGACTGTGTTAAATTACTGTTAAAACCAACAATTACCAGAGGACAATCTTTTACCACCAGCATAGCACTCTTTAGAAAAATCCCTTTGACACAAGAGCCCATCTATCACATTAAGAACAGAAGCAGATACAGTACCTGAGGTTTTTCTTTAAGAAATTCAGGGAGCTGAAATTCTCCTTTATAGACCTGGAAAAACAAAGCCAAGTGTGAGTTTACAGAAACTGTCATCATCACTTCATGATGCTTGCAATGCCTGATGGTGGATGGATTTACTGCTTCATTCTCAGTGAGTTTTAGAATGGGAGGGAAGCCTGTTAGTTTAAAAATAGCTAGCATTGAAGAACTGAGTGAAATTCCCATTCACTCTGGTCCCACCTGTTCTATATTCATCTGTGCGCTCCCAAATGTGGGATGGCTGGGAGAGGGCTCAGAGTATCTGAAGAATAAAAAAGGCATTCTAACATTCCAAGCTCCAATAATTTTAGCTGAGAGAGAAAGCAAGCCCTGGGCCATCTCTCTTAAGCAATCAACAGAGAATTCTCACAATTTAGAACAGGCTCCTCCTGATATCCTTCTGAAATCTTCACCCTTACAGATCTTAGATTTATTCCAAATTAACTATTTTTTGGTCAAATATTTTATTTATTTGAGATAGAGAAATAGTGATAGTGATAGTGTTAGCAAGAGAAAGCTTGAGCAGGGAGGAGAGGGAGAAGCAGTCTCCCTGCTAAGCAGGAAGGCTGATACAGGGCTTGATCCCAGGACCGTGTGGGATCATGACCTGAGTCAAAGGCTTAACTAACTGAGCCACCCAGGTGCCCCCCAATTTACTTTTCTTAATGTCCCCTATATTCCCATAATAATTTGAATACTAGATGATTCTTAAAATGATATACTTTTAACCTCATAAAATCTTATAATTAAAACTTACCCTTATATATTGAAAAATATATAAAATTAGGTTATTTTGCTTTAAATATTTTATTAATTTTTAGATCAGAGAGAACGAGCACACACAAGCAGGGGGGTGGCAGGCAGAAGGAGAAGCAGGTTCCCTGCTGAGCAAGAAGCCCAATGTGGGATTTGATCCCAGGGCCCTAGGATCATGACCTGGGCCGAAGGCAGCCGCTTAACCTCCGGAGCCCCCCAGGCATCCCTAAAATTATGTTTTAGTACAAGCAATAATAACTTTAAAAAACAACACCACTTATAACAACATCAAAAAACCCCCACCAGATACCTAAGAATAAATCTAATACAAGATGTATAAGATCTTTACACAGAAAACTATAAAACATTAATGAGAGAAATTAAAGACCAAATAAATAGAGACATACCACTTCCACGGATTAGAAGATTCAATATAGTAAGGATGTTTATTCTCCTCAACAAAAGAATTCCAATCAAAATTCTAGCATACTTTTTTGGGCAGGGGGGCAGGGGTAATTTTAAGCTGATTGTAAAAGTTATATGGAAATGCACAGGGCCAAGGATAATCAAAGTAATCTTAGGACACAGTGGGAGACTTACTCTACTAGATATTATACAGCTATAATTAAGCCAATTATACAGCTAGATACATATACACACATATAGTTATAATTGTTATATTTTAATATTTTATATATTATTATTATATATGTATAAGATAAAGATAATTAAGCCAGATTGAAGACAATAAGACTTTGGTACAAGTATGGACAAATATATTAATGAAACAGAATGAAGAGCCTAGAAATAGACCCTTGTATACAGATACTTGGTTAATGACAATGGTGGCACTGGAAGCAATGCAATTAGAATGAATAAATAAATAAATGTGGTATATAATGATATTGAAGAGCAATTAAGAAAAATGAACTACTGGGGCACCTGGGTGGCTCAGTGGGTTAAGCCTCTGCCTGCGGCTCAGGTCATGATCTCAGGGTCCTGGGATCGAGCCCTGCATTGGGTTTTCTGCTCTGCGGGGAGCCTGCTTCCCCCTCTCTCTGCCTGCCCCTCTGCCTACTTGTGATCTCTTTCTCTCTGTCAAATAAATAAATAAAATATTAAAAAAAAAGAAAAATGAACTACTGCTATGATAACAACATAGATGAATCCCAACACATAATGAGAAGGGGGATAGAAGCTAGACCCCTAAAAATGACATACATGTCTCCGTTTAAAATACTTCAAAGTTTGTAAAATGGCAAAAGAACTTCATGATGTTAGAAATCAGGATACTGTTTACTTGGGAGGAGGGTGGTGGTAGTGATTGGGAAGGAGATGAAAGAGGCTTCCAGGGTGCTGGAAATTTTCTGTTTTGGTATGGGTAGCAATTGTGAAGGTGTAGTCTTTTTTTTTTAAAGGGCTTTTATTTATTTATTTGTCAGAGAGAGGGCAAGCACAAGCAGGGAGAGCGGCAGGCAGAGGGAGAAACGGGCTCCTAAGTGAGCAAGGAGCCTGGCAAAGGACTCGATCCCAAGACCCTGGGATCATGACCTGAGCTGAAGGCAGACACCCAACCAACTGAGCCACCCAGGTGTTCCAGGTGTGTTTGTTTTGTATCATTTATAGAGGTACGATTTGTGTAATTTTTCAATAAGTTTTACTTCAAGAACAAAATTGAACAAATTAAGCCAGTAACTTAATGCTAAAAATTTACTGCTAACACACACACACACACACACACACACACACACACACACACACACACACTCCCTCTCTCTCTCTCTCTCTTTAAATACAAGGATGTTTGTTTCAACACTGCAAAAGCAAGAAATTGGGAACTATCTGTGCCAATCAAAAGTAAAGGAGGTCTCCATTAGCCAAAGTTTGATAATTGCTGAACTTGAGAGAGTATGGTAAGAAACTACAGATGGTTATTGGGAAGAGAGTTACTGAGTAGACTCTCCGAGCAAAAATAAATCTAAATGGTGACTCCTAAAGCCCACAGGCCTAAAGGATTCTGACTTGGGTATAAGATGACTGATCCACTTCTAAAAGCAGCATTTCCTCTGAAACTCAGAGAATGAATGTACCTTTTGCCTGTCTCTTTCTCTGCAATTTCTGAAACCTGCTCCATTCTTTACCATCTCTTAGAAGCCTAAATTAAAGCAGAGACATTGGACGTTTGGAAAAGGCATGTCTTCAGAGATGCATCACAATGGAAGCTAAGAGTGCAGGATAACAACACTGCATCCACTAGGACTGTTTCAAAAGCTACCACCATCTCTTTCATACCCTCAAATAATCCCACCCAGGTCACGGCAATCTGGTCTAGCTGCTCCCCAAAGAATCTGCATGTAAGAATCCTCTTTGTTCTACCCTATCACCACAGCCCAAAAATTGTTCCAGCTTCCTGCACCATGCTCCTTCCACCCCCATTTTATTGAGATATAATTGACATATAACATTGTATTACTGTTCCAGCTTTCTGATGTAGGAAGTATCTAAGCCCCTGGATTTGTGTATCATGTTAATTCTGACTTCCGCTGTGCCTGTCTGCAAGCAGACACTATATCCAGTGCAGGGGCTCAAGCCAATAGGATTTTTTTTGTTCCTCTTTGTTCTTCTTCGTTTTTTTCTCTTCTTTCCTCCCCTTCCCCCACTTCCTTCCTTCCTTCCTGCCTGCCTGCCTTCCTTCCTTCCTTCCTTCCTTTTCTCTCTCTCTCTCTCTTTCTTTCCCAGATTCTCAGGTATCTTTCCTTCTCCTTCTATTCATGGAACTGTGTCCCAACCCCTACCTTCCAAGGCCCTAGGGCATATGCTACTAAGACTTAGTTAGGATCCTGTGCTCTGGCTGCATTACTGAACAGAACAAGGCTGATTTTGCCCTAGTCCCTCTTCCAGTTAGTGGGTTAGGTCCCCAAGCAACTTTTCTTATATTCCTCATATCTTCTGACTCCAGAAACTGACTCTCCTCTCCTTTAACTAGGCTCTTCTGTTAGAATTCAAGCAGAAGGTTCAATGAAAGCCCAGGGGGTTACATAGCAAGTCACTGGCAGAGTGAGGCTTAGAAGGCCCCACACAACACTGTCATTAGCAAATCTTATGGTTAAATCTTCCCTTTTCTCAGTTCACTGTAAAAACCAGCAAGGCATGACAGAAAATATGAGTGGGAACATGAAATATAAATTATAAGAGTCTTCTAGGAACCAACAGTTCCAGAGAGGTAAGGTTTATATGAAAGCGGGGAAAACACCCCCAATTATATGATGTCACAAATTTAATAAAAAAAAAAGGGGGTCATCAGATAAAAGGCTCAATCAAAAAATAAGTGGAAAGCTGCCTCCTTTCATTATCCTTTAGGGAACAAATGCTTCAAAAGAGAAACTATGGCACTGACAAAAAGAACACTTTCTACTGACGAAGCAATTCCTATTTAGCACAGGAAACCCAGCACTACATTGCTTATAAAAACAGCAAAGTTAGGAATGGAATTTCCTTTGGTTAAATGGACGTGGTTTTGGATATGCTATTCTCTGGTACTAATGGATTGAGGATTGTGCTTGACAGCAATGAGCTAGGTGCTCAGAATCCAAACATTCCTACAAAACCCTCTCACCTCAAGCCCTAAAGGCATGATGAGGAGACAAAAGTAGGTTCCTGATTTGGAGGATGCATTGGGAAATAAAAATAATAAGAACAGCAGTTAACAGTATTGTCTCAGGTTCATGTTAAGTGCATGCTTCCTGTATATTATCTCACTGAATCCCACAGTCTCTGGAGGGAGGTATTATTTATTCCTATTTTACAAATGAAACAACTCAGTCACAGAGAATTAAGTAGTTTGTCCACTGTAGTGAAATGGGAAGCAAATACATAACACGACTGAACTTGCATTTTAAAAGGATCATCCTAATTGCTCTGTTTACATTGTAGAGGGCCAAGGATAGCAGTACAGAGGTTATAGCTGTAATCCAGACAAGAGAAGATGACAAGGAGGTGGTGAGAAGTGGTAAGTTTGTGGGTTTTTATTTTTCTATATTATACAGACCGGATGTGGGGTATGAGAGAGCACAGGGAGTAAAGGATAATTCCAAGGCTTTTGGCCTAAGCAACTATCAAGTGGAAATATGGAGTTGTCATTAACTGAATTGGGAAATGTCTGGCTACAGCATATTTTCAGGGGGAAGATCAATAGCTTAGTTTTGGGTATGTTAAGCTTGAGATGTCTACTGGACAATAAATGAAAATGTCAAGTCACCAAATGGATATAAAAGCCTAGAGTTCATAGAAGCCTGGGTTGGGATATATATATATATATATAGTGTATGTTTGAAAATCATCAAACTTACAGATGGCCTTTAAAGCCTTGACACCTGTTAAGATGACCCAAGGGCTCAGGGTAGAGACACAACAGCAGAGGACTTAAGACTGAGATGTGGGAGCATTCTAGCATTAAGAACATTAAGCATTAATGCTAGCTAGAATGCTAGCATTCTAGCATTAAGCATTAAGAGCATCCATAAGTTGGAATCATAGAGTTGGTCAGGGAAAAGAGGAAGAAACAGCAAAGACTGAAAAGAAGCTACTAGTAACATAGAAGGAAAACTTAAAAAGTGGTGTTCTTAAAACCAAGTAAAGGAAACCTATCAAGGTGGAAGTAATCAATTGTACCAAAAGAGGCTGGGAGCTAAGATGGTAACTGACCACTCGATATAGCAACATGAAGGTCATCATCAATTTGACAAGAGCAAATTAAATAGGATGGTAGCTGTAAAATTCTGTATGGAGTGGATGTAAAATAGAGAATGGAGAGGAACTGGAGACAAGGGAGTACAGAAAACTTCAGTTTCGATGTAAAAGGAAGCAAAGAAATGAACAGCAGTGGCAGGACAACTGGAATCAAAAAGTATAGGGGTGTGTGTGTGTGTTAAGATAGAAGAACTAAGGGTTTATCTGTTTGTTGACAAGAAAGATCCTGTTGGAGAGCAAAATCTGATGATGCAGATGGAATTGGGCACCCAAGGAAGGAAACGCCTCCAGATGGGAGTAGGACATTCACTTCTGTAACCCACTTTCTATTATGAGAGATGAGGATATCAGGTCTGCAACATTTCCCTTCCACTACTCTCTCAAAAATTACATAATAATTTCTGGTTAAAGTCATAATCTGTAAGTTTCCACTATTATGACAATATAGATATCACATATTTACATTTTCTTATACAACTTATTTGTTGTTGTTTTAGCTAAAGTTAGTAATAGCTTCATATGTTTTTAAATTAGACTCTAGTTTTTAGAGCAGTTTTAGGTTTACAGAAAAACTAAGCAGAAAGTAGAGTCCACATATGTGTCCTCTCCCTCTCCTACAGTTAGTTCCCCCTATTAAAATCTTGCATTACCGTGGTACATTTGTTATAATTAATGAACTAGTATTCATAGACTGCTATTAATCAAAGTCTTTAGTTTGCACAACAGTTCACTCTTTGTGTTGTACTTTCTATGGGTTTTGATGAATGCATAATGACAGGTATCCACTATTGCAGAATAGTTCCATTATCATAAAAATCTCATGCTCCACTTACTTTTTACTCCAATCTTTTTACTATCTCCAATTTTGCCTTTTCACAATGTCACAGAGTTGGAATCAGAAAGTATGCAGCTTTTTTTTTTTAAAGAGATATATTTTTTTAAAGATTTAATTTATTTGAGAGAGAAAGAGCACACGCACAACTTGTGGGGGAGGGGCGGAGAGAGAGGGAGAAGGAGAGTTCCCCTTGAGGAGGGAGCCCAATGCAGGGCACAGTCCAAGGACCCCAGGATCATGACCCGGGCTGAGGGTAGACATTTAACCAACTGAGCCACCGAGGTGACCCTCTATAGCATTTCCTTTTGGGTCTTTCTTTTTTTTTTTAAAGATTTTATTTATTTATTTGACAGAGACAGATCACAAGTAGGCAGAGAGGCAGGCAGAGGGCAGGGGGAACAGATTCCCCGCTGAGCAGAGAGCCCTATGTGGGGCTCGATCCCAGGACCCTGAGATGAAGGCAGAGGCTTTAACCCACTGAGCCACCCAGGTGCCCCCTTTTGGGTCTTTCTTAGTTCCATCTCTATGCTTACATTACCCAGGTGTTCTTGCATGTTATCCACTTTTCTCATCAAAGTCCTTAGCATATTCATCATAGTTATTTTAAATTCCCAGTCTCACAATTCCAAAATTTCTGGCATATATCAATCTAGTTTGAATACTTTCTATTGTCTCTTCCAACTGTTCTTTGCCTTTTAGCACATCTTTAGGTTTTTTTGTTTTGTTTGTTTTGGTCAGAAGTGGACATGATATACTGAGTAAAAGGGATAGGGCAAATAAGCCTTTAGTGTGAGGTATCTGGCTAGAAATCAGCCTGTGATTATTTTTTGTTGGAGCTACGTATCAGAAGCTAAAATTTTTCAAGTGTCCTTATTTTTGTACTCCTTGTTGTTCTGGAGTTTCCCTAGACACTTCTTTTAAAAATAGAATCTGAGCATTGTAGTTCTTTTAGTAGTAATCCACTGTTATTATGTAAGAACCTTATTGGTGGGTGGTGGGTAAGTGTGTTTGGGAGGTGGGGGAGAAAGTGTTCTATAATCCCCATAATTACATCTAAGTATTTTAGTGAGCCTGTGTGCCTGGGTTGTAACCATTATAAGTGCTTCTCAGCTTCTCCTCTACCCCTATAGGTAAGACAGGAAAACCGGAGGGGCTAGAGTTGGGTAGTTCCTTTCCTCCAAGTTGGTTAGGCTTTGGCAAAATAGTTTACTCTGAAGGGAAGCTGTTGTTAGTATCCCAAGCTTATTTTAAAATGGTTACTTTCCCCTTCCCTCTGTCAGAACACCAGGGAATTTTTCTCTGATCTTCACCCTAAGAGCTTTGTGGGGCTCTTGAAGGTAAAATTCATCAGAGTTTGGGGGTCCCCTAAGACTGTGCCCCTGGAGTTTCTAAACTCTCAATCTTTTGAACTCTCACTGAGCCTCTGACAATTCATCATTTATGCATTTATGCATTCCCAGTACTGACTTCAGTGGGAGATTTCTGATCTAGGTAATCTATGATTCTTGGCATTTATAGTCCCTCTTCCATTTTTTCCCCTTTCCCAAAACATCCTTCCTGAATCTCCCTGTTCACTTCCATCTGAACTGCTTGTTCTCTAGGTTTCCCACTCAGGTGTTGTCTTGGGCTTTCCTAAGAATATCCATCCTGAATATTCTCCATACCTCTATGGTTTTGATTCCCATTTCCTTGCCCATGTCTTCCATTTGCTTGGTTAATCCTTCATCTTTGGTACATTCTTCAGTAGCTCCTGAGAAAGAGTGTATATGAAGCAAATCTTTGGGGCACTTGGATGGCTCAGTTGGTTAAGTGTCCAACTCTTGACTTCTGCTCAAGTCATAGTGTCAGGGTCATGAGATTGAGCACTGAGTTGGTCTCTGCACTCAGTGGGGAATCTGCTTGAGATTCTCTACCTCTGCTCTCCTCCACCCCTCTCTTTAAAATAAATAAATAAATCTTTTTTGAAAAAGGCAAATATGGTGATTTTGAATGTCTGAAGATGTCTTTATTTTATTCTAATACTTGATTGAAAGTTTATCTGGTTATATAATTCTAGATAAATAATTTTCTCTTTGAAGTCATAGCGTTGCTCCACCCTCTTCTAGTTTACCATGTTTGGGTTGACAAGGCTGATATGATTCTAATTCCTGGTCCTTTCTATGTAACCTTTGTTTTTATTCTAGAAGCCTTAAGAATTTTCTTTTTATCCCTAGTGTTCTATAATTTTATGATAATGTGTCTTTTTTTAATAAAGATTTTATTTATTTGACAGAGAGAGAGACAGTGAGAGAGGGAACATAAGCAGGGGGAGTGCGAGAGGGAGAAGCAGGCTGCCCACTGCGTGGAAAGCCCAATGCAGGGCTCAATCCCAGGACCCCCAGGATCATGACCTGAGCTGAAGGCAGATGCTTAACGATTTGAGCTGCCTAGGCACCCCATGATAATGTGTCTTGATGAGATTAGTTTTCTTCACTGACTTACTGGAGATACATGTCCTTCTGTTTCTGGAAACGTCCTTATATTGTAACTTTAATAATTTCCTCCTTATCACTTTCTTTTTCTCCAATTAGTCAAACATTGGAATGCCTGAATAAAGCCTTTAATTTTTTTTCTCTCCAAGTCATCTGTTGGTCCTTTTGTTCTACTAAGAGATTTTCTCAACTTTACTGATTTTTTTCTTTTACTGATTTAAAATTTCAGCTCTCCTATTTTTTGTTTCCAAATTTTTAAATTCTCTGCTTCTGTTGTTGTTTTTAAAAAAACCATCTTGTTCTTATTCCTTCATCTTATTTCTATAAGAACATTAATTATAGTTCATTTACATTTTCTTTTGCTTATTATATTGTTTTTATTTCCTGTGATCCCTTTTTCTCTTTCTTTTGGTCTCTCTCTTTCATGGTAGAGAAGTTTTGCAAATCTCCTGTGTGTCTTCGCTGTGAAGTACAGAAAGTTGACTGAAGTTCTGTATATGAAGATTAAAGCTAATTATAGGTGTGCTTCCTCAGCTGGCTCTTTTGTTTTTTGTTTTTTTGGTCAGTGTTCTTTCTCCATGTGTGAAGGTACACCCATACTATGTACATTCTCTGAAGTCAGGTAGGTAATTTGTGTCTGGAGGCTGCAAACCACTTTCTATGGAATTGCTAAATAGAGGAACACATTCTATGTTGTACAGAGGAAAAAGATTTAAAAAAAAAAAGGTAGGAGAGACATGTTATTCCCATAATCTTTAGCTTTACATAATCCAATAAATTTAGCTTACTGAAATTTAAAATCAGTAAGAGACTGGGGGTACCAGGAAAGACTAAGAGGTTTTATACTGCTCTCCTCCGAGCTCTAATACTTTGTGAGTCTGAAGGCAGTATCTCAAAGCCCGAGTATCACAGGGATTGCTTTCTCAGTTCCACCTTCACTCTCTCTAGTAGCCCTTCCAGGTGTGTGTCTAAGAAGTTATAAAGGTCACTGCACTGCTTTTGAGCCACTCACAGAGAAAAACACTTAATAAAGTCGAAAAAAATGCATACAAGAATGTGAGTTCCACATATTTAAAAGCTTTACAGCTTTTACTTGTGGTAGTGACAGTGTGTTTCCATTGAGAGGCTATGACTGGCAATAGACATAATTTCCAAAGATACCACTCAAGTAAAAAAGCAAATTATATTTGCTGCTTTGGGTTTATAGCATACATATGTCTTTAAATTTTAAAACAATGGGTTATGTGGAAGAATGCTCTTATTCTTAGAAGTGTATGCTGAAGGAGCACGATATCTGTAACTTTCAAATAACTCAACAGCAGAAGCAAAAAAAAAAAGCATGTATGTGTACCTGTACACAGAGAGATGAACAGATGAAGCAAGTATGGCAAAATTTTAACTAATGATCTATGTTAAAGGTATAAGATGTCCTTCAAATTTTTCTCTGAGTATGAAAAAGTTGGGGAAAACCAGGGGATCAAAACAGTTTTCAACACAACAAATATACTTTACAAATAACTTTACAAAGCTAACTGGATTATAAGAAATATACAATTTGTGTATGAGCTAAAACTAAGGATTACACTCAGATATTGGCAACCTACTCTGTAAAAGGCCAGTGAGTAAATATTTTTAGCTTTGTGGGCCACACAGTCACTTTCTAAACTACTTAATTCTGTAAACGTAGTGTAGAAACAGAGACAATATATAAATAAACACAATGAACTCTAATAAAACTTTATTTACAAAGGCAGATCACAGGCCAGATTTGGCCTGTAGGCTGTAAAGCACAAATCCCTGCTTTAACTCAAAACCTTCTTTCAAAATAGAGAATTTTAAACAATCTCCAGAAACATGTACTAATGACCGTATTATGTGCTAAGCACTATCTTAGGCACTACAGAGTAGGTGTTGCTTTTGCTTATCATTTTCTTCAAAGTGTGTGTGGTTGGGTGTACACACAAAGTTTAAAAGATTAGTCTTACAACCCCTGGTCGTGAATTCAAATTTCACTGCAAACTCAAATCTAATTTATTCTTCTTTCTATAAACCCATGGTAAACTCTAAAACATAATCCACTCATCCTTTTTTTCTTTTTTCCCTTTCTCCTTCCAATTCTAGTCAAATGAACAAAATTGGATTAATCATAATCATTAGTTCATGACAAACTTTCATCATTGGTCTATGCTTGGCCTGCTGTTATTTATCCTGTAATTCATTGTTTTTAATAATGTAATAAGCATCCCTCTTGAGAAATTACGACTTGGTATTTTCACATTCAGAGAAAACAGAACTCCAGCCAGATATGATAATACAGGAAGGAATCTAGATTTTGAAATTTACATCCTTAATCCCACTGGGCTCTTGTGGCTCTTTAGAAACTTATTATCTCTGAAACACAAATATGAAACAGTTGATAACATGTATGTTTACATATTCTCATTTGTCTTAAAATATTTTGGCAGCTTAGCAAATCTCAGATTGGGTTCTTGGAGATCTCCATGGTCTTGGGCTGCCTAAAAACAACTAGACAAATGTTATTTTCTATATCAAGAAAAAAATTATAAAAAAAAGAAAAAAATTAATCAGGTCAGAAGCATGACCTTCCTCCACTCCAACAATGTTTTTAAGAAAACGATGTTTCAGTGTATTGATTTTTAAGTGAAGTTTGAAAAGATGGGTTGGAATGTGAATTGAATTGGGAAAGTGTAATAACTGAAATAGGAACTTATTTATATTATATAAAGCAGTATAAATATAGCAAACTTGGTATTAAGACTTTGATTTCCGGGGGCCCCTGGGTGGCTCATTTGGTTAAGCATCTGCTTTCAGCTTGGGTCATGATCTCAGGGTCCTGGGATTGAGTACCAGCATGTGCTCCCTGCTCAGCGGGGAGTCTGCTTCTCCCTCTTTCTCTTTCTCAAATAAATAAATTAATTAAATCTTTAAAAAAAAAAAAGACTTTGATTTCCTGGGGAAAAAGTTAAGCTTGCAGAATGACTAAGAAATCATATCATTTGACTATAGGACACTTATCAGGCAAAAATGGAAAGTCATTTCCCTTCAAGGTACTAAACTGAGTTTTCAGAACACTGAAAGATAGTTAATACATACAAGTACCATCAATATGGTGCCCTTGTGGCATCCTAAATGACCTATTTTTATGGCAGTTATCATATTGAATTACAGCTAATTACAAATGTATCTTCACCATATTTCTTAAGGAGAGAGGCAGTCAATCATCTTTATATCCTGGATACAGGAACAAATGGACAGTTGGATGAAAAAGGAATAAATAAATGAGACCCTTTGATAGTGGTTCCATTTTTACAGATGAAGGACTGAGAATAGTTTCTGAGGCCAACTTACAATATAGATTGAACACAGAGAGGCAGAAAAAAACAACTCTAATGGGACCTTCCTGATTTGAACCTGTTGAACCATCAGGGCTACATATGATATTACTTTATAGAATATTGTCATTCATTCTATTCAATCCTAATCTTGGAAATAAAAGAACTTAAGAATTTAAAATTATTATTTGATAAAAAACATTAGACAGCTTAATAAAAAAAAGTATTCTCTTTTGCTTAATTGCATTTTGAAACGTTCATAAAGGAAAGAATTTGTGACAGGTAGCGAAGAAAAAAAATGGTAGAAAATCTAAGAAATTCTCCCTGGCCTCAACCTTAGCAAGGCTTCAATAAGAGAAAGAAGAGTACATTTTCCAAGACCTCTAATCACAGTATTTTTTTTCCTGTCTGGAAGACCAATCTAGAAAAATCAAATTACAGATATAAGTGCTTTGCCTCATTTTCCTTTTTAAAAAATGGTCATGATGAAAAAGGAAAAGTAAAGTAGGACAATCACATTTCCCATAGAGAAGAAGCCCTACAAAGAAAAAGAGAGATTAAGAATAAAGCAGTATGTCACACCTACACCCTGTTAAGAAGTTAAACTAGATGTAACAGCTAAAATCAGTATTGAGGCAGAAGGATAATGTTCAAAGTTTCCTTAAAGCTGAAAGTAAAATCTGGTTTAATTAAACAAGGGATTGATAACTGCTGAGTTCAGTGAAAAGGAGGCAAAACCTTGTGTGTGCGTGTGTGTGCCTGTGTGTGCATGTGCATATTCCCCCCCTACACATCTCCGTTTAGTGGCATTTATACTCTTTGGCTGCCCAGAATTTGAATCTCTTTCCCACATTTGGGAAATGCCTCACCTCATGAGTCCTGTGGCAAATAAATTGTCTCTATATAAAAACTAAAATTAACAAACACTTGTCCCTGCTTCATTTCCCCTTCAGTATAATTATTAATAATTTTTTTTAAAGTTAGGCTCTATGCCCAACATGGGGCCTGAACTCATGACCCCTGAGATCAAAAGTCACATGCTGCACTAACTAAGCAAGCAAGGTGCCCCATTAATAATAATTTTTAAGAGGTGATTACTTCATTAATTAAAAAATTCATGGCTATATGCTGGTCAAATTTTCCTCTGTTGTGGATTCCTTTTTGATTTATTACTCATTTTTGAAAGGGAGGAGTTATTCATGTGTCAAATATTTACAAGAGGTTCATATTAGGGAAGGTCTGGGGCCACATTCCAGCTTGGTAGAAATTCTCTTTATGACACAGGTTATAAATGAAAACTGGGTTTTTTACCTTTATTTCTCAACAACCAACCAAGATCCATAAGTCATTGCTGACTCTCTCCTTCAACCTACTTCACAACAGACAGCACTGTACAAAAATGGCTTATGGTCTGTGTTCAGTCTCCGCCCTCCTTGCTTCATGATGTTTCATGTCAAATCCCACCTAAGGAGTACTGGCATTTGGCTGTGTACTGTTGTTACAGATAAGAGACTGTTGGTTTTGCTCAGAGCTTGCCAATTCTGTGGAAACCTGTGTTCTTGCCTAACGTCTCCATGCTGGATGTCCCTCTCACCTTTACTTGACTTTCACTGCATTTGTTGATCATCCTTAATGGCCCCTCTCAATGGGTCCTTCTCCTTTCTATTTGCTCTTCATTGTATTTGTTGCTCTTTCTCTGTGTCTTCTTGTCTGGGGCTGCAGATTTCTCCAAGAGTCAAACACAGAACCTATGTCTCCATTTCTTATTATGGTTATTGTTTTTAGATGACTGTAAGATGAGGAAAAAAATGGCTATCTGTTCAGCATTTAAAAACTGAACTCCTCTCTTTGAGGAAGATGCGGTGGCACCTAGAGCAGAGCTCTGGACACCCTACTCCTGCTCCTTACTCCTCTCTGTTCACTCTCACAGAACAAGTCAGTCAGGAAGCTGCACCACAGCCAGGGTTTTTAAAGACACAAGAAGGCACCCATGGAACCATGGAACCAGAGGTTGCAATTCACTGAATTAGAATTACTCTAACCAGCTGCAACATAAAATCTCTGGGAAAGATATGGGCCAACTAGATCAGAGGCACAAAGGATAAGAATCTCAAAGTGAAAGGACCAGTTCAGATGCCCACCAGGACTCTAAGAATCAGTACAAGAAAAACTCCTTGTGAGGAAGGTTCTAAGACTTGGGATTATTTTTAGATGAGAATCCATAAGTGACTCACTGATTTGCACAGTCCTTCTGACACTACTAAGCAGATTACTTCCACCAGTATTAAGCCAGGAGTTGAGTTTGAAGTCACTATTGCACATGCTTACATCAACCTTTTAAATCAATTATCAGTTGTTTAAAAAAACCTGAAATCCAGAGATCTTCCCCCCCAATTTTAAGTAGACTTCAATTAAAGTGTAACATATTAAGGAAAATGTGCAAATTATGGCTGAACAGCTCTTGAAAATTTTACAGAATGAACACAGATTGAGAAATAGAAAATGACCCAGCATCCTCTCTTGTGCCTTTTCTAATCATAATGTATCTCTCTGCCTATAAGAGTAACTTTGAACTTTATGGAAATAGAATCATAGCCTATCCCCTGATAATCTCTTTTTTATTTTCTATTTCTATGAATTTGTTTATCCTATCCATCTCATAAGTAGAATCATATAATATTTGTCTTTTTGTGTCTGGCTTATTTCACTTAGCATAATGTTTTCAGTTTCTATCCAAGTTGGAGTAAGTATCAGAATTTCATTCCTTTTTAAGGCTAAGTAATATGCCATTGTATGTATACACCGCCTGTTTATCTGCTCATCCATCAATGGACATTTGGGTTGCTTCCACCTTTTGGCTATTGTGAATAATGCTGCTATGAACATTGGTGTACAAATAATTTGTTTTAATTCCTTGCTTTCAGTTTCTTCTGTGTACATACCTAGAAGTGGAATTGCTAGGTTATGTAGTAATTCTATGTTTAACTTTTTGAGGAACTGTCAAAAGTGGCTGTATCATTTTACATTTGCATCAGTAATGCATAGGGGTTCTAATTTCTCTACATCCTCACCAACATCTGTAATTTCCTTTCCTCTTCTTTATTTTTTTAAAAAAATTATTTATTTGTTTGTTTGTTTGTTTATTTGAGAGAGAGAGAGAACCCACGTGGGGGAGAACCACAGGGAGAGGGACAAGCAGACCTCATGTGGAGCCTGACATGGAGCTTGATCCCACAACCCTGAGATCAAAATCTGAGCCAAAATCAAGAATTGGATGCTTAACTGACTGAGCCACCCAGGTGCCCCTCCTTTTTTTTTCTTTTAATCATAGCCATCCTAATGAATGGGAAGTGGTATCTTGTTATGGTTTTGATTTGCATTTCGCTAATGACTAGTGATACTGAATATTCCCTTGTAATTACTTTTAATTTCTGCATAGCATGATATTTTGACACCACCAAAAAAAAAAAAAAAAAAAAAAGGCACCTCCCCTTGCCAAAACCAATTTCTTGGCTGGAGAGAGATTGCCCCTCTAGGACTAGCCAATTCTTACAGACAGCAAAGGGCCCAGCTAGAAGCATGCCTTTGATATACAAACTAACTAATCCAGGGTCTTATCTCCTCTATCTAGTCCCTATGCCCCAAAAGACAATATTCCTCTGCCTTAATCAACCAGGTGCCAGGTAAGTGCGACCATCCCAAAACCCAAATACCACTGAAGTAAGTTAAACCAGACAATCCTAAACTGTTCACCCTGCCCTGTCTTGCCTTTCATTTGGAAACCCCAGTAAAGGCTCTGGCCTAACCCTTGCCCATGCTACTGTCTTCTGTCTCCTAACCACCCTGGTAGCTTTTTCACATAGTCCTGCATGGGATGCCATGCCTCCTATCTCTAGGACCTGTAAGTATAATAAACGGTTTAAGGTTTTCCTGAGCCTCTTCTCAGACTCCTCTTATGGACACACCTGACTGACTGGCTCATAAAAGAATACAAAACAAGCATCTTTTCATATGTTTATTGGTCCTTCGTGTTAATCTCCTTTGGAGAAATACTAAGGCCTTTGTCCATTTTGTGTTTAACTTTCTAAGGAACTGCCAGACTGTTTTCCAAAGTGATTGCACCATTTTACTTTCCACCAGCATTGTATGAGGATACTAATTTCTCCACATACTTGGAAACACATTATTAAATATTTTTTTTGTTTTATTGTGGTAAAATGTGTAACAAAATTTCCCATTTTAACCATTTTTTGAATTTTAAAAATTTTAATTCCAATGTAGTTAACGCACAGTGTTATATTAGTTTCAGGTGAACAATATAGTGATTCACCGGTTCGATACCACTTTAACCTTTCTAAAGTATATAGTTCAATGGCATTAAGTGCATTCATACTGTTGTGCAGTCACCTCCACTATCCAAGAATTTTTTTTTTATCATTTCTTATGGAAACTCTGTATCTATTAAATAATAACTGCTAATTCCCTCTTTCCTCCAGCCCCTGATAACCACTGACCTACTTTAGTTTCTATATATCTAACTATTCTAGGTACCTCTTATAAGTAGAATCATGTAATATTTGTCCTTTTTGTAGCTGGCTATTTCACTTAGCATAATGCCTGTCTTCATCATGGCAGCATGTATCACATTTCATTACATTTTAAGGAATATCATTCCACTGTATGTATACAGTACATTTTTGTTTATTCATTTATCTGTTGATAGACAATGGGTTGTTCTTCACACCCTTTGGCTGTTTTGAATGCTGCTGCTATGAACACTGGCATACAAATAGGAGTAACTACTTTAATTTCTTCTGTGAATGTACCCAGAAATGAAATTGCTGATCATATAATTCTATGTTTAATATTCTGAAGAACTACCATACTGTTTTTCAGATATTTTTATTTTAGGCATCCCAGTGGATGTGAAATAGTATCTAATTGTGCTTTTGGTTTGCATCTCCCTAATGACTAATGATACTAAGCATATTTTCATGTGCTCTTATAAGCTACTTTTTTTTAAAAGATTTATTTATTTATTTGAAAGCAAAAGGAAGAGAGAGTGGGGGAGGGGCAGAGGGAGGGAATTTTCAAGCAGATGCCCCCCTGAGCACGGAACCCAACTCAGTGCTCCATCGCACGACCTGTAAGATCATGACTTGAGCCAAAACCAAAAGTATGATGACTTAACCAACTGAGTCATCCAGGCACCCCTATTTCTACATCATCTGTGGGAAATGTCCACTCAAAATTCTTTGCCCATTTTTAAACTGAGTGAATTCTTATTATTGAATCAAAGAGTTTGTTATATATTCCTGATTCTAGTATCTGGATATGATTCTGTGTGTTGTCTTTTTATTCTCTTGATGATATCATTTACAGCACAAAAGTTTTTAACTTCACTGCAGTCCAATTTTCCTATTTTTCCATTTGTTGCTTATGCTTTTGGTGTCAAATCTATAAAACTAGTGTCAAATCTAAGTCCATAAATATTTATTCCTATGTTTTTTCTACAAGTTTTATAGTTTTAGCTCTTACATTTAGGTGTGCAATTCATTTTGAGGTAATTTCTGTGAATGATATCAAAGAAATGATCCAACTTCAATCTTTGCATGTCAACTTCCCTTTGTCAGCACCATTTGTTGAAAGACTATTCTTTTCCCATTGAATTGTCTTGGCATTCTTTTTGAAAAACAACCATAAATAGTAGAACTTATTTATGGACTCTCATGTCACCTTATACCTTTTTAATAAATTCTCTTTTTGCTTCAATCAGCCTGAGTTGGTTCCTGTTGCTTGAAACTTCGAACTTCATATTGGGAATGAGAAACTAATATAAAGTTAAGAGAAGGATCATCAGAGAGTAGTGGTAGGGTAGGGACCCCAAAAGACCAAGTAGGGAATTTAAGAATTTTTGTAGCAGCTTCAGTCCTTTTAAACTATGAAATATTATACCTTGGGACACTGATCATGTACCCATTGAGGCTTTATGTAATATCAGAGAAAATTGTAAGTTAAAGTCCAGATGTTGGTATTTGTTGACTAAATTTTTTGGCCTTCAGTAAATTCTGCCATCAATAAATATTTGAAAGTAAATACAGCTCTGTTAAGGCCAAACTGAAACTGACTGAGGGTATGGTAATATGGACATTTTCAGGATTGAAAAAGTAAAATTCTGTACATCAAGCTGAAGTATGACACTTAAAACAGACTGAGCCACCCAGGCACCCCCCCCTGAGGCTATTTTTAAAAAACTGTCTCAGAGCCAAGGGCATGGACAGGGATAGAAGACTATTGCTAGGAGACTGGTTGAAATATCAAAAGGAAAGAATGAAATAGAGAGGAGGACTGAGTACCACAGTCTGGAGCATCCCAAAATTGAGAGATATCTACAAATACAAGAAATTAAATGATATTCTATATGATGTTGAATTGTATTTAAGTATATCATATCTTACAATTTAATTGTCTATTCTCAATTTTGCTATATTTTCAGCATGGGTGCTTTTTTCCCCCTAAATAATTAGCTGATATATAGTTAAATATGGGACTTGAGTTGACACAAATTCCTTTGGGATTCTTTTAATAATTATCTTTTCTCCTCAAGATAAACTGACAAGTGGCATTTTGTTAGCAATTTTACTCATAGGTGAAAGCCCAAAAAACTTGGAAAATGTGTGAAATTTAAATATGAATAAAATTGCAAAAGCTCTTGAAACCAAAAAAAAAAAAAAAAAAAAAAAAAGACGACTATTGTTAAAAGACAGGAATTTCTGTGATCAAAGAAACTAGATAAACATGAGGGCTATGGTCCCTGGGGTGACTAGAAGCAGAGATTGGAAGTCAGCCAATCTATTTTATCTCTGTCTCACTGTCTCATTACTCACTCATGTGTAATGCCTCAGACAAACCAAGTAAGTATTCCTCTGCCTCAAAGCCTGTGCACAGACTACTCTCTCTACCCCTTACCATCTTGATGTCTTTGCTCAGATGCATCTTCTTTTAATAAGGGCTGCTCAGTTCACTCTGAGTAATTATAACCCATTCAACTCTCAATCCCCCTAACTGTGCTCTCAATCCCCCTAACCGTGCTCTATTTTTCTCAAAGAAATTATCATCTAATAATATGTAATTTATTTATTTGCCATAATTATTGCTTATTTTCTGGGAAAAAAAATAAGGATTTTTGTCAGTTTTGTATCCCAATGTCTTCAAAAATTTGTTGATTCAATCAATGAAATGTGCTATATACTAAGCTAACTCTTATATTTTGAGAAGAAAAATAGTGGGAGAATGAAATCATATGGTAAATGGTAGCATAGACATAATTGTGTGTATATCAACTTTTTTAAATTAAAGATTTTATTTTTTGTCAGAGAGCGAGCGAGCATGCACACAAGTAGGGTGAGTGGCAGGCTGAGGGAGAGGCAGGATCCCCAATGAGCAAGGAGCCCCATGCTGGACTTGATCCCCAGACTCTGGCATCACGACCTGAGCCGAAGGTAGATGCTCAATCGAATGAGTCACCCAGGCGTCCCTCAATTTTCTATTTCTATAAATGCAGACTTAAAAAAATGCCATTTCATATATATTTTTTTTTTTTAAAGATTTTATTTATTTGACAGAGAGAAACACAGCGAGGGAGGGAACACAAGCAGAGGGACTGGTAGCGGGAGAAGCAGGCTTCTCGCAGAGCAGAGAGCCCGATGCGGGGCTCGATCCCAGAACCCTGGGATCTGACCCGGGCCGAAGGCAGACGCCTAACGACTGAGCCACCCAGGCGCCCCTCATTTCATATTTTTTGACTATCCCACTAAACCATCCAAATTTACCAAAGATTGGCCATAATAAACTCCCAAATGTAAGAAAAACAAATGTTTCCTCATTAAAGATAAATTGGACTTATACTCTTCTATACCTATAGCCAATCAGAAATATTATAGCTTTACTGGATTTGGGTAGTTTAATGTCTTCTTCTCACTTGTTTTATTCAACAAGTATTTCTTGGTTATGAGAGATACTGTCCTAGGTGCTCATTACACTGTAGTAAACAAGGTCCTTTTGTTCAAGGTATTTATATTCATGTTCCTTAAAAACATCATTTCAAAGAGAGTGGTAAATATTTGTGCTGCTCACCAATATATCCAGTCCTTTACTCTGGCACAGGAAAGGACTGTACTCCCCTATCTCTTGAAGTTAGACAGGCCACTTGATGTCAGACATGGCTTTTATTAGCAAAACATAAAGAGGAATCATGTGTGACATTTCTAAGAGGAGCCATTTAAGACTTTGTGCACTATTCTCCATGCTCCCTTTCTTTTCCTCAGCCACATGTTGATAAAGAGGTGCCACAAGATCAAAGAAGCCTGAATGTTGGACAACACATAGGACATGCCTGAGAGTAGCCTAGATTCCAGAAAACATTTAAAAATTGGCAAATTTACTTTGGTTAAGTCCCCTAAAGTCTGGAAGAGAGATCATACAAACTTCTTTCCAGTGTAATATATAAGTCAGAAAAAATACTGTCATCTGCCAGACATCCTTTTTAATTCAGAATAAACTAACACTTTGTGGTTGTCTGAAACTGACCAGAAGTTCTTAAGCTGGTTTTGAGACCCTTTTAGGGATTTCATAAAGTGAACACTCATTTTCTCTTTAGTGTTATAGAAGAGATTTCCAGTGACTACTGACATGTGATATTGCAAAAGACTGAATGTAAAACAGATATGAGAATCTATGTATCAAGTTAGACAATGAAGATATTTTGCAAAAATGTAAAATACTCTTCTAATTCTTTTTGTTATAGAAAGTATTTTTTATAAGACTAGGTTATATTATGTTCATATATAATGAGTTTATTATTTCTAAGTAAATTTAAAATATTTATAATTTTTTCAGTTTTAGCTTCTAATAAAATAAACATTGGGATATATATATATGTAGTATATATATACATATAGATATAACATGTAAACAAAAGCTATTTGGAGTCTGATAATTTTTTTTTTCAAGATTTTATTTATTTGAGAGAGAAAGACAGAGAGCACAAGCAGGGGGAGGGGCAAAGGGAGAGGGAGAAACAGGTTCCCCGCTGAGCAGGGAGCCTGATGTGAGACTCAACCCCAGGACCCTGGGATCATGACCTGAGCCAAAGGCAGACGCTTAATCAACTGAGCTACCCAGGTGCCCTCGAGTCTGATAATTTTTAGTAATTTTGGTCCTGACACCAAAAAATTTAAGAATTGCTAGAATAGACCATGCTTTCATCACTGAAGAGTTCCCCTCAACCTTTTCCTTCCACATAAAAGAATTACTTTCCAGATAATTCCAGAGGCTTCATAATAAATACCAATATATGCCATTAAGTTTCTGATCAAAAGTACTTTATTTTTTTAAAAGATTTTATTTATTTGACATATATATAGAGAGAGATCACAAGTAGGCAGAGAAGCAGGCAGAGAGAGAGGTGGAAGCAGGCTCCCTGCTGAGCAGAGAGCCTGATGCAGGGCTTGGTCCCAGGACCCTGAGATCATGACCTGAGCTGAAGGCAGAGGCTTTAACCCACTGAGCCACCCAGGTGCCCCATGATCAAAATTACTTTAAATTGGAATGTATGCTTGAAAGAAATTTTAAGAATTCTTAAGTTTATATCTCTTTGAACATAATCAGGAAAAATTATTAAAGTAGAAAATGCTTTTAGGGAATAGTAATCTCATGACGGTACTTCTACAAAGTAATAATTGATATAAATGTCTTCATTGTTGAGTGAGTGATCTATTTTGAATTAAAATTTTGAACAATTCAAGTCTTCTGTTTGCATGTCCTAATTACTATGCAACCATTACAGGTAATCTAAATTAAGCTCTTAAATTATAAAATAATGTATAATTGTAAGTGCAATATTGTTGCTGCAGTATGGAAACACAGTCACCATTAACTAGAATTCAGTAGCCAGTGACCTCATAATCAATTATTTTGGCTTTATAGATATAAATGAAGATGTAAAGCAGTCATCTCTTAAACCAAATCACCAGGAAATCCATTCTAGTCCTGGCCAAATGCCAGACAGGACAGAAAATAAATGCTGCATTGATGGCTAATCATTTATTTTCTAGCAATGTAAATTCTCAGAAATTAAGCTCAAGTATTTCCGTGTTTTCGAAAGGGCTCATTTACTGCTTCACTTAAAACAATTTTTTGATGACTTTAAAAGAAGTATGATACATATTTATATAAAGCTTAACAGAATTCAAATTCTTATCAAATCATACCATTTATTTTTTTCTCCTACCTATCACCTCTTGCATTCTGGAAATGGTATTGTAACAGAGTCTGACACAAGACAGCACTAACTGGAAGACAAGGAGAGAGGACTGAAAGAAAAAATTAAAAACCAATAATAACAATTATACTATATGCTTGATATATTTTTCAAAATCCTGTTTTCAGTCTCTCCTCATTATAATCCATATGGCTATAGTGCACATATGAGTGCCTTGCTGTCTGAAGATCCAAGCATGGTGCACAAGGCCATTCTAACTTTTCCTTCAACCTTACCATCTCTCCTCTTCTCCTACAACTCCCTGTCCAATCTAATCTCCAAACAACAATCTGCCATTTCCAACAGAGTTTCATGTTCTACCTTTCTACTAACTAGTTCCTCTGACTGAAACTCCCCTTCTGAACTTTGTCTTGGCTGGTGAACCTCTATTTAACCCTTAAAACTCAGCTAAAATATCAGAACCACTGTGAAGTCCTAAATTGGATTAAACTTTCTAATCTTCTGGGGTACCTGGTAGGTATAGTTGGTTAAACATTGGACTCTTGGCTTCTGCTTAGGTCATGATCTCAAGGTTGTGAGTTCAAGCTCCACACTGGGCTCCATGCTGGGCAATAATTTTTAATCTTCCAGAGTACTTGGTTGCCCTTTTTTTGGGGGGGGGGTAGGGGTAGAAGGAAAGGGAGAGAGAGAATCCCAAGCAGGCTCTATGCCCAGTATGGAGTTCATGTGGGGCTCGATCTCATGACCTTGGGATCATAACTTAAGCCCAAATCAAGAGTTAGATGCTCAACCCACTGAGCCACCCAGGCACCCTCTTGGTTACTCTTTATAGCATCAATCACTTTACTTTTGGAATTATTTTATTCCCTGCCTCTCTCCCCAGTGACATTACCTTAATAGCAAAGACTATATGTCATTTATTTTTAGCTCATCTCACATTGCACCTAGTAGGTACTAGCTAAACTACTGAATGGAAAATTAGAGAAATAACACATGATTATCTCAAAAGATTCAGAACAAAATTCAACACCTTTTCCTTATAAAAACGCTCAGCAAAGTAGGAAAAATGACTTCATTAACATGATAGAGAGCTCTTATGAAAACCCAACAGCTAAAATCATACTTAATGGTGAAAGACTGAAAGATTCCCATTAAGATCAGGAATAAGACAAGGATGCCTACTTTTGCACTGCTCTTCAATCTTGTACTAGAAGTCTTAGCCAAAGCAATTATACAAGAAAAAGAAATAAAAGGAATCCAAAGGAATCCAATTTGGAAAAGAAGTAAAACTATTTCTAATTGCAGATGACATAATTCTACATGTAGAAAATCCCAAAGAATCCACACATACATAAAATACTAGAACTAATAAACAAATTCAGCAATGTTGCAGGGTAAAAGATCAACATATGAAAATCAGTTGTTTAGATGCACCAGCAATGAATAATCAAGAAGGAAGTTAAGAATCCAATACCATTTACAATAGCATCCAAAAAAAGACACCTAGGAATAAATTTAAAGGGAGTAAAAGATGCGTACAGTAAAAACAAACACTGGTGAAAGAAATTAAAGAAAACATAATTACATGAAAAAACATTTCCTGTTCATAGATTAGAAGACTTAATATTCTTAAGATGGCATCACTCCCCAAAGTCATCTGCAAATTTAATGCAATCCCTATCAAAATCCCAATGGCTCTGTGTGTGTGTGTGCATGCATGCATGTGTGCATGTGTGTAAATGGAAAAGCCAATCATATTCATATGGAATTGCAAGGGGCCCTGAAAAGAAAAAGAAAAACAAAGGTCAAGAACTTACACAGATTTCAAAATTCACTCCAAAGTTATAACAATCAAAACACTGGTACTGGCTGGCACAAGGACAAACATATAGACTAGTGGAATGAAAATGTGGCTCAAGAAATAAACCCAAACATCTATGGCCAATCAACTTTTCACAAGAGTACCAAGACCATTCAATGGCGTAAAGAATAAGCTCTCCAACAAATAATGCTGGGCCAAGTGGATATGTAAAAACATGAACTTGGAACTTGGCTTCGTTCAATGGAAATTAGCTCTTAATGGATAAAAGAGGAACTAAAAATTTAAAACTATCACAATGGGGTGCCTGGGTGTCTCAGTTGTTTAAGTGTCATACTTTGGCTCAGGTCATGATCTTGGGGTTATGGGACCAAGCCCCGAGTTGGGCTCTGTGCTTGGGGGGTGTCTACTTCTTCTCACCTCCTGCCCCTCCATCCAACTCATGCACACACTTTCTCTCTCCAGAATAAATAAATCAGAAAAAAAAAAAAGAATGATCATAAGAAAACACAGGGGTAAATTCTTCCTTATTTTGGATGTGCCAATGGATTCTTAGATTTGACATGAAAAGCATAAGCAACAAATGAAAAGGCAAATAAATTGGACACACACAAATTAAAACCTTTGTCCATTTTAATCTCAGGAAACAAACTGAGAATTGATGGAGGGGAGGGGCGTGGGAGGGATGGGGTGGGTGGGTGATAGACATTGGGGAGGGTATGTGCTATGGTGAGTACTGTGAATTGTGTAAGACTGATGAATCTCAGACCTGTACCACTGAAACAAATAATGTATTATATATTTTAAAAAAGTTACTGAGAGAATAAAAAACAATGTATGGAATGGGAAAAATATTTGCAATCATGCATCTGATATCTAGAATATATAAAATATATATGGGGGTATAAAAAACTTTTACATAAAGGTTTGGTATCTTAGAATATATTAAAAAAACTTTTACAACTCAACAAAATAATACAATCCAATTTAAAAATGGGCAGTGGATTTGAGTAGACATTTCTCCAAAGATATATAAGTGGAAAACAACTACATGAAGAGATGTTCGAATTCATTTGTCATTAAAGGAGTTCAAATCAAACCCACAATGAGATATCACTTCTCATTTGCTAGGGTGGCTAGAATTTTTTTGTATTAAAAGGTATTGATGATCAAAACAAGTATTGATGAAGAAGAGAAGAAACAGGAACTTCTGCACATTGCTGATGGGAATGTAAAATGGCACAACCACAGAAGAGTTTGGCAGTTTCTCAAAAAGTTAAGCATAAAATTACCATATGAAAATTAACAGGAATTCCATTACTAGGTATATATCCAAGAGAAATGAAACCATATGTCCACACAGAAACCTGTACATTAATGTTCATAGCAGCACTGTTCATAAGAACCAAAAGGTAGAAACAATCCACATGTCCATCACTGGACAAATAGATAAACAAAGTGGGATATAAATGCATCATGGAATATTATAAACCTTAAAAAGGAACCATGAAAACATTCTAACAGAGGTAGAAACCAGATTGGTGGTTTCCAGGGGGTGAGAGAAAGGAAGAATGAGTAATGATTACTTAAAGGTTATTCTGAGGTTATGTAAAATAATAAACTAGAAAGAGTTAGTAGTTGTAACACTGTAAATGAACTGAATGCCACTGAATTGTACATTTAATAATGTTGTCATGTGAATTTCACCTCAATATTTTAAAAAGCAATTAAGATAATATTATGGATTTTTTGCCAATACATTTAAAGTATCAGAAGAAATAGACAAGTTCTTGGAAAACACAACTCAAACCAACTGACGTAAGAAAAAAATGGATATTCAGTCTGTTACAGAAAAAATGATCCACAATTTGAAATCATCCATGTTGTAGACTGCAAAAGTGACCTTGGTTTTCAACTCCCTTAATCCAGGCCACTTGCAATGTGACTTGGCAACTCAGAAAAGGTTTGAGGTCCTAGAGATTCTAGCAGGCTGATAGTGAAGATCTTCCCCTGCATAGGGCCAATACATAAAGAATGGGAGAGGTGACTGTTTTTTTTAAACACACAAATTTCAACAAAAGACCATGAGGCATACAAAGAAACAGGGAATATAGTCCAGTCAAAGGAACAAAATGAAACTCCAGAAACCAACCCTAAAGAAACATAGATATTTACAAATCATATATCTCACAAGGAGTTAATACACAGAATACGTAATGAACTTTTTGAACTTGACAATAAAAAAACCAAATAACTTGATTAAGAAACAGGCAAAGGACTTGGACAATTCTCCAAAGATGATATACAAATGACCAAAAAGTACATGGTAAGATTTTCAATATCACTTACTATTAGAGATATCATTTTACATTCATTAGTAATACCACTACAATTACTGGAGGAAAAAAAAAAAAAGGCAGAAAATAATAAGTGTTGGCAAAAATGTGGAGAATTCGGAACCCTTGCACACTATTACGCAATTAAAAACTAGTATGACTGCTATGGAAAAGAGTATGGCAGTTCCTCCAAAAAATTAAAAATAAGATTACCATATAATCCAGTAATCTTGCAGGGTCTCAAAGAGATATTTGTATCCATGTTTGTTGCAGCATTATCCACAAGGTGGAAGCAACCCAAATGTCCATCAGTGGATGGATGGATAAACAAAATGAAGTATGTAAATATAATGGAGTATCATTCAGGTTTTTAAAAAGATTTATTTATTTATTTATTTATTTATTTGAGGAAGAGGGGGTTAGAGGGAGTGGCAGAGGAGAGACAGTCTTAAGTAGACTCTGCACTGAGTGCGAGCCCAGTGCAGGGCTCTATCTTACAACCCTGAGATCACGATCTGAGCCAAAACCAAGAGCTGGACACTTAACTGACTGTGCCACCCAGGTGCTCCTATCATTCACTTTTTAAAAGAAAATCCTGTCATGTGCTACAACATGGATAAACCTTGAGGACATTATGCTAAATGAAATATGTCAGTCATGAAAAGGATTAATACTATGTAAATCTATTTATATTAGGTACTTAGAATCAAATCCAGAGACATAAAGTGGCAATGGTGACTGCTGGGGGGAAAGGAGAAATGGAGAGTTGTTGTTTAATGGGTAGAATTTATTTGCGCGATGAAAAAGTTCTGGATATCTATTTCAATATATTTAATTGTCAATATACTTAATACCACTGAACTGTTCAACTTAATGATGTTTAAAATCATAAATTTTATGTTATGTACTTTTTACCACAATAAATCAATTCTAGGTAGGTTGCAGATCTAAATGAGAAAGGTAAAGCAATAAAGCTTTTAGACTTAACACAGAAGAATATCTTCATGACCTTAGATTATTTATTAAATGATATAACATAAATGCTAAACATCATGGAAAAGGCACCAAATTAGGTATTAAAATTGGGAACTTTCATTCTTGAAAAGATAGACTTAAGAGAGAGAAAGAGGCAAGTCAGGTAGGTAAAAGAAGATATGTGAAATACATATAAACTCTAGGGAGGTGGATGGGGGGATAGGGTAACTGGGCAATGGGCATTAAGAAGGGCATGTGATGCAATGAGCACTGGGTGTTAGACGCAACTAATGCATCATTGAACACTATATTAAAAACTAATGATGTTCTATATGTTGGCTAATAGAATTTAAATTAAAAAACATATATAAACTTTACATATCAAAATATGTAGAGAATTCCTAAAAATCTTTAAGAATAAAGCAAACAATTCAGTAGAAAAATGGGTGAAGGGACACCTGGGTGGCTCAGTTGGTTAAGCAGCTGCCTTTGGCTCAGGTCATGATCCCAGGGTCCCGGGATCAAGTCCCATATCAGGCTCCTTGTTCAGCAGGGAGCCTGCTTCACCCTCTGCCTCTCTGCCTGCTTGTGTTCTCTCTCTCTCTCTCTGACAAATAAATAAAATCTTAAAAAAAAAAAAAAAGAAAAATGGGTGAAAAACTTGAGTAGGCATTTTATAACATAGTCCAGTGGCAAATACCATAATGAAAAGGTGTTTACTTTCATTAGTTTTTAAGTACATATGAATTTTAACCATACTGAGACATCACTACATAACAATAAGAAACCACTAAAATTTTAAAAGATTGATTCTAACAAATACTGGAAATGTACAACTGAAATTCTCAAATACACACTCATGAGACAGTAAACTGGTAAAATCACTTTGGAAAACTCTTTAGCATTATCTCCTAAATTTAAACATACAAATACTCTATTACCCATCACTTTTACTCTGTGAAGGAAAAGATTAACTCAGCAGGCCTAGGTTGTTCAAATGCTGCACATTCCAATGAAAGGCCTGTTTTCAGGACTGGCTATCGGTTGACTCCTGGGATTCTGAGTTCTGAGTATTCTGTCAATGAGAATGTTTTTGCATGTCTGAGGCTTTGGGCTAGGCTGTACCAGTATGATTAGATAGTTTATGTTAATTATTTATTTATGGTGAATACCTCTTTTTTCCCCCAAGGGGTCTGGAGCATAAGAAAGTCAAGTTAGTCATGCAGACACTATATGTCTGTGACTGACCCCCAATAAAAACCCTCACGTGAGCTCCCTGGTTGGCACAATTCACATGTGTCATCACACATGTTGCTGGGTGAATGAAGCATATCTTATGTGACTCCATTAGAGGGGACATTTGAAGATAGGACCTAGTTTCCTCCAGAGTTCCTTCCTACATGCTTTTTCCTCTTGCTGATTTTAGTTTGTATCCTTTTGCTGTAATCAACTGTAACTGTGAGTATAAGAATTATGGGCTACTGTGAGCAGTCTTGGCAACTCCTAACATAACTCTTAGGGAATATTCTCAACAAAAATACATATTCATTTTCACTGAAAGACATTGACAAGGATATTGTGTATCAACATTAAAACATCCCTAAGACTACAAACAAAGCAAATGTCAAAACAGCTGTATAATCAAAGTACAATATTAAATAACAAAAATGAACTAGTGTGAAATGCAACATGAATCTCACAAATATTAAATGAAAGAAACCAGACAAAAATGAATACTGTCAATGCCCTCAAGCTAAAGACTACCAGAAATAAAGCTGTAGTTAAACATGTTGAGTTTATCACTCAGTTCAAAAGAGGGAAAACCCACATCATGGGGAAATGTGGGGTTCTCAGTAAAAGAGTACTGGAATGGACTTACATGATTCAGGTTTTGGTTAGGTGATTTGGGGGAAAAGTCCAAGGAAACAGGAGCTTGCTCTGGACTGGGTGCCGCCAACTAGATGGGATGATTCTATGACTATCTTACTTTTTTAAATTTAAATTCAATTAGCCAACATAGACCATTAGTTTCAGGTATAGTGTTTGATCTTTCATCAGTTGCTTATAATACCCAGGGCTCTTCACATCACACACCCTCCTTAATGTCCATCACCCAGTTACTCTATCCCCCACCCACCTCCCCTCCAGCAACCCTCAGTTTGTTTCCCAGAGTTAAGAGTCTCTCATGGTTTGTCTCCCTCTCTGATGTCTTCCCATCCATTTCTCCCTCCCTTTGGTTATCATATTATATCTTATCTAGAGGAAGGCTGGCTAAAAGAAGCAAGACTAAAGTGATTATTGGTAAATAGCAGTCACCCATATTAGACAAGAGGTGGTGTTTGGTATTTGGTGGCTTGCAAAGTGACCTTGATTTTCTCTGTGCTTAGACAAATTATCAAGTGGTCCTGTTTTTTCTCAGTTCATCATAGTTAAAAAGTAATACTGTCTGATACTGGTAGTCTGTGAGATCATTTATAGCCAATAAGAGACCAACATGTCCTAATGGTGAGCACAAACCTAGCTTCTAATAAACTATAGCCTAGATGTTGTGTGAGAACAGCTCCTGGTTGTCACAGGCTGTTTTTTTCCCTCAATATATATTGTATGATTCCATTTATATGAAGCTTAAAAATAAGCAAAATCAACTCCATCATAAATTCATGACAGAAGTCGGGATGCCTGCTTAAGTGTCTGACTTCAGCTTGGTTCGTGATCCCAGAGTCCTGGGATTGAGTCCCTCATCCGGCTCCTTGCTTCGTGGGGGAGTCTGCTTCTGCCTGCTATGCCTTCTGCTTGTGCTTTCTCTCTGACAAATTAATAAACAAAATCTTAAAAAAAAATTCAGGACAGAAGTTATCTTTAGAGAGAAGAGGGGGAGGGAATGATTTGGAGGGGCAGGAAGGAGGCTGTTAGGTGTATACTTACTGTTTCCTTGAAAAGGAAAAGGAGTATCTCTGGGTTGAAAAATGGTGGAAAAAGAGAAAGGAAATGGCAATAGCCTGCACAACCTTCGTTCAATAATGAAACATGACCAAAAGACTTTTGCAACAGGATGAAGCCTTTGTATACTCACTTGTCAATCATATCATACGTCATTTGTTGAAATGCAAAATATATTAGGTGAAAAATATAGGAAGGGTCACGTGAAGCCCACTGATGTTTATTCAAGATTTCAAGTCCCCAAAATGAGTATTTGAACAAAGCAACATTGAACTTCTATCAACTTCAACTACTCTGATTCAACAAAAACAAAAAATATAAGAAAATTTGGGGACGGTATCTATGTCTTTAAGAAAGTGAGTGCAAATGGCCAAAAAAAAAAAAAAAAAAACAAACCCAAAAAAACCCGAAACCACTAGGAATTGTCTAGTAGTTGAAACACCCAAGACCACTCTCATATTTTTAAAAATTGCCATGAAATATATATATTCAAAAAATAAGCAAGGAACAAGAGAATACTTTCTTAATATAGCAGGGAGGATAAAAAGCCAAAAAATAGGTGCTCCTGGGTGGCTCAGTTGGTTACATGTCAGGTTTTTGATTTTGGCTCAGGTCTTCATCTCAGGATCATTTGAGTGAGCCCCATGTCGGGCTCCATGCTGGACAGGAAGCCTACTTAAGATTCTCTCTCTCCCTCTGCCTCCACCACCTCACCCTGAAGCCTGCACTCTCTCTCTCAAAAAAGAAAATAAAATAGCCAAGAATATAACTGTAGTTTCTTCTAACAGACCCAAATATACCCAAAATCTTGTGTATGGATCTGTTCTGTTCACCTGTCTGATCATATTCTTTTTTGTTGTTTTTTTTCTTTTATTTTTTTGTTTTGCTTTGTTAAAGTATTTTTTAATTTTCATCTTTACAGTTACATTCCACCCTTTGAATGTATTTAATATTATTTTTGTATTTGTATGTTTTTCTTTCTTTACAATTTTGAGATGGAGTTTCGTCTAACAAACTGACCAAAATACACCCAGGAGATAGTGTATTGCTCTGTTTTGTTCACCTGTCTATTTATATCCCTTCCCCCCCCCCCTTTTTTTTACTAGTTTTATTTATTTATTTAATTTATTATTAACATATAATGTGTTATTTACTTCAGGGCTACAGGTCTGTGAATCATCAGGCTTACACATTTTGCAGCACTCACCATAGCACATACCCACCCCAATGTCCATAATCCAGCCACTCTATCCCTACACCCCTACCCTCAGTTTTTTCCTGTCTTTTAATTTCCATTTTTACAGTTACAGTCTATCCTTTCACTGTATTTAATTTTAGTTTTGTACATATATAAGTCTTTCGTTCTTTACAATTTTGGGATCTGGTTTTCTAAAAGAAGGACCTAAATACACACAGAATCCAGCATATTGCTCTATTCTGCTCACCTGTCTGATTATATTCTCTTCCCCCCCTCTCCTGGTTTTCAGTCTCTTCTGATTTGTTTGGTATATATTCCTGTAGGGTCATTGTTGCCATTTTACTATTTTGTTCTCTCATTCATCTATCCTCTGGACAGAGTGACAAGATAGAAGAACTCACCTCAAAAAAGAAAATAAGAGGCAGTACTGACTGCCAGGAACCTAATCAGTAGGGACATTAGAAGATGTTGGAACTAGAGTTCAGATTAATGATTATAAAGATACTAGTTGGGCTTGAAAAAAGCATAGAAGACACTAGAGAATCCCTACCTGGAGAAATAAAATCTAACCAAGTCGAAATCAAAAAGGCTATTAATGAGATGCAATAAAAAATGGAGGGTCTAACTGCTAGGATAAATGAACAGAAGAGAGAATTAGTGATATAGAAGACCAAATGATGGAGAAT
>CM053621.1:19653225-19689695 GCA_028646535.1 Procyon lotor
AAAAAAAAAAAAAGCTAAACGTGAAAGGCAAAATAATAAAGTTTTTAGGAGACAACAAAGAAGAACATCTTCATGACCTCAAGAGGGAAGGATTTCTTAGATCATAAAAAACACTAATCATTAATTTTAAAATGGATAACTTGGGCTCCACTAAAATTGATAATATTTACCTATTAGAAAGCATCATAAAGAGAGTATAAAAGTATACCTTAAGTGGGATATAATAATTTGAAACAAAGGACTCATTTGTAAACTATTCCTACAAGTACGTCGGGAAAAAAAAAATTGCACAAAAGGCTTACTAGGAACTTCGAACCCCTTACCATGGTTAGTTTAATGTATCACACACACATATACTTAGAAAAGAGTTGTAAAAGACTTAACTTATGGGCAGAGGCATTAACCCACTGAGCCACCCAGGTGTCCCATAAGTTAAGTCTTTTATGATGGCTCCTTACCATGATTAGTTTAATGTATCACACACACATTTACTTAGAAAAGAGTTGTAACGGGGAAAAACTATTCTTAAAAAAAGCCAATGTGAGGGGCGCCTGGGTGGCTCAGTGGGTTAAAGCCTCTGCCTTCAGCTCAGATCATGATCTCAGGGTCCTGGGATGAAGCCCTGCATCGGGCTCTCTGCTCAGCAGGGAGCCTGCTTCCCCCTCTCCCTCTGCCTGCCTCTCTGCCTACTTGTGATCTCTCTCCTCTCTGTCAAATAAATAAATAAAATCTTTAAAAATAAAAAAAAGACTTAACTTATAATAATATATAATAAATGAGAAAATTGAAACTCACAGAACCCTCAGGTTTGGTATTTAGCTAAAGTGGCTCACAGAACTCATCAAAGTCCTGTTCTTACAGTTACAGTTTTATTATAAAGGATACAAATCAAGATCAGCCAAATGAAGAGACAAGGACTACAAGGGTCTCAAACACAGAGCTATGCCTATTTCCCATGAATCATGGTACTTCCTCTCAGCAGCACATCAGTGCATTCACCAACCAGGAACCTCCACTGAACTTTAGCATCCATAGTTTTTATTGGGATCTAATTACATAGATGTGATTGATTGAATCATTGACCATGTAATTGAAGTCAATTCCAGTCATCCTTTATCCTGGGGCTGGGCTGGCTCCAAGTCCCAACTCTCTAATCACAGGGTTTGATCTTTTTGTGACCAGCCCCCATCCTGAGTTATCTCATCTCTTAGCATAAACTCAAGTATGATCCAAGGAGCTCCTGAATAATGAAGACATTCCCTTTACCTGGGAAAATCCAAGAATTTAGAGTCTCCCTACCAGGAGCTAGAGACATAGGCCAGTTGGATTCTTTATTATATAGTCGTAGCAGACCGAGTTCATTAGAAAATCTATGATCAGAGCCTACAAGCTACCCCTGATATTTCAACAGGAATAGTCACTTTTCATCCTGACCAACTTCAAGGACTTTGAAAACATCTTTTGCTTCCTTTGACAGACTGAGGAAGTGGAGTAGCAGAGCCAGGAACCTCTTACATACATGAGGTGAGAGTTGGGGGACATCCCTTGGTCTTTGGGTTTCCCTGCTTAAGCTCTCTTAGGAGGCAGTGTGGCTGGAATGGAGAGCACAGCCCTGGAGTCCATCAGCCTGAGTTGGAATCTGGGCTCTGTGGCAATGAGCAAATGGCTTCTCTGTGTTTTAGCTTCCTCATCTGCAAAATGAGAACAGTATCAATAAAAGAGTAATAGTAAGAATTAACCATAATAATGTCTACAAAAAGCTTGGCACCTAGTAAGCACTCAAACAGTGTTAGTTGTTATTTTTAATATGAGGAGGAGTATAAGATAATAAAATATTTTAGCTGAAAGAAATCTGGACCATTTAATCCCAATAACCTGTTTGCAGATAAGGAAACTGATCCCAGAGAGAGAGCAGGTTATTTGTCAAAGTCATATCACAGGAAGGTGAAAGCTTCTTCCACTACCCTGTGCTGCTTCTGTGTGTGCTGGATGTGCAAATGTTTTTGTGGTAATATTTTTGGAAGTGGGTCAAGTCTGTGCTTGCTGATTTTAGTGTACGATGAGGTCTCCTGTTGGTAACCTATGTTGTCTCTTGTAGGTAGGGGCTACAGTTGGGCTAGGCTAGCCATGCCTTATCAGTCCCCTTTCTATCTGAGTAATCATCATGTACATGACCAGGGACACCAGCCAATTAGTGGAAAAGCTGGTTTCTGAACCCAGACCTCCTAACATAGCTTCTCAGAGTTCATACCCCTTTCCCACACTTCTTTAAGATTCTGTTTTGTTCTGAATGATGTGGTAATGCCTTAGATCATTTGGAACTTGAAAAGCTTTTTTAAAAATCTGATTTTTTTCTTATAGTTTTGCTTGCTGTTTTATTTTATTTTATATAATAACAATGTATTGACTGCATACTCTATACATACTCTATATCAAGAATTTTATATATGTAATATATATGTCACATATATATACATAATATATAATAAGTAACATATATATTACATGACACACTATGTAATATATTCATATATGTACTTATATGAATGAATTTATTCAAGGTTCAAACCATTCTGGCAAATAGGTGATTTTATACCTGTTGTACTGTGAGAAAATTAAGACTGAATAATTTGCATGAGAGATTTTTTGGACTTGCTGGGTTAATGGATAATAAAGTGAAAAAGCACATGAACACTGCTATGCTATGTCAAAATCATGGATGACTTTGAGCTATAATATTAATAGGTTTCAAGATTTATGACTACTTTTTACTATGGAGCAAATGCTAAATGCTAGACATACACTCTATCGACGTATATAACAGGAGTAATCATACCTTTTATAGATAAATTCCATCCATGAAATATATACACAGGGATCCATTTATTGAATGTTTTACAAGATAGAATACAATGTCCATTGACTCTGGCCTTTGAGTTGCCCCTACAGCATCATTGCATCCTTATATGCTTGTTGCCACCTATAGGGGCCACCTACAGTGAGAGGACTCAGAAAAAGCAAGGAAGACAACAAAGCATCTCAGGGAGGATACTAGTCTTTCTTCTTGTCTTTTGGGTCCCTTTGGCATTTGAATGACAGTCACTGTGTTCTCTAAATCTTCCTTTAAAGAACCTTGGTATCCACTCTTTCCAGTGAAATGTCAGCATGTTGGACCCCTGGACATGTGACATCCCTACCAGGGCCACTGCAGTAGCTTCAGTTGCAGATGACAATTGCAGTCATTTAGAAATGGGCAGGAGCAGCCCTTGCTTTGGCTGCTATCTGCTTGTTTTGCATACTGAAGCTATTGGCAGGTGTCTAAAAGCATCCCAGACCAAGGGAGAGTGTGCTTCTATGGGTAGTCCTTCCGAGGCAGCTGCTCTTGTAATTGTCCTCCTGCCTGTCTACCTGGCTTATGCCAGGACCACCGCTGGGAAGGAGGCAGTATGGTGCAGGGGAGAATCAAGTGTGACTCCAGACCTGTAACCGTATTCTATTTGTCTGCCCTAGGGAAGACTGCTGCCTTTCAACAGAAGGGAAATTTCTAGGATTGGCTGTCCCCTGCTGAGATCAGTGGAGTGTATGTACCATGGCCCACATCTCCTGTTCACTTGCCAGTCTCCTCCCACTGAGAGGGTGCAATGTCAGTATACATTTGGACCTTCCTGAGTGATCTGCTTCCTGAGTACAGTGCTCTTGATCCTAATTACATGCACGACCCTGTGGATAAGAAGCCCAGAGGGAATGTGTGCTTTCTGTTAAAACTGCTCTGGTCCTCAAACTTGTGTTTCAAGGGGAGGGTTTTAAAGTGGAATTCTGTAAGCAAAATTGGGCAGTTTCATCTTGGAATAGGTTGTCTGTCATGTTCTAATGTTTTGTAGAACACTTCCTGTTTAAATGTATTGATGTGGATAATATTAAATATCTTAATTATTTAAATAATTCATTGTATTGTTTTTGAGAAGTTGAGGAATTACCGTATACATTTACAACTTAATGACTTTTGTATTTTATTTTTCAAAATAAAAGCTTTAAATGTAAAAAAAAAAAAAAAAAGCTTTAAATGTGTGAAGCATTCTGGTGGTTTACATGTTTTCATTGCTGTGATTTCAGAGAAGCAGTAAGACCTTATCAGATGGTGATTGATAAACCAAAGTTTCTTCAGTTCACTGTATGTAGATAATTCCCTTCTATGCATCATAACTTTTTTAAATTTTTTAATTTTAATTCTAGTGTATTAACATACAGTGTATTAACATAATTAACATACAGTGTTATATTAGTTTCAGGTGTACAATATAGTGATTCAGCCCTTCCATTCACTGCCCCGTGCTTATCACAAGTGTACTCCTTAATCCCCATCACCTAGTTCATCCATCCCCCACCTCCACTTTCCTCCTCTCTGGTAATCATCAGTTTGTTCTCTATAGTAAAGAGTCTGTTTCTTGGTTTGTCTCTCTCTTTTTCTTCATTCATTTGTTTCTTAAATTCCATATGTATGAGTGGAATTACATGGTATTTGTCTTTCTCTGACTTTGCTTAGCATTATACTCTTTAGCTCCATCCATGTTGTTGCAAATGGCAGATCATCATTTTTTATGGCCAAGTAATATTCCATTGTTTGTATGTGTGTACCATATCTTCCTTATCCATTCATCATTTGATGGATACTTAGACTGTTTCCATAGTTTGACTATTGTAATAATGCTGCTGTAACATTGGGGTACATGTATCCTTTTGAATTAGTGTTTTTGTATTCTTTAGGTAAATGCCAAGTAGTGCAATTACTGGACTTGTACTATTTTTAACTTTTTGAGGAAACTCCATACTCTTTTCCACAGTGGCTGCTCCAGTTTGCATTCCCACCAACAGTGTATGAGGGTTCCTTTTTCTCCACATCCTCCCTAACACTTGTCATTTCTTGTGTTTTTGATTTTAGCCATTCGAACAGGTGTGAGGTGAGATCTCATTGTGGTTTTGATTTGCATTCGCCTGATGAGGAGTGATCTTGAGCATCTTTTCATGTGTCTGTTGGCCATCTGTATGTCTTTGGAGAAATGTCTGTTCATGTCTCCTGCCCATTTTTAATTGAATTATTTGGTTCTTGGGTGTTGAGTTGTATCAGTTCTTTATATATTTTGGATACTAACTCTTTGTCAGATATGTCATTTGCAAATATCTGCTCCCATTCTGAGGTTGCCTTTTAGTTTTGTTGATTGTTTTCTTTGCTGTGCAGACGCTTTTTATTTTGATAGAATCCCAATAGTTTATTTTTGCTTTTATTTCCCTTGCCTCAGGAGACATCTAGAAAAATGTTGTTACTGCTAATCTCAGAGAAATTACTGCCTGTGCTCTCTTCTAGGATTTTTATGGTTTCAAGGTCTCATTTTTAGTTCTTTAATGCGTTTTGAGTTTATTTTTGTGTGTGGTGTGAGAAAGTGACTCAGTTTTATTCTTTTGCATATGGCTACCCAATTTTCCCAACACCATTTATTGAAGAGACTTTTTCCCATTGCATATTCTTTCCTCCTTTGTTGAAGATTGACATGCATCTTAATGTCTTAAGATTTTGCTGTAATTTATTTCATAAAGATCTGCTATCATCCATTTGTCTCAAATCTTGTTCTATTTCCTGCCTACATATTACATTTAAGGACAGAGAAGTTACTATTTCCAGCTCTTTTCTAGAAGCCATTGTTCTACAATACAGAATGACCAGATAATAATAGTAATTTCTATTTATTGAGTGTCTTCTATGTGCGAGGCACCAAACAAGATGTTTTATGTGTTTTCTCATGCCTGGCCTGAGAATTCTGCATCCTCTGATCTTATCCATCAGCAAATAATATTTTCTACCTAGTCTCTCAAGCCAGAAACCCAAGAGTCTTTTCTTCCCCTTTTTGCCCCGCATATAAGATCTTTGATTCTACCTTTAAAATATTTCTTGAATCCATCTACTTCCCTTCAGTTCCACTGCCCCTGCTGTAATGTAAGACAGCACCATCTGTCACCTAGACTGTTGCAATAGAGAGCATCCTAAATATTATCCCCCTTCCTAACCCCCCCCCCCAATTTCTGTTTAGCACACAGCAGAGTAATAGTTTTACAATGCACATATCGTTATCTCTTCCCCCTTACTCTCTCTTTTAGAATAGAATCCACATTCCTGCCATGATCCAGCCACCACCCTTCTCTCCATCTCCCCCACCTCACCTCTTGTGCTCTAAGGTTCTTTGCATCTCCTGAAAACACACTAAGCTTTTCCTGCCTCTGCACATATTATTCCTCTCTCTGGAATGTTCTTCCCTTTGCTCTTTGCCTGATAGCCTCCTTCTCAGGTCTCTGGTCTCAATAAATTCCATTTCCTCAGAGAGACTTTTCCTGGCTCTTTGAACTAAAAAGTAGATGCCCTTCCTGCCTCTCTTCTTCACCATATCACCTTATCAGACTTTGCAGTTTTTAATCTGCTGACTTTTTTTTTTTTAATTGTCGGTCTCCTATACTAGGAGGCAAGTTTCTGGAAAACAGACTATATCTTTTCTTGTCCCTTTTTGTATCTCTGACACCTAGCAAAGTGCGTGGCACATTTTAGGAACCCAGGAAAATACTTGGTAAATTATTAATTCTCCCAGAAACCTCTAGAATGTCCTTTTACAGATGAGAAAACAGGCTCAACTGGATCAAGTCCCTTAGACAAGGCCCCTCAGGTGGTACTTCAGTCCAAGCCTGACTTGAACATCCCTCTTTCCAGTCTACTTGCCCAGGCCTGTCCCCTTCAATTGAAGATGAATACTGCTGCCATATCAATCCTTTTTTTCAAAAACCGTCTTTGATTCTCTGCTGCCTAACACATTACATCTAAACTGTTCTGCCTCCACAATGTGACCTCACTACTTTCTTGTGTACAGTACGCCTCCTGCCTGTCTCCGTACACTGTTTCACTTCCTGCTTCTTCCAGATGCCTATAAACTGTCTCCCCTCTACCTGGGAAATCCCAGCCTCATGAAGGGCTCAGCTGTCCTCAGTGCCACTTCTCCTGACACAACTGCCGCAACCTCCAAATAGTAATAAAGTCAGCTTCAGCCTAACATAATATTGATTTTTTTATTACCTGTGTTAGTCTTATATCATTAACTTTGTAGGAAAGAGGTCATACTCTTATCAGAGCCTATCAGAATGGGAGAGGAGGATATTTTTTTTTTAAGATTTTTATTTATTTGACAGTGAGAAACACAGCGAGAGAGGGAACACAAGCAGAGGGAATGGTAGTGGGAGAAGCAGGCTTCCTGCCGAGCAGGGAGCCCAACGCGGGGCTCGATCCCAGGACCCCGGGATCTGACCTGGGCCGAAGGCAGACGCCTAACGACTGAGCCACCCAGGCGCCCCGAGGGGGATATTTTTTAACCATAATACAGCCTACCTCCAGGACTTGCCCCATGATTTTTATTGCCCACACCTGGCCAACCCCAGAGACGTGGGCTCGTATGGGAAAAGGGCAGAGAACCACAGCACAAAATGGCTGACTCAAGGGAAAAAAGGAAACTATGGCACAACTGGCCTGAAGAAACAGATGCTGTGCTATTTCCACCCCTACTGACATTCCTGCTTTCACAAAGCTTTCTTTCTTTCTGGCCCAAGCACATTTCTTTTGAGCCCCATGAAGAAAGGCGTTTCTGTTTCCTGGTGACCTCTTCAATCACAAGTATGAAGATGACTGTCTATCAGATGTTGTGATTTGGTGAAATCAAATGGAGCTCCTGTTGAACAAAGGAGGTAAAAGGAGGTAACAGGAAGGGACCAGGTAGACATGTGGCCTCTGACTGACTATCTGTGAGCTTCCTAGAGTCAGCATAGCCATTGGCCACAGACAGCAAGTGAACCCACAAGGCCAGAGAGAGGCTGTTGTCCTCAGAGGCCACAGGAAGAGCTTGGAGAAAGCATCAGCCATGAAGAATTATCGAATTTAAAAATGAGAGAGAAAAAAAACCTCAATAATCACTTAATTGAGTAATCCATCTAGTAATACTTATCAAGAACTGGTTATGGTCTAGGCCCTATGCTAACCATTTTATATGTTTAAATTCATTTAATTCTCATAAATACCATCTGAAGTATGTATTTTACGACCTACATTTACAAACATTGGCTTGCGGGGTAAAGTACCGAGTACAGCTAGTGACAGTCGGGATTCAAACATAGGCAGCCTGGCTCCAGAGCCGACACCCTAACCACTACCCTGCATCTGGATAATCATCTTTATACTAGAATAGAAGCTTGCCATTAGCCCTGAGTTGCAACTGTTTAAGTACCTCCCTTGTACTTAGTAATTGGCTAGGTATAATTGGGTGGTGTGCCAGGAAGTATAGGCAGGTGACTGCCCTTGGGAATTTATGGTCTTGGTAAAAATCGAGAAAAATGCCCATAAAACAATTATTTCAGGTTCTAACAAAATATATGCAGTATCCCCTACCAAAACCTAGCTAGTCGGTGATAGGTAAGTAATGGTCTAGGCAAGACTCCATTCAGTGTTACAGCCAAATCTGTATTTCTAAAGGAACTATAGATCCTGGAGCTGTCTGGGCTTTTCTCCAGGGAGGTCAATATTTTCAGCGTTGAGTTCCCTTTCCAGCTTGTCACTATCCACTGCAGTCTTTTTTTTTTTTTTCCCAGTGTTCCAAGATTCATTGTTCACGCACCACACCCAGTGCTCCGTGCAATACGTGCCCTCCTCAATACCCACCACCAGGCTCACCCAACCCCTCACCTCCCCTCCAAAACCCTCAGTTTGTTGCTCAGAGTCCACAGTCTCATGTTTCGTCTCCCCCTCACTGCAATATTCTGCAGAGACTTTAGGTCTTTGTGTAAAGTAGAGCACTCCTTTCTTAGTTATTCTGAATCGGGCAAAAGAAGTAATTTTTATTCATTTTGTGTTGAAATCCTAACAAAGCTGTTCATTATTTGAGTATTGGGATGTGTGTGTGTCCGTGTGTCTTTATGTGTGTCTGTGTGAGTGTGAGAGAGAGTAGTTTTGTTAGAGATAAAAATAAATGACTTTGATTCTTTCTTTGGAGCTGATTATTACCTAAGATCCAAAACTGAATCATTTTCACAATAAAATCACTCTTTTTGTTCTTACGTATTATAGAAATGACCATAAGGCCTTACCTGAGAAAGCCTAAAATGCCCCCTCCTGGTCAAACATGGGATGACTGCTGAGCCTATGAAAAAGTTTCCAAGCTGGAAAAAAAAAAAGGGAAATACATCTCACATGTAGGCAAAGCTTTCTCTATAAAACTGTCCATTACAATATAGTTTATGGAAATAAAAAAGTTGAAGCAATCTAGCAAAAGGGCTGGTTAAGTGAATTGTGGTATGTCCACATAATAGAACTCAGCTAATAAATATATTGCAGAAAAAGATTTACTAACACAGAAAAATGTTCATGTTACATTAAGTAAAAACTTGAGATCACAAAGCTGTTATGATCCCATTTTTATTACTTAAAGGATAGGTAGGAAACTAAATAGAATAGCTAAATTGATAGACAACTGAAAGGACGTTTTCCAAAATGTTAACAGTGTTACTTCTGGATGGTGGAATTGGGATCCTTGTTTTCATCTTTCTGCTTAACTCTGTTTTCTAAACATGCCATGATCAACATGAATTAGTTTTGTAAAAAAGTAAACAATGAATTGTTTTATTTATTATTTTCTTAGGTATCATTAATTTATTATAAAAGAGATGGAAATTATTTACAGGAAAGATTTCAGAACATCAGTGGAATGGAAAGCTTCACATAATGCCATTTCAATAGTGATTTATTTCAGTGATATATGATATGATATTAAATAGTGATATATTTTCCAAGAATGTCACCATCTCTAAATACTACTTTTGGGCCTCCATATTCTGGGAGAAGAACTTTATCTCCTACTTTCAGGCTAATTGGTTGAATCTCTCCACGCTTTCCTTTAGAGCCTGACCCAACAGCTATTACTATTGCCTGCAATACTCTCCTTGAGATTTTTCTGGAACCATAATGCCTCCTTTTGGTTACAGTTTTGGCTGCACTCCTTGCAACTAAAACTCAGTCAAAGAGGGGAAGAAACTTTCTCAATGCCTGTCCTGCAGTGACTGGCTGCCAGTTCCTACTCTGCTCTCATGCCACTACCACAAGGAGACCCCAAAAAACAATACTTTTTTTAAAGAAATATATCAAGAGGTCAAACCCCGTAATCCTACCAAAAAAAAAAAACAAAACAACAAAACAACAACAACAAAAAAAACTGGGCTCTTGAGTAGTGCTGCAACTTACCCAAAACTACACATCTAGTTAGACTTAACATTGACTTTCAGTTCATATATTTTCTAGTAAGTCTCATTTGTCCGACCTTTGGATGATAAGTTAGTAATATTAATAAACTGAAGACTTGGCTATTGGTTGTTCTTCACAAATGACCAACTGAGACTTGAATCAGAAAGGAACCAGGGTGTCAGCCATTCGGACGTTTGGATGGAGCACATTTGAAGAGATCACAGTGCAATTAGGATGCATCTATCTTATATGGGGGGTTGGCAATTACAGCCAGTGAGCTAAATCTGGCCACACGCACCATATATGTCTTTTCTGTGGCTGTTTCCTCTCTACAGCTGCAGATTAAATAGAGACAAACTATATGGCCTACCAAGCGGAAAATATTCCTATGTATCCCTTAACAGAAAAAACACCCAAGCCCCTGCTCTTAGAGATTATTTTAATCCTATCCTACCTCAGGATATTTAAATATTTCACTACACGTTAATGTCTCTAGCCAACCAAAGGGACTCTCAAATGGCAATTCCAAGAAATGTGAAAACAAACAGCAGAGCTAGGAAGCCCCCAAATGGCAAGTTGTTTTTCCCTGATACTCTTTTTCTGCCTCCCAGAAGCAGGCCCTTCCCAGCCTTAAATCCAACAAAGTCTCTGAGTGGGTCGGGATGCCTTAGGAAGACAAAGAATGTAGAATGGTGGAAAAGCCCCAAAAGAAGGGAACCTCAGGGGACAGGGTGCATTTTCTCAGGGTGCAGGGTTATATTTCCCCTAAATTCTTTTTCCACTTGATGGAATCATATTGAGGTAATAGATATTTAAGCCTGAAATGATAGACCAATGAAAATGCCACACAAACTGGGCATGAGGTGGGAGGGAAAATTGGGGATGTGGCTCCATTATACTCACCCACCCACAGGATTTGACCGTCACATTTCCAGAGGTGACTGGAACCAGCCTCATTTAGAGACATAAGATATGAGAAAGTAACATGCAATAGTAGGTAGGACAACGATGGACCCTCAAACCACTTTCATGAAACACCATTTTCATGGAATTCTAGTTGTTGTTTTGCATCTGTTGCAAAAGTTTTTATTTTATTATAATTAATAAGTGAAAATACATAACAACATTCATCAAAACATACATGTAAAGAGCTTGGGAGGTGGCTCAGTGGGTTACAGCCTCTGCCTTCGGCTCAGGTCATGATCTCAGGGTCCTGGGATCGAGCCCCCGAATCGGGCTTTCTGCTCAGCAGGGAGCCTGCTTCCCCCTCTCTCTGCCTGCCTCTCTGCCTACTTGTGATCTCTCTCTCTCTCTCTCTGTGAAATAAATAAATAAAACCTTTAAAAATAAATGAGTAAATGAAGAGCTTGGGATAAGAGCCCTTCAGGGCCCATGTCATCTCGCACAGTAAATATGTCCATGGTTACCAGTGTGAACCCGAAACCAAAGAGCATTCCCTTAGTGTTTGTTCTGGATAAGACTCCTAGGACTTCTTACAGCTTGACAGGAGCTCCTTCCCACCAGCCCCGAGTGATAGCATTCTGGAATTCCCTACCTCTTTGATATTAATAACAGCAATTCATACCCCTATATACTAATAATACCAATAAAATACAAGAGGGAAAAGTATGTGGAGGTGATAATTTGAATGCGACCACAGCACAAATATCTTTTGGTATTCATCTATTGAGTTACTATGTTCTGTGCATTGTACTGGACCTTGGAAATACAGTAAGACAACAAAATGGATGCCTCCACCCTGATTTTTGACATCCAGGAAGGTATATACTAGGAAGTCTGCTACAGCCACAACAAAAAGAAAAAGTTTTAACACTTCCACATTTGAGTTTGCCTCCCAAAAGAGAAAGAATCATGGCCTCCGAATCAGTGTTCACTTTCCTCCTTCAAATGTCAAGTGCACAGATCCGCTTGGTGAAAGTTAGGTCCTGCGTGGAATCCAGGATACAAGGTACTCTGGGAAAGGTAGCTTTTAGATTTTAAGCTGCTAGCGTTCAGTGAGGCACACTTAAGAGGGCCCAGAAAAGAAGTGAGAGAGCCAATCTGAACATCGGTCACATTTTCCAAGCAAATGATAGGAAAAGTCCAGGCTAAGGAATGGAAGTGGGTAATAAATGGGGTGCAGCAGAGGCTGGGGGAGGGCTGAGCTGGACTGAGAGCACGTGGGCCGTTAGCAAAGCTTTTTGTGCCTTGGGAAGCTACTGGCAAACAAGGCTGTTTTGCCTTGTTTCTCCTGAAGGCTGGGAAAGCAAGGGAAAGCCAACCTTCTAACTCCCTCCTGTCAGTCATGATCTTTCTCCTTTTGTGTCCAATGGATAAAAAATAAAGAGTTGAATGAGAATTGGGGGAAATAAAAGAGGATGGAAACATTTGGTGGGAAGATGCTGAGTCAGGTTTTGAACATGTTAAGTTTGAATTGCCCTTAGGGACATCCGGTTAAGATGTGAAATAGTTTTATGTAAGATAAGGGTATGAAGTTCAGGAGAAACAACTGGGTTGGAAATTTAAATTTGAGAAACTTTAACATATAGATGGTGGTTGAAACTGTGGGAGTAGACAGAATCACCTTGAGAGTGTATGTAAAACAGGAAAGAAGAAAGCCAAGGGCTAATTCCGGGATCCAACAGCCCTGAAGAAGGGAGAGGGTGAATGAACCATACAAAGGAGACGGGGAAGAGATGGAGAAGAGAGACAGAAGAGGCTCGTGGAATTCAAAGGAGGAATGGGTTTTCAGAGAGAAACTGGTCAACAGTGGGATGCTTTAGAGAGTTCAAAAAGGACAGATCGTTGGGCTTGGCGATTAGGAGGCCACTCTGATCTCAGGGAGAGCAGTTTCAGTGAGGGTGGGAAGTCTACCTTGCACTGGGAATAAGGAAATGGAGGAAGCAATGGGGACTCTTGTGAGGATACTGGCTATGAAGAGACAGAGAAAGGTGTGCTACCTAGAGAAGGATGAGGATGGAAGAATTTTTGTTTACTATGATGGGAGAAACTGGCACATAAAATAGGCTGTAGCCAAAGAAACGATATAGAGGAAGAGACTGAAATTTCAGGAGAGAAAAGGGCTAACTGATGGAGCAAGTGCAATTCTGGAAAAGTTAGAGCCTCCGTTGGAGACTTACCCTCAAACCCAGAGAAGAGGGTTAACACGCAAGGGAGATGGTAGGAAGTCCAGGGAGTTCTTTATGCCTGATGGCCTCATTGCTCTTTGCAATAAAAGCCAAACTGCCATTCGCTGGAAGGAGGGACAATTTCCTGGAGTGCAGAGGGGTATTGGAAAGAATAATAAGATTGGAAATAGAAAAGGAAGCTGACTTAGATATTGACTGGATTTATCGTGGTAAGCCTTTGGCAATTCATACAAATATTGAATCGGTATGTTTGTACACCAGAAACTAACATAATGTTATATGTCAATTATATCTCAATTTAAAAAAGGGAGAGAGTTGACTAGAAGAAATGCATGGACAGATGGCCCAGTGGCACTGTTAATCATGCATTTATAGTGGTACCAATTCACATGGTGATGGCACTCACCCAGAAGCATAGCGTGGAAGGCTGGTGGGTTAATCTGATGGGTTTTGTCCCAAGGTCAGGGGTTGGAAAGGGAACACAAAGGCATTCCCTAGGGAGGTGCTTAAATGGATACATTGGATCTTGGTAGGATAAGGGAGAAGATAAAATGTCAGGGAGCCAGCAGGGAGCCTGCTTGAGATTCTCTCTCTCCTTCTCCACCTGCCCCTACCCCTGTTCTTTCTCTAAAATAAATAAATAAATCTTTAAAAAAAATAAAGTCTAAAAACAGCTAAATTAAACCGCGTTGCTTAGAGATGTAGACAAGAGTGGTTAAGCTTGGAAAACAAGGAAATGATTGTCAGAACAGTGAGGAGTTGGTGACCTCTGGGAGAATAGAGGTTATCTTCATCAGGAAGGACCCTTGGAGAATGTGGGGGTGGTAATGTTCTAGTTCTTGATTTAATAGTGGTTTTATGGGTATCTCCTATGTAATTATTCTTCAAATTTACATAAATGGTTTTGCATTTTTCTGTATCATAAATCCCAAATAAAGAGAAAACATGCATGGAATAATATCATATTTAGGAGGGGGGGAATGAGATTAGGGAGGTATGTGCAGATAAAATTGTGTTTGTAATTTTATGTTTCATGAGCTGGGAGCTAAGTACATTATACATTAAAAGTACATTCGACTATTATTGTCAATTATTGTTTATATGTCTAAAGTATTTAAATCGAAATTAAAACTAAGAAGGCAATATGGAAAAGAAGATGGATGCTTTTGTTTCTGTTTTCATTTCCTTTGTGGTTGTTAAATTATTTATTCAATAAATTAGAATCAGGAGAGAAAATTCAGGAGCTAAATCAGTACTTTAGAGATTTGCCAGCATTCAGAAGTTCTTATTCTTTAGGGAGACATGGAGAAGAGAATCCAGTTACAATCTCAGGGTGTGATGTCAGGCCTGTTGGTTTGGTTTACTCTTGGAGAAGGGATCCCAGGGTACACAACTGCCTGTGTCCGGCAAGCAGCCCCCACCTCTGCATGAGTATCTGCTACTCACCCCGTCCCTCTCTCAGTCTCACGGAAACTTTCCTGCAGCGCTCCTGCAAACTGGCCTGGAAGTCATTCCACTGTCGGGTGGAGACGGCTGCTGCCCACAAACAGCCCTGCTTTCCCAGAAAGCCCGTTCCAACCCTTTCTTACTCATTCAGCAAGCCCCCATTCCAGGCTGCTGACCTTGGATTTCCCCCCTACTGTGTAAACAGAAATAACTGGGAAACTACATTCCTGAAGGAAATCCTCAGCAGGACTAGAAAATGAAAGCTCCAACACTTTCAAAATGCAATGTAAAAGTGGTTGCACATGGACTTCCCTACCTCCTGAGCCTCTGGGGCTCCCTTCTCATTTTCTTCATACAGCCTTTCTTTAAGGAGTTGGAGTAACCGTCTCCTTGATAGCCCTTAGTTCTGTGGTTTTCTCACATGGACTCCTAGGGGAGGAGAGGCCATCTGGAAGACTGGATAAATGGAAGAAAGCTGGTCCAGGTAACTCCTTGTTCAGCTGAGTTACTTAGCAAACCAAACCAGGATCTGCTCACACTTCTTGTCATGCACAATAATGAAATTGTCTTTTGCTATTTAAGCCAATTTTGGTTGCAGTTTTTGTCACAGCAGAAATATCCTAAATGTCATAGGACAAAAAGAGAAAATTTTGTTTGTGATATGGTTGAGAAAGGCGGGAACAGTTAGTGATAGATAAGAGGAAACCTCAAGGGGCCCCATTTAGGGTAGTGCTAACTCAAAGGGCGGTTCATGGACCTGCAGCATCAGAATTTCCTAGCAGCTTGTTAGGAATGCCAAGGTAAGGGCTTCCCTCCAGACAGACCAAATCAGAGTACCTGGAGGTAAGACTTGGAATCTGTGTTCTAACAAGGTCCCCCTCCAGTGATTTTGATGCGACCGAACTGGGAGAAGACACTGACCTAGAAGACTTCTACAGCCGGGAGTGTGGCTGGTCCAACAGAGGAAGTGCTGTGCCTCTAGCTCCCTGCTGACCTCTCTGAAGCTGTTCCGATCTTCTAGATCTCAAGGTCCCTTCCTGTCACAACAGTACGAGGATCAGAGGAGGAAGTGGGTGTAAAAATGGTTTGAAAGCGCTCAAAGCTTGATCCCCAGGAGAGTCCTTGACCTGACCCAGCCACTACGAGGGGACACAGCATCTGAGGCTGCACACAGTATGTCCGCGGCTTTGGGTAGGACCCGTCTCCACCTGCGGAGGAACTGGCAGGTGGAGGATGCAGAGTCACTGCCATTCTTAGTGGAACTCGGTCGCTCCTATTTTGCATTTTCTTATTCCAGATTCCTGCTTGAGTCACTCAGAGAGGACTGGAGACCCGGGTTTTGCCCTTGTAGCTTGAGGAGAGTGGGCCCCTGTCGCAGTGCTGCCCCTCCTCTCCTACAACCTCAGCGACCTCAGCCGTCCTCCTTCCACATCCTCCACGTCCTCAATCCTCCTCCTGCACCTCCACTGAGGCGACCCGGGCTCCCCACACACACACACACCCTCCCCGGGCTTCCCTGGCCTTCGACGCCTGAGGCACAGGACCCACTGCTCTGCAGACAGACGAACGACTAGGTCGTGAGCCCTGCTTCCTCTCTTGTTAGGAGGCGTCGACCCCGGTGCGGGAACCACCCTCCGAGCCAACGAGCGGTGCGCGCGTAAAAGCGGCGGCCTCGCACGCCCGCCCAGCGCGTCTGGCGAGAGCCGGGTGGAGACGGCAGGTCCGCTGGCTTGACGACCAATCAGAGCAGGGCAGGCTAGCAGGCCCGGCTGCCCGTGGCCACTCAGGCGCAGGCCGAACGCGCTGCCTGCGCTTGGACTGGACGAGCTTCCTGCCAATCAGAGGCGGAGCAAGAGGCGCCTCAGCCAATAGCAGGAGGCGGCCGGGTCAGGCCGGTGGCCCGGCGGTCGGCGCGGTGGTCCGCGAGCCGGTAGGCGCTGAGGGAGTGGCCTCCCTCCGGTCGTCGCGCGCTGCGCCCTCGGCTCCCCCCACCCCCCCCGGGCCCGCCCGTCGGCCGCGCCGCGTCATGCCAGGCGCTGCTCGGCGCTAGTGCCCGGGCAGCCGCCGCCCGCCCGAAGCCGCGCCCACTGTCCAGAGCCAGAGGGATGGTGGTAGTCACGGGGCGGGAGCCAGACAGCCGTCGTCCAGACGGTGCCATGTCCAGCTCCGACGCTGAAGACGACTTTCTGGAGCCGGCCACCCCGACGGCCACGCAGGCGGGGCACGCGCTGCCCCTGCTGCCCCAGGAGGTACCTGGGGGGTGGGGCGTGGGAGGGGGCGCAGAGGGGGAAGAAGCAGGTGCCCCGCAGAGCTGACCTTGGGCTGTGGGCAGTGCTGAGGCTGGGGTCAGAGGTCGGGCCGAGGGCGGCGCCAAGGGGCTGTGCGCCCCGGCCCACCCAACCCCGATAAAACGCTCCAGGTGTGTCTGCCCTGCCCCAAGGCGCACCTGGCCCCCGCCTTCCCCCAGTCCCCGCTGCCAGTATTCACAGACTGCAAGGCTGTTTTCGTCCCACCCCTCTGTCCCATCCTTACCAACTAGAGGAGGGCGGGTAGGCTGTGGGAAGGGGACCTCGGAGCCCCAAGAGGAGTGTCTTCTAGGAAATCCAAGAGGAGGCCTTCATGGTTGCCCAAACCTAATCTCCAGCTGCCCTGTGCAGATAAGAAGCAGGCCAATGACTAGAGGTGTCCACATTCACCTGACTCCAGGGCTTTCCTTCACTAGCTACCATGCTGGGGTGCTCCTACTGATCTTAATGTGTATGACAGTATCATATTTAGAGCCGAAATGACACTCAAGAGAAAGGGAAAAGAGGAGGAAGGTGGGGCACTCCTGGGCACTGAAGGAGAAGACTAGGAGGTAGGAGCTAAGGTAGTGCTGGATAAGGGAGCCTGTGATGTGTGGAGTCCTAGGAAAATGGATAGCTGCAGGGGGCAGGACTGGGCTGGCGGTGGCTGGTCCTCTTGGGATTAGAAGCCTATACCCTCAACTTCATGAAACATCATGAAACACTTATGCCCATGAGCAAAACCCTAGAAGTACTCTTTGCAGTTGGGAGGGGAAAAAAAGCCGTCAGGAACACTGTGGTGCGTATCTTTTGTGCACTGTGGTTGGGAAAACAATGGTTTGAGAGAAAAAGCGCAGGACCCAGAGACTCTAGGCCAACTCCCCCACAGATACATTGTTCCATGTGAAATCTAACACTGTTTTTGACTGCTTTTTCTTCTGTGCCTCAGTCATTTCAGCTCTACTATGGAGCAAACACTTGGATTGGTATGAGATGTCCTTGGAAAAGGTCTAGAGGGCTCCAGAAATGTATAGTATTATCCCAAAATAGTATTGGAGTCCTTGGTGTTTGCATACAATAGTTTTAGAGGAGCTATAGAGTAAGCAAATAACAGTATTTGCTGTCCTTTGGTTGCCAAAGAGTGCATAAATACACAAGAACTGTACCTGCCTCTCTGTTTTAGTCATTTATTCACTCCTTCATTCAACACATGTTTGGGTCTTTATTGCGAGCCAGGCACTGCATTAGGCTCTGAGTAACTTTGACTTAATGTATTTGTATCCTACTTTATTTCACAAAGAATTTGAAAACATATTATTTTGCTTATATGCAGAATCTAATAAACAAGCAAAAAAACGAAACATAAATAGACTCATAAGTACAGAGAAGTAACCAGTGGTTACCAGAGGGGAGGGAGAGTAGAGGGATGAGCAAAATGGGTGAAGGGGAGTGGGAGGTATTGGTTTCCAGTTATGAAATGGATGAGTCACTGGGGTAAAAGGTAGAGCATAAGGAATATAGTCAGTGATACTGTAATAGCGATATCTGGTGGCAGGTGGTAGCTACACTCATGGTGAACATACCATACAGTAGAGACCCATCCAATCACTGTGTCGTACACCCCAGAACTAATGCCACATTGTATGCCAACTATACTTGAAAAAAAATGTAGAAAAAAATAGAACTGGAAAGCTGGGGGAAAGGACTATCTAGATAAATATACACTGAAGCCTGAGAGATGCTGTAATATTGAAAAGTATGCACTAGTGTAAAATTTTAGTTAATCTGGAGGTTTGTGGGAAAATTAGAGAGAACTGGCTTCATTTCTTTTAAAATAACGAGCAGTGAAAATATCTCCCCCCAAAAGGGTCCTGAGCACTTTAGGGAGAACCCAGAGCTTCTCTGGGCCATTCTATACCATCATTCTCTGTTCTTCCCCCTGCCCTTGCCTCCAGAACCTGAGCTGGACCAGGGACTGATCTCACTCTACGGATTAAATAGGAGAAAAGCGGTGAAGTACAGAGAATGCAGAGTGGATGCCTGGAATGATTCCACAAACATCTAGGAGCCCTGCTGTGGGTGGCCTCGTGATTAGTGAATAAGACACTGCCCTCAGGAAGCTTGGGTTCTAGAAGAGTGGGCCAGCAGGAGTAAATAACTGCCAGTGTATCATGGTAGACACTATAAAGAGGAGAGCGTGGCCCATGGTGAAGGCACAATGGAGGGAGACTCATTAGCTAACTGTCTTGGGGGCAAGTGAGGGACAAAAGAGCAGAAATGCTCATAGAATCAGGAAACTTAAAGAGAAGCTTTTAGAGTGAGTGGATGCTGCTACCTTATATGGTGCCTTGGTGTGCACTAGACGAAGGACACATGGCTGGGCTAGCAGATCACTTGCAGATGGGTGTCCTTGTGCAGTGAACAACACATACCACATATAGGGCAATTGCATTTGCTAGATGGACAGAGGGAGACTGGGAAGAACATTTTGGACAGAGAAGACAGCATAAGCAAGGACATAAGAATGGTAAATTCATTCTAGAGCAGAGATAGTAGAACTGGGGTGGGGAGGCCTGATTGAATGGTATTAGGGGGACAGTGGGGCCGACTTAGCAACTGAGGAGTGTGGGGAAGGGGGGACAGAGAAGAGCATTCAGAAAAACTCCTGTATTTTAGCCTTGGGTACCTAAATGGTGCAGCACTAATGAGACCCAAGGAGACTGCAGACAGAGCAGCCCTTGCTCTCATTCCCCAATGCCTGGCTGAAAGTGCCGGTGGTTCCTTTCCAGTTTCCTGAGGTTGTCCCCCTTAACATTGGAGGGGCTCACTTCACGACACGCCTGTCTACCCTGCGGCGCTATGAAGACACCATGCTGGCGGCCATGTTCAGCGGGCGGCATTACATCCCCACGGACGCCGAGGGCCGATACTTCATCGACCGGGATGGCACCCACTTTGGGTATGTTTCTCCCTCTATGATCAACTTTATAGTCCTAGTAAGTGTTCTGGGCTTCAGTATGGGGCTTTAGTGTCTTCTATAACACCTAGGAGGGGAGATAATAAATGTACTGATGGAATTTAATAAGTGTGTTTATTGAATGAGATGAAAAGTCATAGTTTCTTTCCCAGAGAAGATGAGGACAGCCAGAGAAATCCCAGGTGACACACCCTGGCTGGATGTGGTGAAACTGCTTCTGTCCTATGAAATTTAAGACCAGGAAGTTGTCATCTGTGTGGAATAGATGTGAGGTCAGGGGAGTTCCAAAACAAATTCTTGGGAAAAATCCTCACATTCGGATTCTGGGGCTCCACATTGCCGTTAGGGAGGGACATGGTGTGTGACCGTGGTTGTCAGACTTCCTTCAACAGTTTAAAACTTTAAAAAGGTGAGGGAAGGGCCAATATGTGATTGCAATCCTTTAATTTTGCCAAGAAAAGTCTTTACAAAAAAACACCTTCAATTGTGGCTGTCATTTTAATACTAAAACATGGAAAGACACAGTCTCAAAAAACAAAATAGCCCTTCCCAAGAAACGACTTCTGACACCTTACACATAAACAGTTTAAAGACTTTATGTTTTAGTTTCCTAATTTGTGAAATAGGAGAAATAATTATAGCTACCTGACAGGCCTGCCGTGCCGATTACATAAGGAGCCTTGGTGTGACCCCTGGCTAGGTCCTTCCAGAGCACGTGGCTAAAGCTCTGTGCCCCTTCAGTCTTAACTTTGGAGATGACTAGAGAACTAACATGGTTCTCGACCTTCAACAAATTGACTAGAGAGGCAGAAACTGTCCAACCACTACATCTCTGTGCTGGCCTCCAGTTCGGATTGCTTGCACTGGGAGAAAGGTCATTTTTATCCTCAGAAAGGAGCCTCTGGTCAAACAATTTACTTTGAACCGTCTGGGTGTCCCCATTGGGCTGTCAGCTGCCTCCAATGCTGAGAAAACAAAGTGTCACATCGCTCTGCAGAGCTATAAAAAGATTTTTGTTTGCAGGCTGTTTGGGGGAGGAAAATGCTGGCCCCAGCTGGCAGCTCCCACAGCACTCTTAGCTGGGCCTTGCCCCGGGGTTATGTTTTTCAGAGCAGACCAAGGTTTGCTTAAGTTCCTAGAGGACTAATTTGGAAAGGGGTTGTGGGGAGGGGTAACAGGGTTTGGCTTTAGGTTGATGTGCCCATGCCCAGGTGGCCATAGCTGGAGGGGGTCAAAGGTAGGCAGGGGTGTGGCAGAAAGCAGGTAGCATTTATCCTCGGGCTGCGGGACTCCAGTGGCCTATGACTCATCATCAGCAGATGACGTTGCCTAAAGACTCAGATAAAATAAAATAGGGGTTTAAGGTAATTGGTCAGGTACCTTTCTTTGCTGGTGCAGTTCATATGCTCTCAGCACCTACCATGAAGGATGCTTAGGCCGCCACCTGGCGTGGTTTCCCATTGTGATCAGTGGATAACACTTTGGACTGGAATTTGACAACTGTGGAGATGGGCTTGGAGTCAACCAGGTCTGCATTTGGGCTCCCGCTAGCTGGAGAATGAGTAAGGGTATTCCTTAACCTCTCTGAGCCCCTCTTTTTCCTCATTTATAAAATGGACCTAAAATGGCACTTACCACACAATGTCATTGAAGTGACTAAATGAGATAGCACATGAATAATGACTGACACAGATTAGTACTTAGTAAATGTGTTGAGGCAACATCTTGATCTTGGGGTTTACTCACATATCTTTACAGAAAAGACCTTCCCACACCTACCAGTGAAGGATCTGATTACTCTTAGCACTAAAGAATCTGAAGATAGAATTAAAAGAACTGAATTTTTATTTTAAGAAACTACAGTATGTGATTTTGTTCACCCAAGAACCAGTGTGTTCAGGTGTTAGGGGTAGGCATTTGATGTCCTCATAGCTACAGAATAAGACTAATGGCAAGGATGTATAGAAGATGGAGAACCCTTGTACGTTGCTGGTGGAAATGTAAAATGCTACAACCATTTTGTTAAGCATGAACTTCACCTTATGAGTGAACAATTCTACTCCTAATATACCCAAGAGAAGTTGGTACATGTGTCCCCAGGAAGTCTTATACAGGAATGTTTATAATAGCTTTACTCGTAAGAGCCCCAAGCTGGGAACAACACAACTGTCCATCAACAGGAGAACTGGTAAATAAATGACAGTATATCCATTCAGTGCCAGGCCACTTAGTTTGTTACACACAATGTATGGGATGAATCTCAGAAACATTCTGTTGAAGGAGAGAAGATAGGCACAGAAGAGAATGTACTGTGTGTTTCCGCTTATATGAATTTCAAGATGAGGCAAAAGTAGTCTTTGTTGCTAAAAGAATTCTGGGCTTGAATGGGAAGAGGCAGAGGGAAACTTGAAGGAGATGGAAATTATGTAAGTGGTGGTCGTAATCAAACCATATACCTTGATTGCATATTCACTATACCTCAGTTTAAATACTTAGATTAAGGAGCCTAGAAATCACATCTTTCCATTATTCCTATGTATACCCAATAATAACAACACCTAATAAAAATAAAAAATATCATAGCTAATAATAATTATAACAGGAATGATACTAATAATATCAGCTGCTGATACGTATTGAGGGCTTACCCAGTGCCAACTATTTCCTAAGCACTTTTTATCTATAACCTCACTTAATCCCTTCATCCCATTATGGGGTAGTTTTTCCCTCCCCTCATTTTACAGATGAGAAAATCAAGGTACAGAGAGGTTAGGTTCACTTATCCAAGGTTACGTAGCTGGTAGTCTGGCTCCAGATTCTGCTCTAACTACCATGTATCATTGCCCAGGTGTGTTAGCTTCTTCTCATCAACTCTCTTTCCTTCCTGCTCAGAGATGTGCTGAATTTTCTGCGCTCGGGTGACCTGCCACCCCGGGAGCGTGTACGGGCTGTGTACAAAGAGGCCCAGTACTATGCCATCGGTCCCCTCCTGGAGCAGCTAGAGAACATGCAGCCTCTGAAGGGGGAGAAAGTGCGCCAGGCATTTCTGGGACTCATGCCCTATTACAAAGGTGAGGGGTCACTGCTCAGGGTGGTCAAGGTGTGGGAAAGGAGGGTTGAAGGCATCTGTCTGGGCCTAGGTCTTCACCAGAAGAAGTGGGTCTGAGATTCATCTACATTGCTCAAGATTGGAGAGATTCCTGCATCCCTCTCTGCCCTCCCCTCCCAGTCACACTGGGAAGATTCAGGTTAAATAGGACCCACTTTGCCTATGACATCATCAAATCACATTTCAAAAGGATTATCCTCATTCCATCTTTTTGGTTTCCTTTTGCCATGGTGATCCATGATCCCTGTTTAAGTTTGTGCCCTTCATAAGCCCAGAGAGTCCCTTCCCCAGGATCTCTCTCCCTTGTTGGGTCCTGCCTTCCCTGGGGCTCTCTCTTTGTGCCCTGACCTGCTTTGCCCATGCCCCAACCTCCTGACCCCTGTCCCAATGATGGGTGCCATCTTCACCCCCACAGACCATTTGGAACGGATTGTGGAGATTGCCCGACTGCGTGCAGTACAGCGGAAGGCCCGATTTGCCAAGCTCAAGGTCTGTGTCTTCAAGGAGGAGATGCCCATCACCCCCTATGAGTGTCCACTTCTCAACTCCCTGCGCTTTGAGCGGAGCGAGAGCGATGGGCAGCTCTTTGAGCACCATTGCGAGGTGGATGTGTCTTTTGGGCCCTGGGAGGCTGTGGCTGATGTTTATGACCTACTGCACTGCCTGGTCACGGACCTCTCAGCCCAGGGCCTCATCGTGGACCACCAGTGCATCGGGGTGTGTGACAAGCACCTCATCAACCACTACTACTGCAAGCGCCCCATCTATGAGTTCAAGATCACATGGTGGTGAGTAGCCCTGGTAGGGAACAGAGTCCCGTCAGGGAGGGCATCCATTCTCTTTAGTGGCTCTGGGAGTAAGATCCCCGAAAGGGATACTAATTGCCCCAGACCTGCTGATAAGGACCAAGTCCTGAGGCACAGCTCCAAGGGGATGGAGGTCCCCTGGCAGCTCCAGTCTCCCGGCTGTACCTCGGGGTCAGGCTCAGGGCTTGTGGCCCACAGGAACTTGGTACCTGCACTCACCTGATCTTTCCTCAAGGCACAGCAGTCTTTGCCTGAGGCTGATGGGGTCTGGCTGCCTAGGGCTTGACCAGTAAGTCCAGAGAGGTTTTGTCACTCTCCTGATCGTGCGAGAGAGTTTCTGCCCTTTTTAGTGCCACATTACCAAACTAATATGGCGCAATCACTTCTTCAACCCTGCTCGAGTGTCCCTTCCTTGCGCCTAGCATATAGGTCTGAACACAAAATATGAGGGGGGTTTACCCAAGGACCTATCCGACAGGCCCTGACTGAAGAAGCAGCATCTTCTCTCCCTCTTCCCCCAGGGATAGTTCCACACTTTGTTTTAGGAATATGGAAAGACTCTTACTCCTGAAACATACTCTTCACCACCTTTTGGAGATGTAACCATAGTTGCCAAAGCCATGCACCAGGTTGGCCTTAGAAAAGCACAATGTTTACAGCCCTGCCTTAGGGCCTTGGCTTCCCCTACCTTCCACCAACCTTCCTTGCTTGAAGGGTTATCTTCTCAGGGCTGAAATGCAGATTTCAGAGGTTCCTTTTGAAGATTCCCCGAGTCAAGCAGGCAAGTTGCATAGATCTTCTATTATCTTTGAGATGTAACATCCTTTCTGGAGGCTCAGAATATCTCTTTGGCTGCCATTTCATGTGTTAGCATCCAATTTGTGGTGACCCTCTGTAGATAGGAACCCCCTCTTTTTTAAACCCTGCTGCTTTATCCTGCTTACATTCTCCTAGGAGAGTGTCTCTTCAAAGGAAGCAAAGAAAGGGTTGGGTGGGAGGCACAGCCCTGCCAGGAGCTGGAGGATGATCACAGCAAACCTCCATCACGTTTTACTCTCCACATCTCAGAGAGAGAAAAAGATCCACAAGGTTCTGCTCCCACTGCATTTTCTTCTTACTCCATCTTCAGATTAGGGCAGTTAAGCAGGCTGTGGATATGCATTTCCTAAAGGAAAAGCTATGCAGCACTAGCAATTGGAACATAACATTTCTGGGCTGCATTAAGGGCTTCTTCCTGTAATCATGACTGTGCTCGACTGTCCTGGGTATTTGTTAGGGAGATTTTTTTGTATGTAAAACACGGGGAAGGACAGCCTTGTCTCTTGGTCTCAGTCCTACAAGACCAGATTGATGAGGTAGGGCAAGGGGGAACTGAAGATGTCTGCATCCTTCTGAGGAAGAGAAGGCCAAGTCCTGGGACCTTGCCGAACTCCTTAATGGGGCAGTAACCTCCTGGCCCCCCGTGGAACAGGGATTCTGGGGTGTGGTTTTTGCACTCTCACATTACATGGTGGAACAGAGGCACAGACTGTGATCTAAGAGGAAGGTACAGTCAGTTGTTCAGGTTCTGAGATCTGTGTTCTCTCTGTTGTTCTCATCCACAAATGAATCATCACTGTTCTGGAGTTGATGTCCCTGCTTAAAGCTTATTCCAACAACACCGCTCTTGTCTTGTTCTAATAGAAGTCTTTCGTTTCAGTTGCTCCGATTGGTATTACTGCCTAATACAAACTCATTTTTGGACAGACACTGAGGCAAGCTATTCAGGAGAAAAGTGGTGTGAGTAGAAAGGAGACAATTAATTCCAGTGCTTTCAGTTATCTGGCCTTGGCTCTTTCTCATTTCCACCCCTGGCACAGAGCATTATAGTATTTCGGTTATTTAGATTCCATATGTGTAAGACAGAGTGATTGGTAGGCTCAAATGCAAGTTTGCTCAAAAATAGACCCTGAAGGGGCGCCTGGGTGGCTCAGTCGTTAAGCGGCTGCCTTTGGCTCAGGTCATGATCCCGGTGTCCTGGGATCGAGCCCCACATCGGGCTCTCTGCGCAGCGGGGAGCCTGCTACCATTCCCTCTCCTTGTGTTCCCTCTCTCGCTGTGTTTCTCTCTGTCAAATAAATAAAATCTTTAAAAAAAAAAAAATAGACCCTGAAGATTAGCTTAGGGCTACAGGAATGCTGGATAAGGACACTGTCCCCAGACCCCTTGCCAGAGACACTCCTTTGGACCACTCTGGCCCTGTGTTGTTCTCACTGTGGTGTACTCTGTGCCATTGTGGGAGAGACAAGGCTCTGGGCCAGTAGACCAGGCAGAGCAGGGATACTGGCAACCAGCTTAGAGCTCTTTCCAAATGAAGTAAAAGAATTCAGTGGCCCAGTTTGGCCATTCTCTGATGAGAAGCCAAGATGAAAGGCCAAGATGAAAAGTGCTTTTGGATGTGGTGGTTTGTGGTAATGGCCTCCAGGTAAAGGTCATATCTGAGGAAGTGACTTCTCTTAGTTGGATCCCTTCTCAACTCTAATTGGTCAGGTCTAGAGCATAAGAAGGGTTGGGTTAGAAAGGAGGGCTCCAAAGGATGAATGCTTCTTCCCAATCCAAAGGGAGTATATTTTCATAGAATCCTTGTGCATAACGTTGATGGGTCTAACCAAGTACCTGCCTTTGGAGCTTCCATTATGTTTGACTTTGGGTACCTTTTCTCCCAGGTGTCATGCTCACTGGTTGGGAAGGGGAAAGTTTTAGGAGATAGGATTGTATGGTGCGATAACAGCCATAAAAATTTCAACGAAAATGAAAAACTTAATGGCAACAAAAAAGATTGAAACAAAACCACAATGAAACATCACAGCATCCCAGATGGAGGAGTTCTTTGGGTAACATTCTAAATAGAAGAAATAGAGGAATCGTCAGCATCCTTATTCTACCTTTGGGTTAACTCACGAGGCTGTCCAGTACTTATCATGTGGAAAGCAGTCAACTGTGCTCTGAAAGTTTCTATTCTTTCTTCCTGGGGCTTAGGATATTCTGGGAGCTGTCTGAGCCTTGTGCCTCAGGCTGGTCAGGTGACATAATCTTCCTGTTCTGAGTTGCTTATTGGAGGACTAGAAGAATGACATTTGCAAGCCACAAATTTGGGTGAGCCTCAGTGTGCAATCTTGGTCTAAGCTGGATCCTGAAGAGGTTAAGACAAATGACATTAACAACAGAACAAAAACTACTTACACTGAGCATTTTGATCCCAGTTAGAATTTTAAATATACTTCTGCATACCTCTGTCCATATTTGATTCTGATTAAGCTTTCTTGGGTACCTTTTGCTGGGACTCTTTCATGAAGGTAATGCCTGCCTTGTGATCCTTAAAAGAGGGAGGCTTTTTATTCATCAGAAGCCGGAATGTGGAGACCCGGAGTGAAACAGGCACGTTTTGGAATTCTGGAAGAAATGAATATTTATACATATGTTAATCGGGAGAAGGGTGGGTTGGCAGGGGTTGAGGAGGCGGAAACAAAGACTGGGTCTAGGAATAGGTTGCGTCTGGAGTATGGGAGGTCACCTGGGTCCCCTGTCTTCCTTCTGTATGGTGCTGGGTTTGTGTACATGGTATAACACTCCTATGTTCATTCACTACCTGTCTGTAAGCGCTTTGGTGCATGGAGCCCCAGTACCCCCACATGGCATTAAAGTAAAGAATTAGAACCTGGGTGCTGTGCCTCTCTTTTTTAGAGACTTACTCTCATCTCTCCTCTGCCCCGCACTGTGCCAGCAAACAATGTCTCCATAAAACGTGATGTGTTTTGCAATGCTCAGCTAAATAAAATAGGCTCTTCCTGAGACCAGCAGCTGAACTTCTGCCCTGGCTTAAAGTAAAAGGGAGATGGGCCCCTTGAAGGCCCTTCTGCAGTTACTCTAGCCTTGTCTCTGTTCCAGAGAAGAGTGTGCCCACTCAGTCTAGGCACACAGCTCTGCCCTCTTGTGTTGAGAGGTCTCCAGGGGAAGAAGATACCACAACTGCACAGTCACTGTGTGGTTCCCAACCACGTCAGGTGGTTCTGATAGAAATCCCTGCTGTCATTCACCAGTTCTTTCAAGGGAGAGATAAATGGCTCTAAGCTTATGTGAGCCTCAGTGGTTAAGACCCGTCCTTGAGGAAAATGGACTTGAGTTGTTCTGGCTCTGGAAGCAGAGTTTGATACCCTCCTGGCTAATGAGTGTCCTCATCACGAGGTCCCTTGGAGTCACTTCATGGATTAACCCAGAAAGGTGAGTCCTGCCATGCTGGGTAGCCATGCCACCCTCCAACTGCTTCCTTAAGTCTCTGGTTAGTCTGACTTTTAAACTAAGGCATGGCATCCCCTGTGCCAAGTACATTCCCTGACCTACTTACTGTGCACATAATCACATAGTAACAATATACTAATAATACTTAGCAAGCTGGAAACTGAAGCTCATGGAAATGTAATTTCCTCAAGGGCACATGGCTAGTAAGTAGCCATCAGGATTCAAACTGAGGGCCCTTTTCTGAAATCCTCATAGGTGTTCAATAGAGCCCTCCCTTCTTCTTGGCAGCTCAGTGTCCCGCCTCTCAGGCTTAGGGCTTCACCCTGCTTCACCCTGTGAAAACTTGAAAGGCAGATACTCCAGAAGGAGTATTAGAAAGACTTTCGTTGATGTGTAGGTTTTAAGTAGTCCCTGAGCATTAAGGAGCTAGCTGGTCCCCAGTGTACTGCCCTTCTGAGTGAGGGACACACGTTCACTAGGTGGAGAAGGGCCCTGCTCGTGGGCAGTGATGGAGGTGAGTAATGGCTCCATGGCTGGACCCTAGGTATGGTGAGATGATCTGGGACGGCCTGAGTTAATCAGACTTGCAGCCTATAGGCCTAACCACGTGGGGAAGGATGCTCCCTGGCCTCAAGAGAATAATTGAATGTAAGGCTTTTTAGTTTAGCTTAGGAGAGCTTGTGTGCCTGACTTGGGGCTTTTGGCCCTTAAACTCTGGGCCTGTTTGCTCCTTTGTCATCATTTTAGAGATTACCTCTTAGCTAGCTTTACCTACTTTTCATTTTGATTTGTTTAATTTACAGCATGTTCCTTTCGCTTTTGTTTACTTATCTTTAACTTCCTGTCTTTTGATTCCTTACCATTTTGTTTTTCCTGTCATGTATTTTAGTCTTCTCTATTTTTTAAATGTAATTTTAAATATTTCTAATGTAACTTTAAAATAAAGCACCTATAATAATGGGATGCTAATGAAGGTAGTTCTTATTCTGAGCAAGGGTAATTGTGCTTTTTTTTTCTTCAGTCATTTCTACAATGATCTTATGAGCTGTGAACATTAGGTATCTCATTTTTCCCTTAGATGAATATTTTCTTCTGAAGTCTAAATACAAGGAAAAACTGAGTGTTATTACAAAAGCCGTAGATCCAGGTTATCTCTTAGATCCGATGGCCAAGCTTTTACCTCCCCCTCCAGAATGCCTGCCTCCCCCCATATACACACAATAACAGTAAGTTCAGACTCAGGAACTGGGCAGTACCAGTCCCGACTGCTAAGGACTTCCTCCTTCACACGCTTGCTCTTCCTGAGCAATGACATGATCTAAATATCCTGGGATTCTACCACCTCCAACCACCTGGAACTAAGTGGAAATAAGACTGTTGTATACCAGGAAAAAGTCCAACTCAACTGCAGGAAAGACTTGGAATTGAACCATCTTGAACTATCCAGAAGTACTCCATAAAAGGGACCCATAATCGGATTGTGATGTACTTTTTCCCATCCTTCTGTGATCTCAGTAGCAACCTGAATCACCCTTCCACAAACCATGACTTTTAGAAGATTCTCCTAATGTATTACAGACCCTGGGTTTTTTCCTATATCATATGATATTGGCAGGTGGCCTAGCTCCAGTAGATCTTTGGAATAGATGTATACATACTTCTCCTTTATTACAAAAAATTAAGAAATAGAACCCCAAAGCACCACAAAACTTAGAGCTTGATCTCCACTAAAAGAAATTAATAAGTTAAGAGTTGAAATCCTTATACCTTTGTTATGTTTGTAAAGGGGTTGGATGGTATCATCAGGTTTAAGTCCCAAGAATGTGTATCAACTTCTATAAATGCCTTTATTAGTGTGTTTATTAGTGTGCTTTCCAACATTACATCCTTACCTTCAGCTCTAGCTCAGCTTACACTGCCCCGGGGACCCATCTGTCTATGCACATGTCATGGGTGCCTACTGTCCCCACTCTCACCAGGCCATCTCCCCCACCACCCATGGCTGCCCTGTCTTTGGCATTTTAAAGCTGGTTTGCCACCTCTGCCCATGCCTCATCCAGCATTTGGTAGCCAGCCCTGGCAGTGACACTTTGTCCCGCACTGCCCCCAACTTATTCTCCGGCAGTTAGGTGCTCTTTGCACTGAGGTCCCGGACTTTCCAATTCAGCTTTCTCATCTGGCCTGCTAGGATTTGAAGAGCACTTTCAGCCCTTCTCTCTAAGCTCTGTGTCTATTTCCACAATGGCAGCAGAGGATACTTGCAAGGCCCCACTGAACAGATAAGTTAGTTTCACCCTCCTCTACCCTTGGGAGGGATAATTAACATACTTTTCCCAGGAACTACATTCACCAAGAGCTTCCTAACAAAAATAGGGACTTCCCTGGTCAGCTGACCACATCACTACTGGCTGAAATGAGGATGGCACTATTCACTTGGCACTCCCAGAAAGTCAAGGCAGCATGCATCTCTCTCCAGACATATTCAGGAAATGTTCTACCCAGTTGCCTAACTTTATACTTCCAAATACAGTTCGATTTGGAAATTCCCATTGGCTCAGAGAGGCAGAACATTGAGGAATACCGTCTGTAGTCACCTGCACGAATGTTCTACCACTTACATTGGCTGGGCCTTTAACCCAGAGGATTCCACAGACATGGGGTTTATTGCCTGACTTTGAACCCTGTCAGAGCTGTTCTCTGCTGGGATGGCAATCCTGACTCCTTGATGGCAGCAGCACCCCTGGGATAACCTGGAATTGTAGATTGAGATCCAGAGGTAGGATTTCTAGATAGTCCAACCAAGGTATCCCCATGATAATGTATAGAAAGCGATGTTTCTTAGCTGGAAGGTTCTCTGGATACTCAACTACCCCAATTTTGGGGGGGGGGGTGGTTTATAGGCAGTAGCCATTCATGCATGCTCCTTAACTTCCTCACATGATCACCCTATCTTTTTAGGAAGGGGTTTCACCTGACCCCTTCCTAAGGACCCAGAATTCCAATAGCTGAAACTCTGTACATCTTTTCTCCTATCCTGGCCTTACACAACCCAGACACACTTCAGTGTCTTGGCAGGGATCACAAGGAGGCACAAGCCTGGGCAGCCTCTGTCCCGTTTTCACATGTCCATGATGCTGGCATTGGCAGGCTGACAACACTTGTAGGTGTGAGAGTTGCAATATAACCAACAGATTCAAGGTCTAGAAGCAGCATTTGAAAGAACCCCTTCAAATGGCAAGATTTCATTTCTCTTGATGGCTGCATAGTATTCCATTGCATATATATATACACCACATCTTCTTTATCCATTCATCTCTTGATGGACATCTAGGTTCTTTCCATAGTTTGGCTATTGTGGACATCGCTGCTATAAACATTCGGGTGCACGTGCCCCTTCGGATCACGACATTTGTATCCTTAGGGTAAATACCCAGTAGTGCGATTGCTGGGTCGTAGGGTAGCTCTATTTTCAACTTTTCGAGGAGCCTCCATACTGTTCCAGAGTGGCTGTGCATGGATGGAACTGGAGGGTATTATGCTAAGCGAAATAAGTCAGTCAGAGAAAGACAATTATCACATGATCTCTCTGATATGAAGAATTTGAGAGGCAGGGCAGGGGTTGTGGGGGGTGGGGGAGAGAAATGAAACAGGAAGGGATGGGGAGGGAGACAAACCATAAGAGACTCCTAGACTCACGAAACGAACTAAGGGTGGCTGGGAGGCAGGGGGGGTAGGGATAGGGTGGCTGGGCTGTGGACATTGGGGAGGGTATGTCTATGGTAAGTGCTGTGAAATGTGTAAGCCCGACGATTCACAGACATGTACCCTGGGGCAAATAATACATTATATGTTAATAAAAAATAAAAATTAAAAAAATTTTAAAAAGAAAGAAAGAACCCCTTCAGGGATGTCTGTCTACAGGAACCTGGAGTACTCAAGGTGAAACTCAAGCTTGCTCACATAGTGAAGGCAGGCTGTGTTTTTCAAGAATTTCAGCTTCAGAAGATACTCCAAACATACACAAGAGCCCGGGAAGGAGGCCAGCAGAGGAATTCTAGCTCTAGTCGTAGCTAACTGAGAAGCCATTGCAAGCCGCAGGTAGGTACTCACAGGTAGCAGAGGCCAGCCAAAATCCAGAGCCTGCAAAGTGGACACAAGAAGGGACTGTGTCCTCTGATAACAGCTGACTGGGGTGACGGGAGGAAATTGAGCTCCGGTGCTTCTGCGCCACCCTATTGCTCTCCCACCTGCCTTTATATCTCACCCATTCAAAAGGGAAAATAACAGAGACTTCCTGGGACCTTCTATCTGACACAGCGGTCTGTGCTGCTTCCTTCTTCAGCGATCGTTCCCAAATTGCATTGAGTCATTTATATTAGTCAAGAGAAAAAAAAAACGACACATACTCTGAACAATTTATATTTTTAATATAAATTAATTTATAATTGGATTGGAATAATGAGAGATTGGCTAATAAACAGTAGTGATAACTGTAAAGAATAGAGGAAGACTGCATAGAGGAAGTGGCCACTCAGGACTGAGATAGAGGATCCAAGGAAGAACAACCCCTTCCCCAGAGCTGATAGCAGACCTTTTGATTTACTGAATGGCAGAGAAGTCACTGGGGTGCTATGCTTGGTGGAACTTGCTGGAAATCCATCCTCTAGGGTGCTGGGAAAATCTGTTCAGGGAGGTGTTCTATCAGAGGCACTCCACTGCAAAACCACCTGAGGCGAGTGCTGGGGAAAACTGCTGGTCTTTTGTGCTGCTGACTCCCATGTACCACAAGAGCTGCATGCTGGAGCTGTGCTGGGGGCAATCGCACCAGAACCAGAAAGGGAAATGCCTTTCCTCTTGGCAGTGTCTCACCAGTGTCCTCTGCTAACAAAGTTTAATATCCTGTTAATTGGCAAAGGAAAAAATATGCAAAGGTCCCAACCCAATTTTTGCAGAGGCAATGGAGGATGAATATGGAGCTAAAAGGCAATCAATAACTGGCATATCTTTTTTTTTTTAAGATTTTATTTATTAGAGAAAGAGAGAACACACAAGCAGGGGGAGGAGTAGAGGGAGAGGGAGAAGCAGGGTCCTCACGGAGCAGGGAGCCCGATGCGGGGCTCGATCCCAGGACCCTGGAACCATGACCTGAACTGAAGGCAGATGCTTAACCAACTGAGCCACCCAGGTGCCCCAATAACTGGCATATCTATATGCTGATGACTCCCAAATTTATACTCCTGCCCAGGCCTCTTTCCTCAGCCTTGAATTACATGTCCAATGGTTATTGGTAAATACTATTGTTACCTCAGTATCTATTAGCCATCTCAAGCTTAATATACCAAATGGAATTCTTTATTTCCTCTTACCACCCCAAACGTCTTCCTTATTCCATCTTCTCTATCTCAGGAAATGGCTCCACCATTCACCCACTCAACAAAAACCTGAGAGTCATCTTTAATGCCCCTCCTTACCTCACCTTCTAGTGCAATCCCTCTCCAAGTCTTGAGTCTATCTTCAGGATGTCTCTTGAAAACATCAAAAATTCACCTGTCTGAATCACCATTGTCTCTCACCGTGTGTTACTACAAAGGCTTCTTGGCTTAATTTGGCCCCTGATTACTCCCTCCGATCTATTCTCCAAAATAGTCTTGAAGAGGTTGATTAGATCCTGCAGCATCCTGACTTGAAGCCCTTTGCTTTTAGAATGGGATTGAAAGGTCTTACCATGTTTGATTTGGTTCCTATGCACCCCCAGCCTTCTCATGCCACCCTGCTCCTTGTTTCCCAAAGGCCACTTTTTTTTTTTCACTTCCTGCCTCAGGTATTTGTGATTGGCATTCCTTCTCCCTGAAATGCCCTTTCCCCAGCCTTTCTCATGGGCTGGCTCACTTTCCTATTTTATGCTTCTGCTCAGATGTCACATAATCAATGAGACCTTTGATCATGCCATCTAAAGTGCACTTTCATTACTGTCGATCACAACACCTGATTCCTTTCCTTTATAACATTTGTTACCAATAGTAATAATCTTGTTTGTTATGTCTATTTCCTTTTTTAAAATATTTTATTTATTTATTTGACAGAGAGAGATCACAAGTAGGCAGAGAGGCAGGCAGAGAAAGAAGGGGAAGCAGGCTCCCTGCCAAGCAGAGAACCTGATGCGGGGCTCAATCCCAGGACCCTGAGATCACGACCTGAGCTAAAGGCAGAGTCTTCAACCCACTGAGCCACCCAGGTGTCCCTTTTTTTTTTTTTTTTAAATATTTTATTTATTTATTTCCTTTTAAATAAGCTCCCTGAAGGCTTTTTTTTTTCCCCTCCTCTGTTGTTCACAGCTATATCTCAATGCTTAGAACAGTGCCTGGAAAGGAGGTGTTCAGTCAGGGTCTGTCAAACAATCTGTCCAGTGTAGGGACAGACCTCTTAGGGTGTTTCAGTATTACATGCCCTGTGATTAAAGTCAATGGAAAACAACAGCCCAATCTAAGCAGGACTACTAATGTCCTAGACCTTTCATGAATGAAAGTTTGGGTCACCTCACCAAGTAAAGAGATTTCAGTATGGAGATTAAGTATGATTAAAGAGATATGAGTGTTAAGTTGACAAGGGGCAGAGTTGTGATGGTTAATTTTATGTGTCCACTCTATGGCACGACATTGTCCAGATATTTGGTCAAATATTATTCTGGATGTTTCTGGAAGGGTGTTTTTGGATGAGTTTTATGTTCAAATTAGTGGATTTTGGGTAAAGCAGATTGCCCTCCATACTGTGGGTTGGCTTCATCCGATCAGTTGAAGGTCTGAATAGAACAAAAGGCTGGCTTCCCCCAAGCACAAGAGAATTCTGACAGCAGATGGCCTTAAAACTTCATCTCCAGGGGCACATGGGTGGCTCAGTGGGTTAAAGCCTCTGCCTTCGGCTCAGGTCGTGATCTCAGGGTCCTGGGATCGAGCCCCGCATCGGGCTCTCTGCTCAGCAGGGAGCCTGCTTCCTCCTCTCTCTCTCTCTCTCTCTGCCTGCCTCTCCGCCTACTTGTGATCTCTTTCTGTCAAATAAATAAATAAAATCTTTAAAAACAAAACAAAACAAAACAAAACTTCATCTCCAGCATTAGCTCTTCCTGGTTCATTAGGAGATTGCCTTTGGATTTGAACTGCAACTCCTTCCTGAGTCTCCTGCATGCTAATTTCCCCCATCAGATTTTGGAGTCACCAAGCCTTCACCATCACATGACCCAATTCTTTAACATAATTCTCTTACTATATATACAGTATCTATTTTAGGATATATGCATGTATCTCCCTTTCTTTCTGTATATGAATATATATATTCTAGAACAAAATATGGATATATATATGAATAGATTATATATAGAGAGAGAGAAAGGGATATACATCTATCTATAATATATAACATATATATTAGAAAGAGATACACATCCTAGGAGAATATATATCTATATTGAAATCTAAAGGTAACATACCACATGTTCCATCATCTTGCTATTCTCATTTAACACCATCTTTTTTTAAAAAGATATTTATTTATTTATTTATTTATTTATGAAAGAGAGAGAGAGAGAGCATGAGAGGGGAGAAAGTCAGAGGGAAAAGCAGACACCCCGTGGAGCTGGGAACCAGATGTGGGACTCGATCCTGGGACTCCAGGATCATGACCTGAGCTGAAGGCAGTCACTTAACCAACTGAGCCACCCAGGTGCCCCTTAACACTATCTTTTGGAGATCTATCCACTTCAATACATAGAGAGCTCCACCTGCCCCCTCCTTAAAATTTGATAGTACAGTTGACTCTTGAACAATGCAGGGGTTAGGGTCACCAACCTGGCAATCCACATGTAAATTTTGACTACCCCAAACTTAACTACTTAACTACTGATTGTTTAGTCTTTTTTTTTTTTTTTTTTTTTTAAGATTTTATTTATTTGACAGAGAGAAACACAGCGAGAGAGGGAACACAGGCAGAGGGAATGGTAGCGGGAGAAGCAGGCTTCCCGCAGAGCAGAGAGCCCGATGCGGGGCTTGATCCCAGGCCCCTGGGATCTGACCTGGGCCGAAGGCAGACGCTTAACGACTGAGCCACCCAGG
>CM053621.1:19690195-19710277 GCA_028646535.1 Procyon lotor
TAAGGATCTGTTTTAGATTATCTAGATAAGTAGATGGGGATTGTACATTCTTCAGGTTACCTTCCATAAATATTTTCTCAGTGGAGCTTTTTGTTACAGATTTATCCGCAGCGGGGTTTGAGTTTGTGCTTACTGACAAGTTCCTCGAGTACATCTATTTTTTATGTTGTTGTTTTATATTGTTTAATCACAGAGCCATATTTTTGGCAGGCATGCTTTATTTTCATCAGGATTATGAAAATGGAAGAGTCTGACAAGGATGAATACTTAAATGAAAGTCACCTCACTTCCATATAGAGATCGGCTTAGGGAATACCAAACAACAGACCTAACATTCATTTCCAGAAGTAGGTTCGGGCTGTTAGCTTCAGCACAGAGAACATTGGCTTGAAAAGTCCAGGCATATAATTTATTATTTATTTTATTTATTTATTTGACAGAGAGAGAGATCACAAGAAGGCAGAGAAGCAGGCAGAGAGAGAGGGAGAAGCAGGCTCCCTGCCGAGCAGAGCTTGATCCCAGGACCCCGAGATCATGACTTGAGCTAAAGGCAGAGGCTTTAGCCCACTGAGCCACCCAGGTGCCCCTATAATTTATTTTTTAAGACAGGAACAGATCCATTCATCTTAGATGGAGTGTCTAGAAAATTAATAATTTGTATTTTGTTCAAGCTAAAAACTGCCTGTTTAATAATAGTTCAGATTTATCAAGTAATAGCATGGGCCAGGCACTTTGTGAGTAGTAAGTCCTTCAATTATGTGATTTCAGTGTTGTCCTTTCTCTTCACCCTCCTTAAAGATATAAAGAAATGTGGTTCAGAGTAATAACTTGTTTCAGGTCATACAAGAGGTGATGGAGATTTGAACTCTGGTAGTTGGACAGAATCAGTGTCCTGCACGTAACCATGACTTTATAATACATGCAGCAGACTAGACTGTGAGCTTACAAGGTGAAACCAGACATAGACAGTTAATAGAGGTAAACACAATGGCAAGTATTGGAACCTGCCATCACAAAAGTGTCTTCCTTTTGAACAGTTTGTGGTCTAGAACTGTTTGAACAGTTTGGGGTCTTCCTATTCAGATAATGGTTTGGGACCTACAACTTTTAAGGCGTTTGGCCATAGTCTGTAAAGCTGGGGGGAAAAAGTCTTCTAAGCATTCCTCAGGATTCACAGAGTGGGGATTTTATTTCATGTGTTTGCATCTAAAATACATATATTTTTTCCATTTGCTCTAAATTTGTCTTGACATCAGGAAAGCCACTATAATATTTATAAAGATAGTGAGTGCACCATTCTAGAAAAAGAGGTTGATATGCATATTTTAGAGTAAACTTTAGTTGGTAATCTCACTGCCTTTTTTTTTTTTTTTTAAGATTTATTTATTTGACCGAGAGAGAGAGAAAGAATGAGAGAGAGAGAAAGCACAAGCAGGGGAAGCAGCCACGGGAGAGGGAGAAGATTCCCCACTGAGCAGGGAGCTTGATGCAGGGCTCGATCCCAAGGCCGAAGGCAGACACTTAACTAACTGACTGAGTCACCCAGATGCCTCAATACTGCTGTGATTTGGGATGAATTTAGGTTATACTTTTGTTGTAATGCCATTCATTGCAAGGTGTGTGTGTTCTTAACTCTCATTCTGGTTCATTAGGAATTGTATTGCACTAAAGTTGTACAGTTAAGTAAACCATTATTTATTGTGCATTTTCATATGCAGAGATTTCAGATAATTCCAAATTATTTTTTTAAAATATTCTAGTATAGTTCCTACAGTATATTGTGAATTGTAACCTAGCCTATGAAACTGCAGAATAGAGAACATCCTTATTCATTTTTAATCAGCAAACAATAGGTGGAACTGTTGTTGCCTAAATGTAGTTATGTAACTTAGTGGTTCCCTAATTGCATTTCCATAGAGCTTTTGACATTGTTTTTTAGACATGTTCCTGAAAAATGACTTGGGCTAGTGACCACAGTTTTGAATAGGATATTACAAGAAGAATGCAAGCAAATAATGTGAAAACAAAAAACAAAACTGTAGACTGATGAAATAAAATGTCCAAAATCCATTGTAATTAGCGTCTCAGGAATTACTATGCTCGGCTTCTACTTAGCAAGTTGAATTATATCTTTATTTGTATAAATTAATTAGCCATTGCAGTTGTAGTTGTAGTGTGGTAAGTGTGTAGATGGTTTTAAATGTTGTATAGTCGTGGGTGGACGCATCTTAAGTATCATTTATGAGGAATAATCAGATGGCAAAGTGTCTTCATACCCATATGCTAAAACTGCTCCATATTTAAGTTCTTTGAATATCAACTGTATATAAACACTGCTTTCTTCCAAGAGCCTGCTTTTGTTCTTGGACATATTTGGGAACAAATTGCAGACACTTTTTTTGTCATTGTTGTTACCCACAAGAGGGTATAGGCTATTTCTTTCAAGAAGAACTTTCCAATCCCTGTGTAGACCATCACAAAAAAAAAAAAAAAAAAAAAGAGGGGGTTGGGGGGGAAAACTAAGAACGTTTGCCTTTTTAGTACTTAGGTCTAGTAATTGAATAAGTAAATTAGAAAATAAAAATTTCATCTTATTTCATTTTATTTAAAGTAGTGCTTGAGAAATAAGCTGAGATTCTTTTGAAGTTTAAAGTTCTTAGATTCTAACAGAAAAATTGATCAGGAGGCTGGATTTTAGGCCCAGCCAGTTCCAGCCCCAAACAAAACCACTAACCTTAGGATGATGAGTCTGCCATTTATGTAAGTATAATGAAAGATGTCAGTTTTATTCTTTAGTCAAAGCTTAAACTATATTTGGAGAAGAAGAATCTAAGTACTTTTTAAAAGTTTTGGTTTTTTTTCTTTTTCTGAGGGCCTAATTTTCAGGAAGTCTAATTGTTTTTTTTTTTTTTTTTTAAGATTTTATTTATTTTTTTGACAGAGAGAGAGAGATCACAAGTAGGCAGAGAGGCAGGCGGGGGGTGGGGTGGGGGGGTAAGCAAGCTCCCTGCTGACCAGAGAGCCCTATGCGGGGCTCGATCCCAGGACCTGAGATCCATGATCTGAGCTGAAGGCAGAGGATTAACCACTGAGCCACCCAGGCACCCCACGAAATCTAGTTTTTATAGTTACGAATTTTATTTTGTTTTCTTTTCTTTTACTTTATTTTATATTTATTTTTTTGACAGGAAACACTAGCAGGGGGAGTGGGAGAGGGAGAAACAGGCTTCCTGCTGAGCAGGGAGCCAGATGCGGGGCTTGATCCCAGGACCCTGGGATCATGACCTGAGCCAAAGGCAGGCGCTTAACGACTGAGCCACCCAGGTATCCCTAGTTATGAATTTTAATGACTTTATCAAACTACCAGCAGTCTAGTAAACACTATATTACCCCAGAATATCTTCTGATCTTAAGTTTGTTTCTGTTGTCTAAAATGGTCTTATCTTTTTTGTGTGATTAAAAAATTATTTACTATTTTATATTAGCATTTCAGAATTCACATAAGGTATATGAGTGAGTTTTATTGTATTGCAAAGAAATCTGATAATTATGCTCTATGTTATTGTATAGTTCTATCCTTTGAGCTGCCATAGATTTTCTAAATAGAATTGGTTCCAGCAGTGCTTTGTTTTGGCCTTCAAAGACCATTCATAAAAGTATTCTTAGCTTCCAGATTACTAATTTCTATCTACTTGGCACACTGTAGAATTTTCTTGGTGGATTAACACTGTTATCCTTTAATCATTCATAATACTTTTTGCTGTAAAGTTTACTTTGTATTCTATCACTCTAGCGTTATGAGCTTTCTTTAGGTAAATGTTGCATGCTGTATTTTTTCCATCCCTATATTTAAAATTTTTTTTTCCTAGGGAGCATCATGATATTGAATATAGCTTTTTTCTTCAGTATTTATTTTTAAATTAGAATATTTAGTCCTTTTTCATGTGATTGCCACTATATTTGGTGTTAGATCTACCATCTTTTGATAAGTTCTGATAGTTCTTTTTGACTGACCAGTTTTCTTCCTTTTTCCTTTTTTCTTGCCTTCTCTTGGATTATTATTCAGTTATTTAATATTTTCCCTGTAGGAATTGCTTAGTTAACACATTCTTTTACTATTCTTTTTGTGATTATTACTAGCAATTATAACATATACCCTTGACTTCCTGCAGTCTAATACAAATTATAACTTTTATCACTTCTCCGGTAATGCTGGAATGTTAGTTACTAACTCAATTTGTCTTTTTCCTGCCTTGTTGCATTACTGTTTTACTCATTTACTTCTACCTATTATTTTAAGACCTGCAGGAAATTATTGTTTTTTTGTAGTCAGTATTGTATTTACTTATATGTTTACTCTTTCCATTACTTTTCGACCCTTCCTGTTTTTCTGTTTCTCTTTGGGATAGACTGATTTTTCTTTCCATTTGAAGAGTTCCCTTTCCTATTTCCTCTAATGCTAGTGGCCCCATAATGAATTCTTTATAATTTTTATTTTTTACTTTTAGAGAGAGAGAATGTATGCATGAGTGGTGTTGGCAGCGAGGGGGGGGGGTCGCACGGGTAGTGTGGAGAAGAAGAGAGAGAATCCCACACAGACTCAATGTGGAGCCTGACTTGGGACTTGATCTCACGACCCTGAGATCACGACCTGAGCCGAAAGCTAGAGTCAGACATTTAACTGACTGAACCACCCAGGTGCCCCTATTCTGCCTTTATTTTTAAGGGGAACAGTTATTAAGCACCACGTTCTAGGTGGGCATTTTTTTTTTTCAGCACTTTCAAGAGGTCATTCTATTGTCTTATGGTTTTTATGATTTCTTTTTAAAATTTAGCTGTTAGTTTTATCGTTGCACCTATGAAAGTAATGTTTCTTTTTCCTGTAGCTACTTTTACAAGTTTCTCTTTGTTTTTGATTATAAACTGTTCAGTATGCTGTATTTGTGTGTGTGTTTTCTGCTTTGGGATTCACAGAATTTCTTGGATTTGTTGTCTTTTTATCAGTTTTAAAAATTTCATTGATATTGGTTCTTATTCATTCTTTCCTCTTCTTTTGAGGGACTTTAGTTATGTACTACATAGATTTTCCCACAATGTCCCTGATACTCTTTACACTTTTTTTCCCCCTGTTTTTCCTTCTGTTTCAGTGTGGATTATTTTATTGACTTGGGTTCCAATTTCTAATCCTCCCTTCTGTTAGGTCTGGTCTGTTGTTAAATCTGCCCTTTGAATTCTTAATTTTAGTAATTTTACTCTTCAGATTTCAGTTTGATTCTTATAGATTACAATTCTCAGTTAAAATTCTTCATTTGTAAAATATGTTCTTTCCCACTTTTCCCACCTATTTTTTATTTTTCACCTTTTTTTTTAAATAGGGAATTTAAATAAATGTTAACTTCATTGTCTGGATCATCTGAGCATCTCTTTCTATTGTCTGCTTTTTCTTTTTGGTTTTTAATTGTGTAAATGCTGGGTGTTGTGAATAAAATGAAGCTCCAGAAGGTACTTTTTTTTTGTTTTTCAGAGAGGAAATCTCTCCTCCCTTTTGAGTAGGGGCTTATCACCTAATCCTATTAGGGACTGAGCTAATGGTTGAAGTTGTGTTGCTGGGTTGATAAGGCTTTGTTTCCCTCTGGTTTACCAGTTACTATCCGAGTAGTCATCTAGGGCTTCCAACTGATAATGTAGTGAATTCACAGGGGTCTCTTCCCCTGGTGGCTGCTATACTGTAATCTTTGTTTCTTGAGAATAGTGAGATTACTGGAAATTCCACTTTTTAAAAAATGATTTTATTTGAGAGAGCAAGCGAGAGCACGTGAGCACAAGCAGCAGGGGAGAGGCAGAAGGAGAGGGAGAAGCGGACTTCCTGCTGAGCAGGGAGCCTGACCCCCTTGTGCTTTGTCTCAGGACCCTGGGATCATGACCTCAGCCAAAGGCAGACGCTTAACTGACTGAGCCACCCAGGCACCCCTCCCACTTTTTTTTTTTTTAAAGATTTTATTTTTAAGTAATCTCTACACCCGGCATAGGGGTTGAACTTACAACCCCAAGATCAAGAGTTGCATGCTCCACCGATTGAGCCAGCCAGGTGCCTCAGAAAATTCTACTCTAGCTTTTCAGAGGTTTTCAGTTTTGTTTTGAAACCCTCTCTTAGCAGCTGCAAAATTTGGTGAATGTCCTCAGGGGAAAACCAGCCTTATGTTAGAACCCAGCTTTTTAATGACTCTTTAACTGGGATTTTGGTTCCTTGAGTCTCGCCTTTCCTCTTTTCCAAAACTCTTGTGGTGGTTCTGCCTAAAGTAAGTCTGGATTCTCATCCTTTTGTCCCCAAATCAGCAGATACACTTGGGGCAAAAGTGACTGCAGAATGTTGCTTTATTTCTCCACAGTTCCTCTCTTTTTCCAGAATCCAGAGGCACCTAGATGGCTTCAGATTTTCTGATGCCTTTAAATAATTGATTTTAAAAATGTATCTAGCTTTCCTTGTTCTCAGCAGGAGTGTTGGTCACCGCAAACTACTCCATTGTATTTAGAAAAGAAAGTCTCCTACCAGTAATGAAGTCATGAGAAGAAATTAGTCTTTTAGTAATAGTTGTGCTTACTTTATAACTGTAGTTCTCAAAGAGTAGTCTTTAGCCACATCATCTGGGAACTCGTTAGGAACAGATTCTCAGGCCCTGCCCAGACCTCCTGAATCAGAAATTCTGGGTTGGGACCCAATATTCTGTGCTTTAATAAGTCCTCCACGTGATACTGATTGAATGCTAAAATTTGAGAACAAGTGCTTCATGAGTTAGTTGTTTTGCTGTTTGAATTTCTACTTCTACCTTAACTTCTACCAGTGTATTCTATACACTGAGAGTGTATATGGGGAAAAAAAATGAAGGAAAATGATCTGTATAGGTATTTTGTTAGTCTTCTGAATAAATAATTCAATAAATTTAGGAAATGTGTATTAATTACTCACTCTGTTCCAGATACTGTGCTATGTGTATGTGAACATGGAATGGACATGTAACAAGCTTTTATAATAGAATATATTGTAATAGCTGTATTTATAAAATGCTGTAAGAACCAGAGAGAGAGAATTATTCTATCAGTGGGAAAGGGGGAGTCATGTTACTTAAATGGGGTGGAATTTGAAGGTGGACTAACAGGAGGGTTTTCTAGGCTTGTTCATAAATAAGGTGACCATGTAATTTATTATGCAGAGCAGGTCATTTTTGAGAACCAAAGGGTTCCTTTATGCTAGGATAGCAGACATAAGACAGGACTGTTCTCATGAGCTGGGATATGTGATTAACCATTTTATAAAGAGCCAAGTGATGCTGTGAACCCACAGTTCTATGTTAACTTGTGGAAAACTCATTTCTTTCAATTATTTGTTTACAGTTACAGTTTACAATTCTTATTGGATGATTTCTATAGTTTTCCTAGGACTGCTCTAAACTAGTACAACCTGAGTGACTTAAAGAGATACAATTTTATTCTTTCATAGTTGTGGAGGCTAGAAATCTGAAATGAAGGTGTCAGCCAGGCCTATGTTCTCTCTGAAGGCTGTAGGGAAGATGATTGCTTGCTGTCCTTGTAGTTCTTTGGCTTGCAGCCACATAATTCTGATTTCCACCTCTGTAACCACTTGGCCTCTGTGTCTTTATGTTGGTGTGTCTCTCAGGGCCTTTTTATAAGGATACTAGTTATTGGATTTAGGGCCCACCCTAATCAGTATGACCTCATTCTATAATTATATCTGCCTAGAGCTTATTTCCAAATCAGGTTTCTTTCACAGTATTGAGTTCAGTCTGTCTTTTGGGGGGCCACAATTCAACCCACAACAGATGGTATGGTTTTTATTTTATTCTATCTTGAGGTTTTATTTATTTGAGACAGAGAGAGAGGGAGATAGTGAGAGAGAGCATGAGCCGGGGAGAGGGGCAAAGGGAAAGGGAGGAGCAGGGAGTCCAATATGGGGCTCGATCCTAGGACCCCAGGAGCATGACCCAAGCCAAAGGCAGATGTTTTAACTAACTGAACCATTCAGGCACCCCAGGATGGTATGGTTTTGGCAACTTTTGTAAGTTTCTGCAGTTTAATGGGATTACATTTTTATTACACACAAGATACTTCTCAGTGGCTTAAAACATAATACAAATATGTATTTCATTGAGCCGTCTAACAAATCTGAATAAATACATTTTCAATCCAGGCAGTTGCTTTTTGTATTTCTCATATCTCATAGGTATGTGTGTGGATATCACTTTGCCCAGCCACAGCTGGGTGAGGCTAAGGGTGAAATGGCTGCAGCAGAGCTAAAACTAAGGTGTAAGTTTGAGAAAAAACAAAGCTGTTAATGGTTGAAACCGCATTATGTACTGCTGTTTGTTGCTAGTTTAAATGGAGTTAAGAGAGGGAATATTAGGTCATTTACTTACTAAAGAAACTGACCAGTTGGGGAATTGGCTGCTTCCATGAGAGAGAGGATGGAGCATGATAAGAAGTAGACCAGAGCAGCCAGTTTATTTTGCATGCAAGTTTGAGTTGTTAGCCTGGGAAATAGCAAGCTCAGATTGGAGTCATAATTTTACTTATCTGGAGAGGGTGCAACTTAATACAATGGAAGATTGTAGTCCAGAACTCATTCTGTAAGAATGCTGCTCTGCTGGCTCTGCTCATTCCAGCAGCATAAACTGTAAATTATCGTCCGTCCATGGGTTTGATTATGAAGTGGAATTATTTGGGCAGGCTAGTGTTTGGATACTTTGTTTTGTTATGTTTAACGTTGGAACTCTGCCACTGATTCTCAATGTGATATATTTTTTAAAAATTTGTTTATTCATTTGAGAGAGAGAGAGAAAGCATGAGGAGAGAGGCCAGGGAGAGGCAAAGGGAGATGGGGAGGGAATCTCAAGCAGACTCCCCGCTGAGCTGGAGGCTGGGCTCCATCTCCCCACCCTGAGATCATGACCTGAGCCAAAAGAGAAGAGTCTGATGCTCTACCGACTGAACCACCCAAGCACGCCCTTCAGTGTGATATTTACATTCATTTTGGAAGCACTGTATTTAATAATATAAAAGTCAGTGAAATTGGGATATAGATTTTAAATATTGTCTTTGATTAAAACGATGGTGTCTTCATAATATAAAGTCAAGGACTAAAAGGTGACATAAAATGGAGTACCTATAAAAAGAAAAAAGAGATGCTTCAACTAAAAAGAAAAAAACGACATAGAAAATTAAGCAAAGAACATGAATAGTTAAATTCTTCAAAGAAGATACGTTGATGGCCAGTAAATATGTATTAAAGATGCTTAATCTTAAGGTAATGCATATTAAAACAATAAATGATTTTTTTTTTTTGCCTTTTATGAGTTTGTGGGAAAGTAGATTCTTTTATATACTGAAGGTGACGTAACCATTTTGTGAAACCAGTTTGGTAGTATATATCAAAATTTAAAAGGCACAAACCCTTTGACATTCCATTTCTGTTTCTAGGAAGTTATTCCCATTTTATGATTGGTCTACTCATATACTTATTCCGCATATCAGAGATTTAAAATTTATTTTTATTTATATAATTTCTAAATATGATAAACTACTTCATTGTCCTATTTAAAGTATTTGCCTTTTTTCTAAATGGCCCATTTAAACACTAGATAGAAGTTTCAATTTATATATTTAAACCTGTTTCTTTTTAAAATTTTCCTTCAGTTTTTAAGCTTAAATAGCCCTCACTACTTTAAAAATTTCATAAATACTTAATTTTAGTTCTTTGTATTTTTCCATTTGTCTTCTAAAATTTTAACTCTTAATTTGGGGAGGGAGGGGTACCAGATTGCTGACTAGTTATTCCAGCATTGCTTATTGACAATTCTCCCTCTCTTCTCCTTCCACAGCTAGTAAGTTGTTTTATGTATTATATTAGCGTTCATTTTGGGGTGAGCCTGTTCTGTATCAGTTTGCCAGTTCTCTTGCTAAATTCACCCTATTTTAACAAGTTTGTTTAAAAAAATGGGTGGCTCAGTCGGATGGACGTGTGCCTACAGCTCTGGTTGTGATACTTGGAGTCCTGGGATCAAGTCCACATCAAGCTCCTTGCTTGGCCTCCTTTTCCGTCTACCTGTGCTCTTTCTCTCTCTCTCTCTCTCTGACAAATAAATAAAATATTTTTAAAACTTTATTAAAAAATTAAAATTCAGTAACTTAATTTAGAAAACTAAAAAACCTTGCCTATTATTGCTGAGAAAATATGGAAAACTTTTATCAAGTTCAAAAACTTTTTTGTGATTTTATTGTCATTTGTACCAAACTTGAAATTTTGGAAACATTTGCCATTTATGTATTTAATTTTCTCAGTAAAAATTGGCATGTCTTACCTTAGCAACTATTTCAGCTTTCTTTGTATCTCAATATTTATTGTAAACTATATAATTTTCCTATTACAATATTTCCTAGGTCGTTTTACATTTTGATACTATTGTGAATGAGATCTCTTTTTACATTTTCTATCTTGTTTTTGTTAGGCTATTTTAAGAGTTCCATAGATCTCATGTATACATATTTAGCTTGTTTCACATAAACATAAATTCTTTCATGTAATTTTAAAATTAAGTATTTCTAAATTGTTCATAGTGTTTTAAATTCTTCTTTCAGGCCTTCTAGATATATAGTTATATCTCCCATACTACTGAAACTTTACTTTTACTTTTATGAAGTTCCCGTCATATAGTGTATATCAGTGTGTAAATATTTGCTAAATAAATGAATGATAAGTAGAGAAAGCACTAGAAGAATATAGTGACTGTCTTTGGGTGATATTTTTATTTTCTCTCTATTTTCTACTTGTCTACATATCTCGGGTTTTTTAGAGTAACTATCTTATATTTCCGTAAGTGGAGAAAAGCAACTTTAAGGAAAAAAACTTAACATGTAAGCTTTATTTCTTAACCGGTGTCAAAGGACATTTTATCATTTTAGTAGAGTCGATTGGATGTTTCCTATAAATCACAACCTTGAGGAATGATCTATGAGGACACGACATTGAACCCAAGAACAGGAAGCAGGATTGTCATAAGGAAGATAGTGGGAACCTACGCAAATCCACAACATTTTTTGGTTTTGCTTATTTTATGACTTGACTCTGGTTTACATGCAGTCTTGAGGAAGAACACATCTAACTGCAGGTTTTGTATTTATCTGGCTTTTTTTTTTTTAAGATTTATTTATTTTAGAAAGTGAGGAACAGAGGGAGGGAATCTTTCAAGCAGACTCTCTGCTGAGCAGGGCTCAGATTCCCACCACCCATATGATCATGACCTCAGCCAAAACCAAGAGTCAGACGCTCAACTGACTGAACCACCCAGGTGCACCTCCTCTGACCCTTTTTTGGGGGATACCTCAACCCAGAGTGAATCCTAGTTCTGGAGCAGAATTCACAGGAATCTCAACTGTCTCAGCAACAGATAACTTTTACTCTGTCTTCTAATGTGAATGGGTCAGTTGAATTACGCATTCTGTATGCCCAAGGTTTCAGTAAAAGCCTATTTTTACTGAGCTGATATGCCCCTCTGACCTTCCTCCTGGGTGTAGTAGCTTGCCTCTGGATTATGGCTTTACTAACTAGGGATAGGTCTTTTGGGGCAGGAAAGACAGAATTGAGTCTCAGGCAGTTAATCCCCCATATTTTCCCTAACTGAAGAGGATATGCTGCTTATATAGCTCTGATGTCTAATCTAGGTGTGTTGAATGTACTGCTTTGCCCCCCTGAAACAGAGCTATCCTCATCATTTTGATAGCCTTTCAAATCATGGCATGTACCTTTGACATTCACTTGCTCTCTTTGTTTTCCATATTTAGAAATAATCTGAGTGTTATGTTTAACTGATACACATTGGTTCAATCGTAAGTGTTATTTAAAACTTTTTAAGTAGAATTTTTAAATACTTTCTAACTTGAAATTATAGATTAACAGAAAATTGCAAAGATAATACAGAGAGATGCTGTAATACTCTACCAGGTTGTCCCAGTGGCTGCATTTTACATAACTAGTGTACAACTTCAAAACCAAGAAATTGATTTCTGTACTGTATGCATGTTTAGCAGTCTGTGTCATTTTGTCGTGTGTGTAGATTCCTGTAACCACCACCATAGTCAAGATACAGAACTATTCTGTTACCACTAAGATTTCCCTCATGCCCCCCCTTTATAATCACACCATGTGTTGGTAGTCCCCAAGACTGTGCCCAGGTTTGGTAATTTGATAGAAGGACTCATAGGACTCCTGTACTCCTGGCTGTGTTTTGTTTTTCTTAATTTAATTAATTAATTTATTTGACAGAGACACAGCAAGAGAGGGAACACAAGCAAGGGGAGTGGGAGAGGGAGAAGCAGGCTTCCCACAGAGCAGGGAACCTGATGCAGGATTCATTCCCAGGACCCCGGAATCATGACCTGAGCCAAAGGCAAGACACTTAATGACTGAACCACCCAGGCACCTCTCCTGGCTATGTTTTTTATACCTAGTGAAAGGATATAGAGCAGGATCAGTAAAGGAAAATGGTGCATTGGACAGAGTTTGGAGGATACCAGGCATGAGCCTCCAAGTCTTTTCCCAGTCAAGACACAGAGTGTGTTTAATCCCCTAGCAACAAATTGTAGCAACATCTGTGAGGTGTTTTCTGTTCAGGGAAACCCAGTTAAGCCTTGAGTTCCAGGGATTTTATTGAAGGTTGGTCAGACAGGCACAACTACCTTCATGATTGACCACAGTTAATGTAACTCTAGACCCCCAGAAAGAAAGCAGGTGTTCACCATACATCACACTATTTGCATGAACTGCCTAAACAAGATGGTATAGTGCAGCTTGAAGCTCCAAGCATACAAAACACAAGGACACATCCAAGACCTCCATTCCCTTAGAAGTTGACCAAGAGCCAGTCACATAATAAGCAGGCCCTTCTGAGAATGTGCGTGATGCATGATTTTTTTTTTTTTAAAGAAATTTATCCTGCTTGGTTAACTCTTTCCCTTCCCTCCCTTGTTAGACATGTATAGGATAGAGAAAAATAATGCTGAGCCACTGTGGAGGTTGGAGAGGTACTACTTGAGATAGAGTGGCCAGGGAAGGCCTTTCTGGAAGTGTGACGTGAAAGCCGAGGCCTTCGTGATGGGAAAGTATTCACCATGCGAACAGCAGGGTACACAGCATTCTAGACATTGGAACACAAGTGCAAAGGGCCCCAAAAAGACAAATGGAAAGGAGGCTTGTGTTAGTTTACTGTTGTTGCCATAACATATTGCCATAAATTTAGCAGCTTGAAAGAACACCCATTTATTATCCCAAAGTTCTGTAAGTCAGAACTCTTGGCTAGCTCAAGTTGGGTACTCTGTTAAGGATCTCTAGAGGTCAAAATTAAGGAGTCGGCCAGCCTGGGCTCTTATCTAGAGGCTGTGTGGAAAATCTGCTTCCAGACTCATGCTGGCAGAATTGAGTTCCATGTGGTTATAGCACTGAGGTTATAGCTTCATTTCTTTGCTGGCTTGTCAGCCAGGGGTTATTTTCAGCTTCTAGAAGCCACCCATATTCCTTGGCTTATAGTCTTGTCCACCTTCAAAGCTGATAGTTCTTTGAATCTGACTTCCCATTCTGCCTGCCTTCTCTGATTTTTACAGGTATACCTGTTTCATTGCTCTTTGCTTTATTGAGTGTTACAAATACTGCATTTTTTTTAAATTGAAGGTTTGTAAGGCAACCCTGCATTGAACAAATCTGTTGGCACCATTTTTCCAACAGCATTTGCTCACTTCATGTTTCTGTGTCACAAGATATGGTAATTCTTGGAATACTTCAAATGTTTTCATTATTTGTTATATCTGTGGTCCGTGATTACAACTCACTGAAAGCTCAAATGGTCGTTAGCAGCTTTTACCAGTTTTTTTTTTTTTTTTTAGAAATAAAGTGTTTTTAATTTAAGGTGTAAATTTTCTTTTAGGTATGATACTATTAAACACTTCATAGACTACAGTATAGTCTAAACCTAACATTTACATGCATTGGGAAACCAAAACACTTATTTGACTCACTTTATTATGACATTTGCTTTATTGTGGTAGTCTGAGACTCAACCTGCAATATATCCAAGATATACCTGTGATTTATTTATTTTATTTATTTTTTTAAAAGATGTTATTCACTTTCTAAAAAAGAGATTTTATTTATTTATTTGACAGAGAGAGATCACAAGTAGGCAGAGAGGCCAGCCGGGGTTGGGGGGGTGGAGCAGGCTCCCTGCTTGATTCGGTGCTTGATCCCACGACCCTGGGATTATGACCTGAGCTGAAGGCAGAGAGGCCCAACCCACTGAGCCACCCAGGTGCCCCAAGATGTTACTCATTTTTGAGAGAGAGACAGAGACAGAGAGAGAAAAGCAGGGGCAGAGGGAGAGGGAGAAGGAGACTCCCCCGAGCTGGGAGCTCGACATGGGGCTCGATCCCAGGACCTGGAGATCATGACATGAGCCAAAGGCAGACACTTAACCATATGAGTTACCCAGGTGCCCCTACATCTATATTTTAAAAACAACATTAGGCATATCATTTACATATCATAGAACTCAGCTATTTAAAGGTCAAACAATTCAGTGGCAACTGTCGTGACGCCAACTTTAGAATATTTTCATCATCTCAAAAAAAAAAAAAGAACCTCATACTCCTTTATTTCCATTCTCTCCCCCTTAGTCCTAAGCAACTGTTAATCTGCTTTCTGTCTTTATAGATTTACCTGTTCTGGACCTTCATAAGAAGGGGATCATATAATAGGTGGTTTTTTATCACTGGCTTCATTCACTTAGCTTAATGTTTTCAAGGTTGATCTTGTTGTGGCATATATCGGTACTTAATTCCTTTTTACGACCAGGTGATACCCCCCTTGTATGGATATACTACAGTTTGTTTATCCATTTATCAGTTGATGAAAATTTGGGTAATTTTCACCTTTTGGCTATTGTGGATAATGTTGTTGTTTTATAAACATTTGTTACAGGGGTGCCTGGGTGGCTCAGTCCATTAAGCATCTGCCTTCAGCTCAGGTCATGACACCAGGGTCCTGGAATCAAGCTCCACGTTGGTCTCCGTGTTTGGCAGAGTCTAGTCTGCTTCTCCCTCTCCCTCTGAGCCACCCTCCTATGACATGCTCGTGTTTGATGCAGTCACATTTGCCTATTTTTTCTTTTGTTGCTTATGCTACTATTGGTGTCATATCTAAGAAATTGTTGCCAAATCTGATGTCATGAAGTTTTTTCCCTGTTTTCTTCTTTTTATAGTTTCATGTATTACATTTAGGTCTTTAATCTAATATTAGTCCTTTCTTATTTTTCTTTATATTATATCCTATCATATTGTTCTTTATATTATTGAGAAGGAAATAAGAAGTGTTTTCTTCAGTATGACTATTATGTCAGGACCAGCCTGCCTGCCTCCCTCCCTCCTTCCTTCTCTCCCTCCCTCCCTTCTTCCTTCTCTCCCTCCCTCCCTTCCAGGTTTTAAGTAATCCCTACATCCAGTGTGGGGCTCAAACCCACAACCCCGAGATCAAGATCCCATGCTCCACCAACTGAGCCAGCCAGGTACCCTAGGAACTTGTTATATTTAAATTATTTTTCCTTCCCCCTCAGCCTTCCTTCCCTGCCTTAATAGCTTAAAGATTATGGACTCACATTTTTGTTCTTAATTGCTGTGCTGATAGAAGAATGATAGTGAATTCATTTGCAATATCACTTTCTTATTTATTTGATTAGCAGGAAGAAGATGAGCCTTAAGTCTGAACGCCGAGGAATTCATGTGGATCAGTCAGAGCTCCTATGCAAAAAAGGATGTGGTTACTATGGCAACCCTGCTTGGCAGGGTTTCTGCTCCAAATGCTGGAGGGAAGAGTACCACAAAGCAAGGCAGAAGCAGATTCAGGAGGATTGGGAACTGGCAGAGCGGTAAAAGGACTTAAATAGGGGTGGTTCAACTGTGATACGATTGAATATACAGTTCTGTCATTGTCAAAATCCATTTTTCTCTCTTGTGAGCTATCAGCAAGTCAGCTTAATATTAAGAGAAATGAATTTTTTTACCCTTTTCTTCTCAGTCAGCATTTAATAAATAGCTTTCAGTGATTTCTTCATTTTCGTCTTTGTCTTTTAATTATTTTGTGTTTAGAGTGTGTAGTCTGAGTTCTCTAATATAGATAATGGGCTTCTTGGACTAGAAGAATGCAAATACACATACTTCATAGTGAAGGTTAACTGAGGTAGTATCTATGATGTCCCTAGCACAGGGCTCGGCGCATGGCTCTCATCAGACATCATTTTCCTTATTTTTGTAATATATCTAGCATGGCATCTGATATGGTGATAAACACAATAGTATAAACTTGTTGATTTGTATACATGACCCTTGCATTTTGGAAATTTTACTTTTTCTTAAAAATGGGGTTTGTCAGTGAAAAGTAGTTTATATTACCCAGAAATATGATTATGGTAAAAACTAAAAGATGGAATGGCTGGTGAGCATAGGGATGAATAAAATACCATGCATGATGTTAATCTTTTGCCAAAATAGCCTAGTAATGGTAAAATTTCTCCATAAAAGAAAGACTGAACTCTTACAGCTTTTGCTCGTCTTTTTTTTTTTTTTTTAAATATCTAATCAACCAAATTTGTTGAGTGACCACCTTGCTAGCATTTGTGGTGAACTCAGAATTATAATACATGCTCACTGCTTTCAGTAACTCTATGGTCAAAGGCAGAAAATGTAGACATAGAACATTAACTATTTCATCCGGTTTCCCACTGCACAGCTGATATTCTCAGTAACTGATCCTATTTCATGAAGAAAGTAGAGGTCAGTAGGCATCAATTCCCTTAGCTTTCTCCCCTCTCCACAGCAAAATGCACTAATATCTTTATGTTAACTTCTTTTTTATCCGAGAGAGAGGTATGTCCCCATTCTATTCTCAAACTAACACTTCTACCTGTGATTGCCTTGCTCTTTCTTACTGCTTCCATTTGTGACCCTGCTTGAGATTTCCTATAATACTGTTTCTCAAATTTGAACAAGCATGAGAATCACCTGGAAAGCTTAGAAAAAGAGGCATCACTGGATCTCTCCTCAGAGCCTCTGACTTGAGTATGGTAGGAGTGCGGTCTGAGAATTTGCATTTCTAACAAGTTCCCCAGGTGATGCTGCTAAGGACAGCCTCCCACACTATCTATAACTAATTGAGTGATAAGTAGAACTTATTCCAGCTCAGAGAAGTCTTTTGAATTTCATTCACCCTTTCTTAGTTACCTGGTCTTTATTTTCTCTCACTTAAATCTTTGTATTATATATTCTTAATTATTGCCCCTCAAGTTATCACATAGCTGCCTGCATTATTTTTCTAAAGCACAGATCTGATAATGGTAATTTATTGGATTTACAGGCATTCTTGGCTCCCCACCACATGGTGAAATCTAGGATTATAATGGACTTAGCAGTCAAGGTTTCTTACCATCTGGTCACACCATCAGTGACTTTGCTAAACTTAGTCCGCAGAAGAAACCACATGCCTTCATATTTGTTGTTCCCTCTCCCTGGAATGTCCTTTCACTCAGTGGAACCTTGTTCATCTCTTAAGATCAGCCTAAATGTCACCATTGTAAAACCTTGGGCTTCTCTAGCAGATTAAGTTGTTCTTCTCTATGTTCTCATAGCAGTTGGGTTTTACTCTCTCTACTATAGGAGCTATCACATTATATGGTAATTATCTACTTATCTATTTCTCTTTTTCAACCTTGAGCTTGTTAGTAGAAAGGACTAGAGTTTAGTTCTTTTATGTAACCTTAGTTGCCTTTAGTCACAGTTGCTAAATGAATATGATCCATGGAGAAGGTCCCCTTTGAAGTCTAGGATCGTGTAGGGATACTTTCATATCAGACACCTCAGACCTGTTTTGTGTGTTTAGCCTCCAGTTTTAGAACTTCTAGATCCCCCTGCAGTTCATGGAGTAATAACTTCAGATACAAGGAAAACTTAGAGGAGGTCTGGCTCATTCTTAATCCTCTCTTGAATTGCAGACTTCAGCGGGAGGAGGAAGAGGCCTTTGCCAGCAGTCAGAGCAGCCAAGGGGCCCAATCCCTCACATTTTCCAAATTTGAAGAAAAGAAAACCAATGAGAAGACCCGCAAGGTTACCACAGTAAAGAAATTCTTCAGTGCTTCATCCAGGGTTGGATCAAAAAAGGGTAATTTTCCAGTTCTTTTTTTTCTCTGCTCAAATGAGATAGAGAGTAGATCCACAGTGCATATGGGTTCTGCTTTTTAATTTCTGTAAGCATTCAGGGAATATCAACCCAGATTTGAAACTGAAATGGGGTTTAAGAGTCAGGCAATATATAAAACCAAAAATCTTTAGTTGGAAGACATCGTGTGTTGGAGAAGCTTATTTATTACTCTATAGGACTACAAAAATATAGGTTTTTTTTTTGTTTGTTTGTTTGTTTTTTTTTTAAAGATTTTATTTATTTATTTGAGAGAGAGAAAGTGAGAGGATGAGAGGAGCGAAGGTCAGAGAGAGAAGCAGACTCCCTGTGGAGCTGGGAGCCCCATGCGGGACTCGATCCCGGGACTCCAGGATCATGACCTGGGCCGAAGACAGCTGCTTAACCAACTGAGCCACCCAGGCGCCCCCAAAAATATAGTTTTGTTTATAAAATGCATTGCCATCCAAATGTATATCTTTTGGGATGTTTTATTTTATTTTTTTTAATTTTTGGATTCTGGTTTATTCTCCTTTGTATAATATCCTTACTAAACTTACCTTATCAGAAATGACGCTTTCTAGGCTTAAAGTACCTAAAAAGAGGTTTTCTGAGTGCTTGAGAGACAGCTTGCATCTTGAAGAAATATATAGAGAACATATAGGAAAGGACTTGCTTTGGGCTTTTGGAGGGGTGAAAGTCTGCCATAGTAGGTATTTTCTAATGCATGGGTTTATATGTACATTATCTTTTTCATCTGCTTTTTAAAATGCTATATACCCTGTAAAAGGATTGTCACTAAAGTTAAATGTGTTCTACCGGTCAGCAGATAGCTAGTTGAAGCGACCTTCCTGGAAGCAAGAAAGAAGGTCTGTTGTCAGGGCTTAGTCTTTGAAACTTTATGTTGGTTATCAGTTATGCAGTAAATTTGAAATGGTAATGGAGATAAGGCTGATGCTATCAGAAAAGATGTTCTCTTGGACAAACCTCACCACCTGAGGTAATTGTCAGGAGGTTTTTTTTTTTTGTTGTGTTTTTGTATTTGAGTAATAATATCACACCTTAAGATATTTCCTGGTCTTTCAGAGTTAATGGCTATTGTTTTGTTTTATTAGAAAGAAAGATTGCTTCTTAACCAAAATATAGCCCTTCTCTTTAATAAAAGCAAACCTTTTTTGTTGTTGTTAAGATTTTATTTATTAATTTTTCAGAGAGAGAAAGGCAAATGCCTAAGCAAGGGGAGCAGCAGGCGAAGGGAGAAGCAGGCTCCCGGCTGAGCAAGGAGCCTGATAGGGGTCTTGATCCCAGGACCCTCAGACCTGGGCTGAAGGCAGACCCTTAACGAACTGAGCCACCCAGGTGTCCCAATAAAAGCAAACCTTTAAATAATCTTTTTGTTCATATGATTAATTTGGAGTTGTTTCTTGATTGGCTGTCACTCATGGTCGTTTTCTCTACTGTAATTAGAAGGGGAATTAGCACCTATTAGAGATTAAATTAAGGATGAATTTGTCTTATAATTATTTATTAGGAGGTAGGTAGCAGGGTGGTTAAATGCATAAGCTTTGGAGTCCCCTTGTGTTGAGTCTCAGGTCTGTGCTTTACTAGCCATTGTGACCTTGAGCAAGTTAATCTCTTTAAGCTTTGTTCTGAGGGACTGTAATACCCACTGTAGGCATGTCTTAAGAATTAAACAAGTTGATGCAATTAAAAGAGTTCAGACTAGGGGCGCCTGGGTGGCTCAGTGGGTTGAAGCCTCTGCCTTCAGCTCGGGTCATGATCTCGGGGTCCTGGGATCAAGC
>CM053621.1:19710377-19771986 GCA_028646535.1 Procyon lotor
TCTCCTAACTCCTGGTTTCCTTTTTTTTCTACTATATCCCTTGATCTCTAGTAAATGTGGGTGTGTGTGTATAACTATATCTGTGTCTATATCTATGGAAAGATATTTGGCAAGGTTTCTATTCTTGAAGTGCGTCATAGTCATAGTCGGTGACTATCCTTGGTACTTCTAAAAAATGATATCCTAAGCATGTCTGTACAGTGTGCATTATATTATGAAAGGAGATTTGTACTTTAAAAGTTCTAAGTTGTTTTTATTTTTAAAAATTTTATTGGTATACTTCTTAGCTTCTTTTCAAATGGTAGATTATTACCTTAGATTTTTAATCTTTAGTTGGCTTTGGTCTATAAAAAGCATAGGGAGATAAAGACCTCAAAGTATTGAAAAAAATTAATGTGTGTGTATTTGAAAAGAAGATCCTATTTGATCTTTACAGCCTGCTTATGTAACTTTGCCAGATGAACTTTGCTTTTCAGACTAATTATTTGATCTTCGCCTGTGGATAAAGTTAGCCTATACTAAATGTGGTTTTAATTTATTGAGTCTTAATTAAAATAGGCTTTTGTGTTCTGTATTCTCTACTTTATTAATACATGATGCCTTTGCTCTTGATATTTTTCTTTCTTCTGTCGGTGGCATGAAAGAAAGCTCTTAAACCAAGGCAGGTTACCGTCTGGTCACATCATCAGTTACTTTGCTAAACTTACTCTTAGTCTAAAAAAAAAAATTTAGCCTTCGAAGGAGTTTGAAGAATATTTAATATCCTGTTAGTAGTTGGATGCCCTTCAGAGAAGGTTAATGGAATAGCTTGGTTAAAAACTCAGGGAGTTTACTTAGTTTTTAAATTTCCAAAGTAAGGTTGAGTGAGCTATTATAGCTTACAGAGTAAGTCATAGTTGGTTGGCCAAGTTGAAATACTTTCTCATACATTTTGAAAGCCCCTTTTCTTTTAGAGCTCAAGTAGACTGTTGCTGACCTGAGTAGAATCTTGTATGCATCTTTCAGAAACTAATCTAAAGGCAGTACTCATAGGAAGAATATCTTCTCTTTTTTTTAGAGTTAAAATTCCAATTTTTCCACCCAAATAGATTCTAAATACTAATCTTCACTAAAGTGAACTCAAGGGTTCCTTGGAGAAAAGACTGATTCAAGGGCTGGAGCAGGGAAAGAAGGGCTTCCCAAAATTTGGGGACATGTCAAAGACTCAGAAGTCAGCTTCTGTCAGTTTCTATTGGCCAATTTTGAGTATTAAATAAGAACAGTAAATGGAACGTCACTGATTGAATAAAACAATCCATTAGTCCTTCCAACTAATAAGAGATAAATAAAGGAGAAGAGAAGGCTCTTTTTTTTTTTTTTTTTTTAAGATTTGTTAATTTATTTTAGAGAGGGTGCTCAGGAGTACAGGCGGGGAGGTGGAGGGACAGAGGGAAAGGGAGAGAGAATCTTGAGCAGACTCCCTGCTGAGCAGGGCAGGCGATGTGGATAGGGATGCAGGTGTAGGGCTTGATCTCATGACCCTGAGATCATGATCTGAGCTGAAATCAGGAGTTGGACACTTAACTGACTGAGCAACCCAGGTGCCCAGAGAAACATTTTTTTCTTTACCATAGAATATTGACTAATAAATATGAAAGGAGTAATGGAGATATGAAATCACCATTTTGCAGTCATCGTAGTAAGAATTGATTCAGGCAGATTTCATCAATGGATGCTAAATCTGGGGTGAGAACAGAGAGTTTCCTGAGGAACAAATTACGAACATGATCTCAAATTGACTCCCATGACTAATTAATTAATTACAAATAGAGAAATGGTAACCATGTAATTGTGGGAAATGGACATTATGTGCCTCCAGATATGATACTCTGAGAAGAACATATCATGAATTATGTCATATTTAAGCTGAAAAATTATAACCCAAATCCAGTCATGAGGAAACAGCAGAGAAACCCAAATTGAGGGGTATTCAATGAAATGACTTGCCTGTATTCTTTAAAATTGTCAATGTTAACGAAAACAAAGGAAGGCTGGGAGTCCTTAGAGGTTAAAGGAGACTAAGTATGCCACCACCAGGTGAATACATGACCCTCAATTGAATTCTGTGTAAGAAAAAAACACACACTTATTCAGGAACTATACAGTAGTAATGTAAAAGCATTTTCTTATTATTAGGAAACATGCATATTAAGGGATAAAGAGCATGATATATACAATTTATCTGAAAAATTTTAGAAAAAAATAATAGTGAAGTAGTAAAGTGTTATAATTTTGTGAATCTGAGTAAAGGGTATAAAGAAATTATTTTTAAAAAGATTTATTTATTTATTTATTTATTTATTTATTTATTTATTTATTTATTTAAAAGGTTTTATTTATTTATTTGACAGAGGGAGATACTGAGACAGGGAACACAAGCAGGGGGAGTGAGAAAGGGAGAAGCATGCTTCCGGCTGAGTGGGGAGCCTGGTGTAGGGCTCAATCCCAGGACCCTGGGATCGTGACCTGAGCCAAGGCAGACGCTTAATGACTGAGCCACCCAGGTGTCCCTGATTTATGTATGGAGTGGGGGGTTGGAGAGGAAGAGAGAGACTCTGCAACAGACTCTCCACTGAGTGCCAGAGCCCAGTGGGGGCTCAGTCTCACGACCCTGAAATTATAACCTGAGCCAAAACCAAGAGTCAGATACTTAACTGACTAAACCACCGAGACACCCCTAGAGAAATTCTTTGTGACATTCTGGCAGCTTTTCTGTAAATTTGAGGTTATTTCAGAATAAGTCTTAAAACTATAATCCTCCACATTCAGTGCTCCCAAGACCTGGACTTCAGATATTAATTAAGTAGAAGTATAGTGTTGATTGAGTTGTCTGAAGGATCACTAATGAATTGCTACCTTAATCATGAGGGCCACTTTGGCATTTAGATGAAGCTGAGGTAATGATTGCCCAAGTTGAATTTAGAACTGATTTTATAATCGTGACTATTTTCTGATTATCATTGCTAAGGACTATGAGAAATTTGTTCCCTGTTACTACATATTTAGTGTCATTTATTATTTGACATGAACTGGGTGGCCAACAATTCAGTCCTTTCTCTAACACTAACTACGCAGAGTCAGCACAAACTCCACAGCACAAAACCCACAGGCTCTGCACCATAAGACTGTCCCCACCCCAGAGGCCAGTTGCAGCCCTCAGGAGTCGGGGCACCCAAACTTCTGACCAGCCAGCTGGAAGTTGGGGATTCCCACGAGCCTCTCCTCAGGTTTGACAGTTTGTTAGAATGACTCCCAGAACTCAGGAAAACACTCTATTTTATGGTTTATTATAAAAAATACAGCACAGGAATAGCCAAATGGAAGATATGCATAGGACAAGGTGTGGGGCAGGGGATGGGGGGAACACCAAGCTATCATGTCCTCTCTGAGTGGGCCATACACCCAGCATCTCAATATATTCACCAATATGGAAACTTAGAGGAGTTTTTATGGCAGCTTCATTAAATCATTGGTAATCAAAAGTCTCCATCCCCCTCCCTTCTGAAAAGTCAGAAGTTGGGTTGGTAGGGTGAGTGGGACATAAAGTTTCAACCCTCCGATTGCAGGGTTGATTCCTCTGGTTGGTGACTAGCCTCTCTTTAGATAGCCCTAAGCTATGTAGGGGCCCACAAGAGTCGCTTCATTAGAATAAATTCAGAAAAGGAAAGAAGAAAGGGGCTTGTTAGAAATAAAAACAGATGTTCAGGGGGCGCTGGAGTGGGTCAGTCGGTTAAGCATCTTTCCTTGGGGCTTAGGTCATGATCCCAGGGTGCTCGGCAGGAGGCCTGCTTCTCCCTCTACCACTTCCTCTGCTTGTGTTCCCTCTCGCACGGTGTCTCTGTCAAATAAATAAAATCTTAAACAAAAACAAAACAAAAACAGACGCTCTTCTCAGCTCTGTAACTCAGGAAGTTTCAGGGGTTTTAGGAGTTCTGTCCGGGGAAGCCGGGTGAAGGGACCAAATATATATTTCTTACTGTGCTGCAGACTATCTTCCTTTTAGTTCACATTATATAACTGTAGTCAGAACCACTGAAAAAGTAAGGAGAACTGTGATATTCTACTGAGCCGCCTCTATTTTGTTTGGATAATCTAAGAAACATGGGCTTTTTCAGTAATTTTTTTTTAACATTGAGATGTAAAATGTTTCAGTACTAGAAATGGTGTTAGGCATCTTTACTACATGATCATTTTTTTTTTTTTTTTTTGGTAATTGACATATTCAGGTTGTCTTTACTCTTTCACACTTATTCTTAAACTTAGGTTTTGCTTTTACATCTTTACTACATTATCATGTTCTTTTTTTGGTAATTGACATATTCAGGTTGTCTTTACTCTTTCACACTTAAACTTAGGTTTTGCTTTTACATCTTTACTACATTATCATGTTCTTTTTTTTGGTAATTGACATATTCAGGTTGTCTTTACTCTTTCACACCTATTCTTAAACTTAGGTTTTGCTTTTACAGGTTTACTTTGTATTTACTTTGTATATCAAAGATTTAACTGGATTTAATATGTGATCTGCCTTTGCAGACAGCTTTATATCGTAGGTCCTGAATTGATATTCATTGATTGTCTTAAATAGGAATAAATAGATGCTGTAATAATAGTAGAGACATTATGGTGTGGTTGTAAAGAATTTGGGCTTGGAAATTAAGTATGTCTGGTTTCAGATTCCAGCTTTTCCTCTACATGTGTTACTTGAGGCACATATGTTGACTTAACCTCTGTAACCTCAGTAAATATATGGCTTAAAATGGTATATGATTTCAAGAATCTAAATTTTTAAGGATTAATGAGAATGTATAGTAAGGCACAGTGTCTGCAATTATGAAAATTCTTGAATGATAGCTGTAAATTACCATTATAATTCAAAAGCATGTATTAGTCTGCTCAGGAAGACTTTATTTTTATTTCTTAAAACATTTTATTTTTTAAGATTTTATTTATTTATTTGACAGAGAAAGCACGAGCAGGGGATAGAGGCAGAGGGAGAGGAAGAAACAGATCCCCCCACTGAGCAGGCAGCCTGAGGACAGGTGGCTCTATCCCAGGACCCTGGGATCATGACCTGAGCCAAAGGCAGGTGCCCCTAACTTTTTATTTAAATTCCAGTTAGTTAACATACACAGTGTAATAATATTAGTTTCAGATATAGTGATTCAGCACTTCCGTACAAACCCTGTGCTCATCATGACAAATCCCCATCACATATTCAAGCCACCCTCCTCACCTCCCCTCTGGTAGTTAGGTAGTTAGTCTGTAGTTAGTCTGTTTCTTGTTTTGCCTCTCTCTCTCTCTCTCTCTCTCTCTCTCTTTCTCTCTCTCTTTCTCTCTCTCTCTCTCTTTTTCTTTCTCCCCCCTTCTTCTCCCTTTGCTTATTTGTTTTGTTTCTTAAATTCCACATATGAGTAAAATCATATGGTATTTGTCTTTCTCTGACTGACTTATTTTACTTAGCATGATACTCTCTAGCTCCATCAGTGTGCAGATGGCAAGATTTCATTCTTTTTATGGCTAATATTCCATTGTATATATGTGCAGCATCTTCCTTATCCATTTGTCAGTCAGTAGACATGGACTATTTCCATAATTTGGCTATTGTAGATAATGCTACTATAAATATCAGGATGCATGTATACCTTTGAATTAGTATTTTTGTATTCTTTGGGTAAATACCTGGTAGTGTAATGCCTGGATTGTAGTGTTAGTTCTATTTTTAACTTAAAAAAAAAAATTATTAGAGAGCACAAGCAGGGAGAGTGGCAGGCAGAGGGAGAGGGAGAAGCAGGCTCCTTGGAGCCTGATGCGGGGCTCAATCCCAGGACCCTGGGATCATGACCTGAGCAGAAGGCAGATGCTTAACTGACTGAGCCACCCAGGTGCCCCTATTTTTAACTTTTTGAGGAACCTTGCTAAAGAAGACTTTTTAAAAAAAAGATTTTATTTATTTATTTGAGCACATGTACATGGGAGGAGGGGCACAGGGAGAGAGAATCTCAAGCAGACTCCACTGTAAGTGTGGAGCCTGTCATTGGGCCCGATCTCATGATCCTGAGATTATGACCTGAGCTGAAATCAAGAGTTGGACGCTTAACCAACTGAGCTACCCAGGCGCCCCAGGAAGACTTTTTAAATGGAGTGTGTAGATGGGGTAATGAAAAGCTTGATACTCATGGCAGACTCACTATTCTTGAATATAATATTGTATGTAATATTATAAATATATACTAATATTTGATATTAAATATAATAAATATTTATATTATGTAACATATATAGTGTATATATATGTACATTATATTCTTCTCTTCTGAATACCCGTTGGGCCTCATCTTCTTCCTCTGTACCTGAACTCTACCTCTCTCAGTTTCCACTCTGTAATCCAAACTTCAAACTTCTGTTCTGTTACAGTGGGGGTTTGGGGTAGTTGGTTTTTAGGAATGTCAGAAAGAAACACTCCAAGTGTCAATTTTAATAATTTGTACTACTTAATGACTAGTGAGCAGAATTAATTTTGATTTACTTTTTTCTTTCATATTTTAAGATTTTAATTTTTTTAAGGATTCAATATATTTGAGAGAGTGAGAGCACATGCTTAGGGGTAGCAAAAGGGGAGGTAATGGGACAGGCAGGAGAGCAACCAGCAGATTGTGCTGAGTGCAGAGCCTGACACGGGGCTTGATCCCAGGACCCTGAGATCATGACCTGAGCGGAAACAAGAATCCCAACGCTTAACCAACTGAGCCACCCACGTGCCCCGAAGATTTTTTTTTTTTTCGAAGATTTTTTTTTTTAAGAGTAGTTTTAGATTCACAGTAAAATTGAGAGGAGTGCATAGAGATTTCCCATGTATCCCTTGCCCTCACACATGCACAGCCTCTCCAGTTATCAGCATTCTCCACCGGAATCCTAAGTTTGTGTTATAGTTGATGAACCTACATTGACACATCGTTATCATCCATAGTCCATAGTTTACATTAGGGTTCATTCACTCTTGGTGTTGTATATTTTGTGGATTTGGACAAATGAATAATGACATGTACCTACTATTAATGGTATCATACAGAACATCTTCAGTTATATTTTATTTTCAATTACATTTTGAGGAGATTTCTAAAAATCAAAATTATCTGTCTTTGGAGAGAAGTACTTGTTGGAGGGGAGAGTATGCACTAGCAAAGCAGTAAAAGGGATGGCTAATGTTCCCCCGCCCTTGACTGACCTACAGACCTCCAAAGTCTCGGGGCTTGGTGTTCCTCTGAAGAGTTTTCAGTCCTCTTTGGCATGCAGAGGCAGTTACAGCATAGTGAAGTGTTCAGGTTTGGAGTTAAGGCACATAGACCTGGGTTCAAAATTCCAGCCTTCACCACTTAAGTAACTGCAACATTATGTAAGTTACTTAACACATTCAAGCCTCATCTTCCTCATTTGTAAGCATCATAAATGTACCACTGTGTAGAGTTGTGATGACTACATAAGAGAGTGTTGTAAAAATACTTAGCACATAATAAACTTTCACTATCTGTAAATGATTTTTTTCTTGTCAGATTGAATGTGCATTCTTTTTTGTTGAGTGGAGAGTTCTATAAATGTCAGCTAGATCAAGGTGGTTGATAGCATTGCTCAATATTCTGTCCTTACTAATATTAATACTAATAAAATTATGGATTTTTTAGTTTTCCTTTTAGTTGGGTCAGTTTGTGCCTCTTTTTATTAATTTGTGTTTATTTTGAAGCTGTGTTATTAGGTGCATACACATTTAGTATTGCTATGTCTTCTTGAAGAATTAACCCCTTTTTTATTGGCAGCTGCCCCTGTTTATCCTTGGTAATATTCCATGTTCAGAAATTTACTTTGTCCAATATTGATAACAATCGCTTCAGCTCTTTTTGATTATTTGGATGGTATATCTTTTTTCTTTCTTTAGTTTTTAATAGATCTGTGTCCTTATATTTAAAATGGATTTCTTTTTTTTTCAAGTGGATTTCTTATAGACAAGATATATAGGGATCATGGACTGTTCAGGCTACTTATATTGGACTGTATAGGCTATTTATATTTAGTAAAATTTTTTATAAGATGGTGTAGAATCTTACCATCTTGCTCTTTGTCTTCTCTTTATCCCATCTGGACTTAGTTCTCTCCTCTTTTCCTACCCATTTTTTTTTTTTTTTTTTGGTAGATTGTTTGTTTATGATTATATCTTCATTTTCACTATTGATTAGCTGTACGTCTTCTTTTTCTTTCTTTCTTTCTCTCTTTCTTTCTTTTCTTTTCTTTTCTTTCTTTCTTTCTTTCTTTCTTTCTTTCTTTCTTTCTTTCTTTCTTTCTTTTCTTTCTTTCTCTTTTTCTTTCTTTCTTTCTTTCTTTCTTTCTTTCTTTCTCTCTCTCTCTCTCTCTCTCTTTCTTTCTCTCTTTCTTTTTCTTTCTTTCCTTTCTTTCTTTCCCTCCCTCCCTCCCTCCCTCCCTCCCTTCCTTCCTTCCTTCCTTCCGTGGCTGTTTCAAGGTTTAAAAAATACCTTTTAAATACTCTACCTTCAAATGGTGTTATCCCAGTTTACATATAAGAACCTTACCAATAGTATTCTTAGATTTCTTCCTCCCACTCTTTGTGCTGTTTTTGTCGTACATTTTACTTACACATATGATACAAATCCCACAATCTTCTAAAAAAATTTTTTTTCTCTGAAAAATTTTTTAAATGAGAAAATGTTTTTTTTTCTATATTTGCCATTGCTAATGTTCTTTGTTCCTGGCTGCTGGGATATGAATTCTTCCCAGTCCTGTGTGCTCTGGGGATTGTTCTGCTTGCTTCTGTATGTAGTCATTGGTAGTTTTCTAATATACACATGCAGTACTTAGTCACAGACTCAAGGGAACCCCCTCTGTAGTTATCTGGAATTTTTTCTGTGTAGTCCCATCTTCTCATTTTGCCATGCAATTTCTAGGGACTTTGGCCTCCTTTAGCTCTAAATGCTCTTTCCCCAATTCAGTGGTCTCCTAGACTCTGTTTGAGTTGCCTTGTCCCCTCTGTGCCATGGCCTAAAAATTCTCCCTTCAGTGATCTGGGGTACTTGTAAGACTTACCATATTTGTCAACTTCTCTCAGGAGTTACCCTCCCATCTCCCTATTGTCCAGTGTCTAAAAACCATTATTTCATATATTTTGTCTGATTTTCTAGTTGTTAGGCAGTAGGGTAAACCCAATCCTTGTTATTCCATCATGACTAAGAGTGGAATTAACAGTTTGAATGAAGGATTGAACTCTTAAGTATTAAAGAAGTTTTTCTTTTTTTTTTTTGGTAATTAAAGAGTCATGCTTTTAATTAAAATTTTAAATCAGAAGAATATATATCAAAATACATGCAGTGGCCACCTTTGGATGATGAATTTATGGAGAGTTTTTGTTTCTTTATACCTTTATTTTCTGGGGAAAAATTTATATTAAACATGTACTATTTTCATGCTAAAACTAATAAACTCATTTTTATTAGGGGAAATATACATAAAATAACCTTTCCTCATGTGAATGCTCTTTATTTTTTTTGTTTGTTTGTTTTTCCATTTTTATTTATTTATTTATTTTTAATTTTTATTAACATATAATGTATTATTTGCCCCAGGGTACATGTCTGTGAATCGTCAGGCTTACACATTTCACAGCACTTAACATAGCACATACCCTCCCCAATGTCCACAACTCAGCCACCCCGTCCCTACCCCCCCGGCCTCCCAGCCACCCTCAGTTTGTTTCGTGAGTCTAGAAGTCTCTTATGGTTTGTCTCCCTCCCCATCCCTTCCTGTTTCATTTCTCTCCCCCACGCCCCCCAAACTCCCTCCTTGCATCTCAAATTCTTCATATCAGAGAGATCATGTGATAATTGTCTTTCTCTGACTGACTTATTTCGTTTAGCATAATACCCTCCAGTTCCATCCACGTCTTTGCAAATGGCCAGATTTCGTTTCTCTTGATGGCTGCATAGTATTCCATTGTATATATATCATGTGTCTGTTGGCCATTTGGATGTCCTTTAAAGAAGTTTTTCTAATCATACAGGATGTCAAATACAACTTTTGGTTTTCCATATTGGTAAAAAAAAATGTTTCAGAAAGGATGTTGCCAGTTTTTGTTTTAAGTTAGATTGTACCTGATTTATTTACTTGCTTAAAAGGTAAAGTAGTATATTCAAGTGTCTCCAAAATAAAAGGTGTACGGTCCCTTCCCCATCTAGTTTCCAGCCACTACCACCGTCATTCTCCCCATATGCAGACAACCTTTGTCATTAATTTCTTGTATATCCTTATGAGCTTTTGTTTTCACTTATAGACATTTTTTTTTCAAAGATTTTATTTATTTATTTGACAGAGAGAGAGAGAGATCACAGGCAGGCAGAGAGAGAGGGGGAAGCAGGCTCTCCACTGAGCAGAGACCTCGATGCGGGGCTCGATCCCAGGACCCTGAGATCATGACCTGAGCTGAAGGCAGAGGCTTTACCCCACTTAGCCACCCAGGCGCCCCTATAGACACATTTTTTAAAATTATATGTACTGAGCTCTGTATTCTTATTCACATGTTATCCTTTTTTTTTTTTTTTTTTTTTGCTTGAGCATTATGTATAAGAACTCTTCTTTTTTAGTTCATTAAAGATACTTTAAAACTAAAAAAAAAAAAAAAAAGATACTTTAAAACTAGTATTCCATTTTATGGATTAAATCACTATTTAGTCCCTTAGTGGTAGATATTTGTGCCATTTTTAGTCTTCTGCTGTTTTAAGTAGTGCTAAAATGAGTGACCTGTACATATTTCATTTTGTACATGTGCAATTGTATCAATAGAAAAATTCTGAGAAATGGAATTTTTGGGTCATAGGATAAATGTATTTTTAATTTTGATGATTATTGCCACATTGCACTCCATTGCAGTTATATCATTTTACATTCTAACCTCCACAGTATGAGAGTGCCTTTCCCCCATATCCTCATCAGCATCAGATTTTTGTCTATTTAATTTTTAAAATGACATCTCATTTAGTTTTAATTTGTTTCCTATGTTTAAGGTCCATTTATATTTCCTTTCAGTGCAGTTAGTATTCTTTACCCATTTTCCTGTTGAACTGTTAGATTCCTTCTTTTCTTTTTTTTTTTTTTTTAAGATTTATTTATTAGAGAGCGTATGTGAGTGAGGGCAGGGGTTAGAGGGAGAAAGGGAGAGAGAATCCTCAGACAGACTCGCTGCTGAGGGTGGAACCCAATGTGGGGCTCAATCCCAGGACCCTGAGATCACGACCTGAGCCAAAGGCAGATGCTTAACTGATTGAGCCCCCAGGTGCCCCTTGAATAATCCAATCTTACCTTAAAACATTAACACAGCTTCATCATTAAAATGTATCCTAGGTACTAAAGTTCAAAAAGCGGAATTATACAAAGTTACTGTGAGAAAGCAGGTAATAAGTTGCTTTCAGTACCTTCAAAAGATACTTTGTCTTCATGGGGGTATGAGGTAATTTAATTTGTTACAGTTATTTAATTAGCACAGATCAAAATCAGGAGGTTTAGAATGTGGTCAGAGATCAGGGGATAGTTCCATCCTGCCTGCGAGCACTTACTCTATGGCAGCACTCTGATCTTTGTTCTGGAAAGGTCCCATTTTCCTTTCAGTGTATTAATTGAAGAGGTGAAAGAGTTGTGTGACCATTGATTAGACAGTGTTTTATGTTTTGCTTGCCTTCTTTGCTGTGTGTTCTGTCATGATCACTGTGCTACGTTGGATGCAATCTTTCACTTTGAGCAGTATGCCTTGAAAACTGAGTGGTGGGTAAATAATTGTTAGTTTCCACATAAACAGATTAGCCTTTTTGACAAGTAGAATGGATTTTGGAAGAGTTAACATAAGTAAGGTAACATTTTTGTCCTTCTACTACTGATTGTTATTGCTGACTAGTTTTGTAAACTCATGCAACCTTTAAGAAAGTTCAAGACAGTAGTGCTATTTCAGTATTTACAATTAAGTATATAGATCAAAGCATGATATATTTTGGCTAAGAAAATATTAGTAGAACAACTTTTATTTGAATGGAAATATCATATAGTTTTATCTCCTTGTACCTCCTAGTCATAAAATAGATTTAGCTCACTTTAAGCAAAGTTTTCCAAATATTTAAACATAAAGTAATTTAAATTCAAGTTTAACTTTGATTAAGCATAATTTAAATAATTTTAAGTTACATACTTAAAGTAATTCCATGCATGGATCTTCTATGTAATGAAACTCATTATGTTTAATTTTCCCAGCAGAAATTCAGGAAGCAAAAGCTCCCAGTCCTTCCATAAACCGGCAAACCAGCATTGAAACGGATAGAGTGTCTAAAGAGTTCATAGAATTTCTCAAGACCTTCCACAAGACAGGCCAAGAAATCTATAAGCAGACCAAGATGTTTTTGGAAACAATGCATTACAAAAGGGTAGGTTGAGAGTAACCACTCAGAAACCCAGAGTTTTGGTTTTAGGAAAGGTCCTAGAGATAATCTAGTGTAACTTGTCACTTTACACCTGGAAAAATCAAGACCCAGAGATGTTAAGTTACTTACCTGAGAAATGTCACTGAACCAAGTTAAAACCCAACTCCCAGGCTAGTACTTTTCCACTGCAAGTCAGTGTGTTTGGGTCATCTTTGCACGGAATGTCTGACATTGAAGCCACTTATATTGTGTACTTTAGTAATAAGCCTTCCTAAACAGTCACCTTGTAAGTAGTATAAACTACGAAGAGAAAGAACACAGTAGACCTCGAACTCTAAGTAACAGTTGTTAGACCAAGTAGCATTCATGTCGGGGTTTTTTGTTTTTGTTTTGTTTTATATTTTGATATGAAATACCTCTCCTCGCTCAGGTAGAGAAAGGAAAGCTAAAATTTAGATGTGGAAAGGGACCTTAGCAGATATCCCTTTATTTTATAGATGGGGAAGGTGAGAGCCAGAGAGGATAAGTGACTTATCAAGGTTACACAGCTACACATTCTTCCCATGTCAAAACTAGAACTTGTGCCTTCCACATGTATGTCTTTAACCCATAATTTCTAAACTGTAATTTTCAGTTGCAACAAATCATAAGACCACTTGTAAGGGGACTCATTTTTTTAAACAATGATCATTTTGCCTGTAACATTCTTCACCCATTAAACTCAGAATTAGCTCTAAAAATGAGGGAGTCTTGAAAAAGAGAATAAAAAAAGCAGTAAGGTGATAAATGACTTGACTGTATTCCAGCTGTGGTCAGGATCACTAGGCTAATGAGCAGTCATCTTCTGCCAAAATATTTTTTAAATACAGAATTCAGTTAGTAAAGGAAAAAAGAAGCTTTTTTGTTTTCTGGTGTGTAGTTACACTGAGAATAAATAAGCAGCTCTTTTTTTTTCCCCCCTCAAAGTATTTGTAAGCAGATAGTAACATTTAAAGAAAGTACAGATCATTGATGTTTTGAGTTAGAAGTAATGATAGACTTCCTCAGTATGGAAATAGCAGAGCTCATGTGATGTGCGACTTTTATTTTGTAACCAGAGGTAAAAACTAAGGCTTTGTAATTCTTCATTGTTTAGCCCATACAGAATGTTTAGGGACATCTGTACTTTTTTGGCATACAGTACCTATAGCATGTATACTGTGTAATGCTGTATTTTAGAAAACCAGCCAGTCAGCTCATTTGATCAGCTCATCAGAACCGATTTATTCATTTTTCTTTTGCTCAGAACTGTAATGTGCTCTTCTGTAATAATTTAGTTGACTTTTAAATCAGTGCACTAAAGTGTAATGGTAATTAACTGGTGCAGATACCATCATTCCTAACTACTTTTAAGGTCATTAATTGATATCAGAGAACTGGATAGGGCCTCAGATTGCTTCCATTTGAAGAGCCATCTTGCAACCTGTTTTGCATTTCTTCATGAGGCCTAAATGTTCTGTGGCTGAGTGGCCAAGTTTTATTATTACACATGTATGTTTAGCATCTTGCACAACACCTGCGTGCACCTCATAATGAACAGACATTTGTTAAATTGAAATGTCCCTGGAGAAACCCTTCTGCCTTTGGCTGCAAGTTAAATGTCCTTTCAAATAAATGAAACAGTTTTTATACCAGAATGAACCAATCTTTTTTTTTTTTTTAGTATATGTGCTGCCGAAGCGAGCACCAGAATGAACCAATCTTAACAAACTGACTTCAAACCACTTAATCATTTAAATTTCTTTTTTTTTTTTTTTAAGATTTTATTTATTTATTTGACAGAGTGAGAGAGATCACAAGTAGGCAGAGAGACAGGGGGAAGCAGGCTCCCCGCTGAGCAGAGAGCCCGATGTGGGGCTCGATCCCAGGACCCTGAGACCATGACCTAAGCCAAAGGCAGAGAGGCTTTAACCCACTGAGCCACCCAGGTGCCACAATCATTTAAACTTCTTGAGTGAACTTAATTGGGTACAGCTTGGGATAGTTGCTGTGAGGTAATGAAGTGTGTCATAGTGGAAGGTGCCCTCTACTCAGTTCATCAAAACCCAAAACCTTAACTTAGGCTTAGACTTAAGACCTCCAAAACCTTAACTTAATGTTATTCTCACTAAGTAGACTTTCTAGTCATCTTATTCTAATGACCTATACAATATGAAAACTCATTCTTATATCTTTGAATCCACCGTGGTGGATTAACTGGTAAATTTTTTTTTTTAAGATTTTGTTTATTTTTTGAGAGAGTTACAGAGAGAGAACAGACTTTGTAATTCTTCATTGTTTAGCCCATACAGAATGTTTAGGGACATCTGTACTATTTTGGCATACAGACGGGGAGGGGCAGAGAGAGGGGGAGAAGCAGACTCCCTGCTGAGTGGTGAGCCCAACTCAGGGCTCAATCCCAGGACCCTGAGATTATGACTTGAGCCCAAATGAAGAATCAACTGCTTAACGGAGTGAGCCACCCAGGTGCCCCAATTGGTAATTCTTTCTACTGCGTCCCACAATAGTTTTCCCCAAATTTCTGAGGTCTAGAACAATAAGCCACTCTTGCCCATATCTTTTTCTACTACATGCCTGTTTTCTCCAATCCTAGTGTATGCCAATGGTTTCCACATATGGGTCAAGTCTAGTGAACTAAATATTTACAAAATTGCATTAAAAAGGTTGAGGTTTTTTCCAGCCATTTTATCTATGTCATAAAAAACCTTATCTGTACTCAGACTTTTTTTTTAATTTCCTTATCCCAAAAGGGTATCTCTTTGGGCTGAAATTTCATTCAGCCCTTGCATAATTCATGCACACTGCAGTAATGCAGTGTAATGCTTTACTGTTCCACAGATACTGTTGTTTGCTAAGACTCTTCTGAAGCTGGTTTATTTTGCTTGCCATTTTTTCTTTTCAATTAATCTTACTAGCTATTTAATATTCTATATTTCTTGTAGTTCGTTTTCATGTTCTTTAGAATAAGATGTATGTTTATTGCAAACAAGATAGGCAGCTACATCATTAACACAAAGTTCATTTATATCTATGTTATTATCAGACACTTTTTTTAGAACTCATCTTAGCAAGAATTTGAATTTTACTCAGAAAATGGCTGATGGGGGGTGCCATATGCAGAAGAAGCTAAGAGAAGAATTTACAAGGTTTAGTTTTTTTAAACTTCTTATCATTACAAACATAACCAGAATTTAAGAATCTCACTGTAAGAACAAAGCTTTAAATAGGCCTAAGAATGGCCACAGATTCTAAGATGAATATGGTCACCAAAGAAATGAAGGATGTATAGGTTTCTTTTGTCATTTGGGAAAAAACCTTATGTGCCCAGAGTAATTTTAAAATATTATAGAGACCCAACCAGATGTTAACCTTTTCTATCATAACTAGAAAACCCTATTTTTTCACTTAATGAGATCCTTGCCAAAAGTGAAGACTTTTTCCCTCAAGTTTATTTATATGAAAACATATTGAGGAAACACACAAAACAGACTGCAGTTAAATCAAAAAGATACTTATGCTACTCAAATCGTTTAAATCCTGCCCTTGTTGATTATTAATAAATCCTTCAGAAACACTCTCCCCTATTCTGAAAGCATAGCTTGTATTACCCTCTACTTCCTGAAAACACATAACCTTTAATTTATTGGATATTGAATTAAAACTTTTTTAATAAGTGAATTTTGTGGGTTTCTCAATGCAATTTTTAAAAAGATTTATTTATTTTGTGAGAGAGATAGGAAGAGAGCAAGGGATGGGGCAGAAGAAGAGGGAGAGAGAAACTCAAGCACGCTTTGTGCTGAGTGCAGAGCCCGACACAGGGCTCACAACCCTGAGATCACAACCTGAGCCAAAACCAAGAGTCAGATACTTAACCAACTGCACCACCCAGGCACCCTCTCAATGCAATTTTTTAAAAAAGATACATTTAATAGCAGTCATTCAAATATGCTTTTTTCCTTACTAAAGGAGCAAACACAATGGAAGACCTTTAACTACTTTCATTATTCTCTTCCCAGCCATTCATTCTATAAAATTCTGATATTACATATATAAACTTAAAGTTTTTCCCATATTCTCTTGAAAAACTGTTTTTCTACACCTGAGAAAGGAGAAAAAGAGTTTAAAATGTGGCCATATCTTCATTTACCTTCTCTTCCTCAGAATAAACAGAAAGATAGATGTATCTTAAAATGTATTCAGTATTCTAAACCATATGTATATGCGAGGGGTAGTTTTTCCCTGCTATGTAATTACTGTTAAGAGAACAAAAGTATATATACAAGACAAAGAAACTTTAATTAACAAAATGGGCTTTAATCGTGGTAAGAAAATTGGGGAACGGGGATGAGGGAGTAACCCAGGACACAGTTTTGAAATTAGAAGCACAAAGAATGGTAAGTGAGGTGACAAGCAATTGGAAAGCATCTGAGCTGGTACAATCTGAAAACATCATAAGAACTAAAAGTATATGAAAGGTTGAGTTGATAACTATGTTGAAAGTGATGAATGAATAAAATTAGGACATACATAGAACATACAGTGATAAATGAAAGAAAATTTAAAACATTATGGAGTTGAGCCATGATGACTCAGTGGGTGAGGCTGGCAAGACAGGCTCCCAGCTTTGGCATCGCCTCTTGGGCCCTCTCCTGTTGTGCACGGCACAAAACAAAAGAACAGTAGCCAGAATGGAAGAGAAGACATGGGTCAAAGTGGAACAGAAGAAAGATACTTTCTTTATGAAGGAGATACTCCTGGAAGAGAAGGTCTAGTTAGAAGAGCAACTAAAAGAGACTATGGAAAAATAAAAGCAAGGTTTGGCAGATACCAAGAACTTGTTGCAGAGGAGCCAAAACCAGTGAAGGAGACAAAATTATATGGTATTTAGTAATTCTGCAAGGACTTGCTAGAGGTTGTAGGCATTTTGGAGAAAGCAACACAATGTGTGTTCCAAAAGAAAAAATTAAAGATGATAACCCTATAAAACATAGAAGAGCCTCATAATGACTGAAGTCCATGTTCAAAAGGTGTTCAGAAACCACAGCTGACTCAAACTGAACCACGTGACTCAAACCGAGCCGTGTTTGACCCTACAGGTGTGAGGCTTGGTTCTGCATTCTCATTGAAGAGAAAGAGCTGGGCACAGTGAGCTAGTTAACAGGCTGAGGTACAAGCCGATGGGCACACACCAAGACCTACCCTGGAGGGCGTGGTGAAAGAAGCTTAACTGCCTCTGTCTAGCCTCTGTAACTCTTGAAAGGCTGAAAAGACACTTCAAAGGCATCTTTTCTTATCTATGAGTACTTTTGACCTTTTCCCAAACCTTGTTAAAAAACCCAAGTGGCTAAGCATGCAGTTGCACTAATGAACTCTAATTCAGGAGTCTGTTCATTGATTTTTAGGATTCCGTGTTTAACAGTTTCACATACTTAGAGCAGAGGCCAGTGGGACACTACTAGACCTCTAGAATATCATGGATCAGCTATATCTGCTCAAACTGTGGTGACAGTGACGTATCTTAAACGAATACGGTTTCTTTGGGAATTCTGTGTGGTTACTTGGCCCTGCCTGGTTGCACTGTGGTTCTTCTGCATCTCGCTGTAGCATGTAAGTTACCAGAATACTTAGCCCAGTACCCATTGCATTCAGTGAATAAAAGGCAAGAATTTCTTGCTAAAAAAAGTTAATGATGACTTTTGTAAAGAACATATGTGAACTTATTTGTAATTAGTAACTAGCCAGCTACTATAAAAATGATCAACTATTGGCTTTTCCCTAGAAATGTGAAAGGAACACATGTACCTTAACAATTCCCATCACCTTTATTTTGCCAGTAATTGAATTTGACAAAAAATCAGTTACTTTTGCCCTGTTTTGTTCATCTAAATATAGAAATGTTTAAATCTGTGTTCAAATAGCTACTAATGACCTCAGGGTTTATTCCGTGATAAGATGAACTATCTCAAAATATGAGAACCACATGCTTGGTCTACTTGAGATGTTAATGTTTAATTGTAAAATTTTACTTGAGAGGATTAAAGCCCTAATATGTTTGTTTTCCTAAAAAAAAAAAATTGAAGGCAATAGGAACCAGCAATTCAAAAAATATGGACATCAAAGTTAATACCTAAATAAATCAAAAGTACAGTACAAAAGAAATTTAACCCAGAAAACAAATCATGGAATTCCAAATTCTAAAGATGAGAGTTTCAGGTGAATAACATCGGAAACACAATTAAGGAATAGTCAGTTTTCAAAACATATTGAGGAAAAAAAAATTTCTGCCAGAAAAGTAAGAAAGTATATAGAATACCTCTCAGTATTCAAAGGAATTCACCCACCTGTCAAACTTTAAACAAAGGAAAAATTTCTAGGAAAAAAAAAATAAGATGACTTTACATGCAGACATTTTAGAAAAGATGATCCCAGCAATAGCTTAAAAATACTTAAGGAAAGAGGTTCATTTACATGGCTAGACTGGTTATTCTTAGAGAACTGAAAAAACACTTTGGAATTTTGTAGAACCTAAAAATTTACCAACACAAACCTGACATCACTTAGCTCCTTTGACAAGAACTGTGAAGGATCTGAGATTTTCCCTACTTGCAAGGTAACAAGTTAGCCTGCCACTATTTTGTGGATGCTAGCAGAAGACATGAGTCTCCTGGGTCAGAAAAGAAGGCCAATTTATCACTCACAGCAGTAGCTGTATCAAGAGTGTATCAGCATTTGCACCAGTTCCCTGAGTATCAGTTCCCATGGGCGTGCAAAGACCAGATAATGCCAGCACATGCAAAGAGTAACATTAGATAAGAGGATCTTTTATAATGGGCAGTAAGCTCGCCTGACCTTCGCCTCACGTGGAAACATTATTATACTGGACAATAGACAAAGTACCCTTTTACTTGAGGGAGGCACTATCTCTGTCTCCCAAGAATAGCTCCTATACAGCTATCCTTGAAAAGGTAGTGTGGAACAAGGGCAGTCTATGGCTCCCCTCACAAGATATGTAGAAATGGAAGAGGTCTATGTAGAATTGTCTTTTTACAGTATTATAAAGGGAGGGGCGATGACAGATGGTCACATTTATTTCTTCCTTCATTCAACTAACTGAGCACTAGTCCTGTTGTGGGCACTGAGGATATGGTGGTCAGCAGTGCCCTTATGGAGCTCACATTTTAGTGGAGAAAATAGTTAATAAACAGATTTGTAATACAGCATAGTGGTAAGTCCTACAAAGAATCTAAAATAGGAAAAGAGGACAGAGTGGCAGGGGAGTTATTTTAAATTATAAAATAAACACCATGATGAAGTATAAGTCTGTTCAATATAAGTAGAAATATAAAAAGACATTTTCTGAATAGTAACAATTGCAGTGATAGTGGGGAGCAAGGGAGGAATAGGTAATTGCCACAAGTAAAACAGGCCATTTAGGGGCGCCTGGGTGGCTCAGTCGTTAAGCGTCTGCCTTCGGCTCAGGTCATGATCCCAGGGTCCTGGGATCGAGCCCCGCATCGGGCTCCTTGCTTGGCAGGAAGCCTGCTTCTCCCGCTACCATTCCCTCTGCTTGTGTTCCCTCTCTCGCTGTGTTTCTCTCTGTCAAATAAATAAAATCTTTAAAAAAAAAAAAAAAAACAGGCCATTTAGGCCTTTAAAAGGTCACAGTGTTTTTAGTTAGAAGTGAGTACTCTTAATAACCAGAAGAATCAATGTAGTTTGTTCTAAGTGTTGAGACTTGATGCAAATGAAATGTAGCCATGTCAAAGGTACGTACCTAAGTAGATGAAAAGAATAAACAATCTATTGTGGAAGGTACATAAATGGAAAGAATAACAAAATTATAGCATCATAAAGGAAAATAAAAATATTACTGTTAAAATGCTATGTGAATCCCCCATATCATAAAAATAAAATTAGATTTACAGTTTTAATAGTAAAAAAGTCTCATCTCACAAACTCCGTAATGATAGTCTTTTTGTTTATTTAAAACCACTCTGCTTTACATGGAGCACTGGGTATGGTGCATGAGCAATAAATCTTGTAACACTGAAAAAATAAACATATTTGGGGAGAAAATGTAAAAAAAAAATAGTAAAGCTAACTTTCTCTTTAAACAAAAACAAAACAAACCACTCTGCTTACTGAAAGGATTTGAAAAGATTTACAAGATGATTTAAAGTAAGAAGAGAAGAAGAGGATAATTTGATAGTATTTAGAATTTATAAACATGTTCTTATGGACATGTTCTTCATGTAGCTGCTGCTTTTGATTACCCACATGAAGTCCAGGCAGAGTATTAAAACTAGTTCTCTGAAGAAATATTCCCAGGGGACTTAAAATTGTTTGGTCCATGGATATATTTGTCTGGTGATCTAATTTAGTGCAGGGATGAAACTTAGAGAATTTATAATACAAATTATATCGATTGATTCATAAGTGAGGGCTAGATAGGAAACAAAAGCTTGAAGTCCTATGGGAAGTAGCAGTACAGAAAGGAATGCCATGTATTGGACAAACTGAGCATGCTCAGATAGAGTCCCATCCCGCCTCCACATGGAGGCAGCAGCAGGAGTAGGTGGGTAGGATTAGGACTTTTCTCACAGAGTAGAAATGGATATGCTGGAGTTTACACCACAGAGCATGAAGGAGACATATTTTCTTATGAGCATTACTAGAAACATCACTACTAACTCACGTTGATAATAGTATGAAACAGTAAGTATTCACTTACTGCTGCTACCCATACCTGTTTATTGGTGAAGATAGATGGAATAAGAAAGATAAGTAAAAGATATAGACCATATGCCCCGTGGTACTTTGTCATTCTGGTTTATTATAATTTTCATAGAATATTATAATTACTTATTTGCATTCAGTCTTTCCATTCAAGTTGAGTGCTCTCTGAGCATTTTATTAATTTTTTAATGCTTCTCTGGTTCAGTGGCTGGCAATTGCAATCATGCAGCAAGTGCTTTTAGAGTGGATAGAATATAATCTCCATGAATTTTAGGAAAAATGATCTCATCAGGAAAATCCAAATGTACTAATAGAGGTGTAAAATTAGCAAGATGACAAGATAAATTCACAAAATTCAGTTACAACATGACATGCCAATGATAAAAGCTAAAGAACCTAGCACAGTATTAAAAAATAGTAATTTTTAAAGATAATAGTAATGAATGGCATTAAATATTAATAATGCTCTAATAAGGAAAGTTAGTTCATTCAGAGAATTCAAAGACAGGATTGTAGCTAAGAAAAATTTTATATTTATTCAAGAAAAAACAAATATACCGTATAATCTTTTTGTGAGGTGGAGCAGGGAGCACGAATTTGGTCGAAGAGATTTCTAAATCCGGCCAACTTTTCCTAAAATGAAAGACATCACAACTAGGTAGGATTTTAATTAAAAAATTAAAATGTAAGACAGTGAAATAAACCAGGGATTCCAGAAATAAATTTGTTTCTCAGGATCCGGTTATGTGACTACTGGGGAAACAAGAGGGACAGTATGGCTTTTTACCACCTGCTGCTGAAAAAGACAGGAAGAAATTACGTCCTGTATTCTATACTGTGCACCTTACACCTCCTCCAAATAAAGAGTTAAACATGAAAAAACTTAGAAATAAATTAATAAAGTAGATTAGGATATTTATTTCAACTGTAGAGATACTTACTTCTGTGGAGAAATTTAGAAGAGTTTTCAAGCTGCAATTGAACTGTTTAAGAATTATTCTTAAGGACCAGGTAAAAGGCTTAGTCGTATTAACTTTTTAAAAAGCTGTGTAATGAAAAATAAAAGATAAAGTAAAAAGTAGCACTGGGAAATTGTGAATATAAATAAAAGCTTAACATTTCAAAATGTATAAAATTTACTTAGTACCGAGTTCTTACTAGACAAGGGATCGATTTTAATTCAACCAAATAGCTCTTATATAAATAATTAGTTAAGAAAGCAACAAGATTTGCTGTCAGGGTTGTCAAAAAACTCTGTAAGCCTGTGAGCCCCACCCACAAAGTTTTATTTTGACTAAGGGAAGAGGTAAGATGCGAACATAGCCTTCCTTGGACAGCTGTCGGAAAACTGGTTAGCAATAAAAGTAATGCAGACAGAGAATAACTGTAGTATTAGAGAGGTGGGCAACACAAAGCAGACCCTCAGAACAAATGGTAACCTGGCAGAGTAAGCGGGAAGGAGAATGGAGGTTGGTGCTAAGTGCCGCTTCAGCATCCATCGGATGGAGGTGTGGCACTCGGATGATAATCTGATTTTGTGCCCAGGTCTGAATCTGAGATGACCAGTTGGACTGGTGTGTAGGATAGATTGAAAAGTGAGATCAGAGTTGGAGAGAGCAGCTGTACTCGAGGTGAGAGGTGACGAGGGCCCAAACCGGAGAAGGATGGGTGGGAGAGACTTTGTAAAAGGCAGAAGGGCGCATTCTGGACCCCAAGGCATACTTCGGGATTTAAGCCGGAGTGGCAGAGTCTGCATGCTCTCCCCAAAGCTCTCCCCCTTGCTGTATGCTTTCACTGACCTGTGTGGAGGCAGTCTGAAAAACAGTCCTCTGCAATTTGTCCCGGGCCACATTCATGCCCTTCTTCGGTGACTTCTTTACGAAAACCCTTGGGAGAAATTCCTGGGTTTGGTGTTAGAATTTCATCAAAGTTAGTTTACTTTTACATTTTGGACACCCAGTTACGTGACTATTTTTGTCTTAGTGATGATTGCTAGAACTTGTTAGAGACAAATATATGGGCTAATTTCTGTATCTTCAAGGACTGCATTTTTCTGTTGTTCCTAGCTCCATTTTCTGTTTCTCTCCGTGTTTTGTTTTTCATCCAGTTAATTGTGCTGAACTGTGTTTATATTTAGTGTAGATTTTATTCTTTAGGGAATAAATATACATATTATGCCTATATAATCGTAAACCCAAAGGAAAATTATAAAGCCCAGTGTTGTAGGGGCCATAGAGAAATAAACACACATATGTGGCTAATGGCTGGACATTGGAGTTTCTGAGGATTGTATCTAGCAGTAGATACTTAGAGCTATAAAGTTGTTCATATTTATTAAACTCTTAATGTCACTCTTGAAAATGTATCACAAAGAAATAACCCAACAGAAATAGTCCACACAGTTATTTATGCTACAGTACATAATAGTGAAAAAAGAGAAGGAACCCAAATGCATAGTAGTAGAGTGGTTAAATAAATCATTTAATAAAATGAAATGTGAGAAAGCCACCAGAAATGACTAAGTAGATCAGATAAACAGAAATTTACATAAATGTATAAATTATCAAGAAATGCATTATACCCATGTAAGAATGTGTGTGTGTGTGTGTGTGTGTGTGTACACAAAAAGGAGTGAGAGGTCATTTAAAGGATAGGTTTTTCTCCTCTGCAGAGTTAATGTAATTGGTAGGTACTTTCAAGATTAGCACCAGTTAAGGAGTGGGTTTTGGAAACTTTGTAAAATTTAGAGCTTTATGCATGATCTTTCTTCAGCTACCAAACAGCCTCTTTGTCCCTTTGTTTTCAGGATTTAAGCATTGAGGAACAGTCAGAGTGTACTCAAGATTTTTACCAGAATGTGGCTGAAAAAATGCAGACTCGTGGAAAAGGTAATGCTTTGTTAGCCATCCATAAAAGGATTGCTGGTAATTGTACAGAGTCTGACTGCTGTGTCTGTTAGAACTTTCTCTGTTTCTCTGATGGCCTAGCTTGTTTGCCAACTCTATCCTATAAACAACTCCACTGATGTTCTGGCAGCTGGTCTTAATCCTTAGAGGGCCTTTATTATTGTTGTTATTATTAACATATAATGTATTACATGCCCCAGGGGTACAGGTCTCTGAATCATCAGGCTTACACATTTCACAGCACTTACCGTCACATACCCTCCCCAATGCCTATAACCCAGCCACCTTATCCCTCCCCTGCAACCTCCAGCAACCCTCAGTTTGTTTCCTGAGATTAAGTCTCTTATGCTTTATCTCCCTCCCGATCCCATCTTGTTTCATTTTTTCCCTACCTAACCCCCATGACCCCTCGCCCTGCCTCTCAAATTCCTCATATCAGAGAGAACATGTGATAATTGTCTTTCTCTGATTGACTTATTTCGCTTAGCATAATACCCTCTAGTTCCATCCACATCATTGCAAATGGCAAGATTTCGTTTCTTTTGATGGTTGCATAGTGTTCCATTGTGTGTATATGTGTATGTATATATATATATCACATCTTCTTTATCCATGCATCTGTTGATGGACATCTAGGTTCTTTCCATAGTGTGGCTATTGTGGACTTTGCTGCTATAAACATTCAGGTGCATGTGCCCCTTCGGATCACTACATTTGTATCTTTAGGGTAAATACCCAGTAGTGTGATTGCTGGGTCGTGGGGTAGCGCTATTTTCAACTTTTTGAGGAACCTCCATACATTTTTCCAGAGTGGCTGCACCAGCTTGCATTCCTTAGAGGGCCTTTGAATACCACCATGTGTATCACTCCAAAGTGATCACAGCAGTTGGATAATTTATTGAACATTGTTTAATAATCCCATTGGGGTAGAGTTAGAGTCCATTAAAACCCCTTAGGAGGCTTCTAAATGAAATGCCCATCTTAGAATCACCATTTTGGTGAGTCATTTTTCATGATGATGTATTCCTCAGATGGGTGGAGGGGTGGAAAAAAATTGAGGATCACTGACTTAGAGCTTAGGTTTTTAGAGCATTTTCTTGAATTTGTCTTCCATTGGTGTTGGGTTTTAGGATATATGTAACATATATGTCTGAGAAATAAGCCTCACTTGTGCATCTCTAAGAGCTCTCCAAGGTTGTATAGTAAACCTGAGAAAAGTGAAAGAGTGGATTGCCAACATTCTCAGTCTTGGGAATTTCAAGTGCTTCTCTAATGTAGCAGTGTGGGGTGACCAGTGCTGAGGTGTTCCCACTTGGCGGGGCATACAACTGTTAGGTCCTGCCAAAACAGTTTTCAGTTAGAGGCAGTCGTTCTGTGAAAGGCAGTCCTAAAAGTTGAGGTAAATTTTTAAAGGGTATTTTTAAATGTAACATCTTATACTTTTGTTTCTGGGTATATTTAATTCATTGCTAGTAAATGAGTTTTCTGCTACATAGGAAAAGCTATGAAGACATACTCTTATGTTAAACTGTCCATCCTTCCCTTGAGCTTTTATTTCCATTTGGATATTTCAGTGCCTCCAGAAAGAGTTGAGAAGATAATGGATCAGATCGAAAAGTACATCATGACTCGTCTCTATAAATATGTGTTTTGTCCAGAAACTACCGATGATGAGAAGAAAGATCTCACTATTCAAAAGAGGATCAGGTAGTTGGTTGTTTTTCTTTGTCTTGTATTTACTGCCTGCCATCAGGAGAACACATTGTGGAGAAAGAGGGTACTTGGATTTCAAACCTTGACAGCAACTAACAGCAAAGGTACCCACCATCCTTAGCATCTAAGCTTCTTCATGGTGTCAGAAGGAAAAGCACTACGGTAAATTGATAGGAGGAAAGGGCTGAAATCACCTTCTTGCTTATCCATCTGACTCTAAGCAGCTTTAGAAAAGAAGCAGATCTGATGTTTTAGATTGTTTCAAGTCTCCAAAATTTCCAAGGAACAGGAGGAAATTTCATTATTTTCTCATTTCATTATACTGTCTTGTCAGGCAAGAAGCTGTGAATATCCATGTGAAGGCAGTAGGTGTCATTGTTTCTCCTCCCTGTCAGAGGTGCTCATTATTTAGATGTTCTCTGGTCACATCTTCCCACTCGCACTGGGTTGATAACATTTCCCAAAGCACTCTATCTTCCCTGGGTGGTACAGTGAGCCCTGCGGCTCTGTATTCCAGTGGCAGCGAAACCCATAGGAAATAGGCCATCTAAGTGTGGGAATGGGTCCAAGACTGGTCATGCTAAGGTGCTTCTGGAAGAGGGGATCTAGGAATCCAAACAGGATTCCTTGGCAGTGGGGCTGGTAATTGGTAGATCTGTCTTGATGGTGTCACACCAGAAGCAAGGAGTTGGTATTAGGAAGGTGGCAGATGGAGCCTGAAGGAACTAGGTGGGCTTTGGACTAATGTGCAGGGTGAGAGCATTCGTCAGGCAAGAGTCTCTGCTGTGAAGATAGGGTGTGACCAGGAAACTCAGGGATCCAGACTGGCGTGTGACACGTGCTTGTTGACCTCGTACACAGCCTCTGGTGTGCCTCAGAAGTTGAGGGCAGAGCCTAAACGGACAGGTATGGTGATGGACAGTGGAGAGAGGGAGCAGCAGATTCTTCTTAAATCTTCAGTCTCCGATATCTTCTGCTTTTCTTGTGATAAAAGAGAAGCCTCATTTTAGGATTCTGGTCATTTCATCTGAGCTCCTGATAATGTTCAGGGGTGATGTGCTGGGGCCTCAGATTGCCTCATTAGTCAGTGGTGCCCCATAGTTGCCCTTAACTGAAGGAAATGACAAGACAAATGACTGTGGTCCATTCTTGGAATCTTTTTTTTACTGTCTCTCCCTCTTTGTAGAGCCCTGCACTGGGTTACACCTCAGATGCTTTGTGTCCCTGTTAATGAAGAAATTTCAGAAGTATCTGATATGGTGGTGAAAGCAATCACAGGTCAGTGAAATGGAGAGCTTTTTTACCTGGATGTTTATCCCTTGAAGTTGACGTAAATCCATACAAGATAGTAAAGTATTTCTAAAATGTAGACTGCCAAAGACACATTGAAATGTGGTAAAAGCAATTTGTAAGTGTGCTAGATTTATGAATTTGAACCATTCATTTTAGCAGGTGAACTATGTTTCCTCTTTACTTTCTGTGACCAGGGTCTCTTGTTTCTTGGGCATTGGACTAAACTAAGGTCAAATGCAGCTAGGGCAAATTTCTTTCCTCTTTTTCTTTTCTTTTTTTCTTTTTTCTTTTTTTAGAGCAAGAGATAAGAGTGTGTGACTGGGGCAATGGGAGGGTGGAAGAGGGGCAGAAGGAGGGTGAGAGAGCATCTCAAGGAGGCTCCATGCCCAGCGCAACCCAATACAGGGCTTGAGATGATGACCTGAGCCAAGTTAAGAGTCAGACTCTTAACCGACTGAACCACCCAGGTGTCCCAGCTAGGGAAGATTTCTTAAAACTCAGTTGCCTTTACATATTCAGAATAATTTTGGAGGGAGGAAGGGAATTGATGGGACAAGGTAATCCCCCACACTACGATTACATACTAAAGCGATACCTCTCCAATTGGTTGTTAATCAGAGATGTGCTTTGGATTATTTTCCTGGTTTGTTCAATGTATAAATGAAATGCCCTGAACTGATGTGGCTCCACCATCCTGGACAGATCCAGGCACCTGATGAGGTTTCTGTTTCTAATTCATAGGAATAGCCCAGCAGAAGTATACCACAGGAGTTAAAAAAAAAAAAAAAAGAACCAAAACAAATTCCTCCTAATGGAGAAGATACCCAGCCTTAGCCAGCTTCTTCTTAATTAAGAAGAATTGGAAGGACTTGCCTATGTAGAGTTGTTAATGAGGCTCTGCTAGGAGAGAAGGTTGGTCAGCTGCTATTAGCAGTGGCTTGAGGCAAGCCATTAAGTAGGTTCCTTTGGTTCTAAGAACTAGAGACTCATGTTACGGGAAGAAATAGGGGTTTGCTTAAGATACTCTCAAGGTAGGGAAGGAAGCAGGGCTCTCACAGAAACTTAGCTTCACGGCCCCTCTAGAGCCTGGGTCATCTGCTCCTAACATGGTTCTTCCTCTCTCAGGTTCTGCTTCTCTTTGTGTATCTTTGCTTTTTAACTCCTGTTATTAAATGAATTATTTTCTGTAATTCCGCTTGCTTGCGGGGTCTAACAGGCCTAGCTAAATACTGTTATCTTTGCTGTTCAGAGCTTTTCTGCAGGACTGTGTTATAGGTTTCATGAATTGACTCCTTTGGGTCAAGGCCCACTCCCACTTCCACCTTTTGCTCAGGGAACATCATAAGAGATCGAAGGTGAGAAGCCTGGGTTGGATACATGGGCCTTGTACTTGTGTTTTTTTCCAAAGACTCTTGCCAAGTTCAAGACCAATTGGTTTATGTTTAAAGTACTTCATAGGAATTTATGTCTGGGACTCTTTTCTGAAATGTCATAGGAGAGACCTTGTAAAACCAGAAACTACAAGAGCCAGACCATTGTTTGTTTAAAAATAGAACTAAGAGGAATTCAGTATATCAACAGTTTTTTAATAGAATTTGAGAGGTGAAACTTTTCTCAAGTCATCCGAGTTGGAGTTGGAAGAGGTGTTTTGATAGTAGAAATTTGGCCACAAAATTTTAAAAGCCTCCTTATTCATCTTAGCCCCCATATCTTGCCAATCCGAGTACAGATACATTCTGTGAGGGCCAAAGGTTATATATGATCACTTTTTCCTAATCTACAATTGTTAGCCTAAGTACAGGAGCAACCACAGAGGACAGTGTATGACAGTGCTCTTAGAGGTGGAGACGTGAGCTAAATTTCTCAAAATCATCCCATGTGCTACTGTCAGCACTGTCAGTTTTGTTGATAAATACACTGAATGAGGCATTTTCCATTTCAGTTGACCTCTGTCATCTGATAGGTGGAGGCCAGGGATGCTGTTACACATCCTGCAAGACTGGACAGTGCCCTACAGAAAAGATGATCCAATCTAAAATATCATTAGTGCCAAGGTTGAGAAATCGTGACTTAGAGGGCTAGCCTGCTTTGTTTTCAGAACTTCATTAAAGATAAAACTAGATTTCTGCCAAGATGGAGTACCCACACTCAGCCCGTCTTCCTCCTGGCCACACGTAAAAGCCCTGGACAGCAGACACAAAGCCATTATCTGAGGACTGTGAAGTGACAGCAGGCAGACTAGGGAGGGAAATCATTTACTGGAAGAATGAATACAGGGGGAGTTTCCTGTTCTGTTCTTTTCTCCCAGATCTGCTCGTTTTGGCTTCAGGGCGGTGCAAATCATGGACCTAACTACATGTGGAGGCGAGTTCAAAAGCAGTCCCACCAAAAAACTTCTTTCACTCTTAAAGGGTGCTAGAAAGGGGAAGGTTTGCTGCAGGGCAGAGTGTGGGAGAAATCTCCATACCGCTCCCCCTTTATTCTTTTTTTTTTCCTTCCCTTCTCTTCCTTTTTACACTCTTGGCCCTCCCTCCTGGCATTGGCAGCTACACATGCTTCCAGATAAAAAGTAATCATTTTTTATTTACTTTAATACTTAAAGAATAAACATTAATGAGAGAGTGGCTAAAAGTTTAAAATAAAGAATAAAAACCAGTAATAAAAGGTAGGAAGCTAAATAGAATAAATGAAAGTAGTAAAATTAGCTTAAAAAAGTCTTCCCTTTTGTAATATGTTCTACTCAAATAGAAAGAGAAAATAGACTGAGACATATTAACAGTAATTACAGCCCATAATTAAAAGATTAAAGGAACTAAAGTATAAAGCAAAAGCACACAGCAGACATGTGAGTTCAGGGAATGAAAGCATTAATAAGTTAAAATGCAGCTTCCGCACTGCCCAGTGTCTCTGCCTGCCACACGCTATTCTTCCATGGCTGGTGGTCCTGTGAGGGTGTCCCCGGGGATGGAGCTCAGGGATGGAGCTGGGAGCAGAAAGAACCCTGATGTGCACCACCATCCCCCCTAAATTGGAAACTTTCATTCCCGCCATTGGCCAGAAATTGCTGTCAGATTAACCTGCCTCAGCTGTTTCTTTCCTGTTGCTCCAGAGTGCAAGCAGAAATGCACATCCAGGCCACTCTCCCTCCTTCCTCTTGTGTGGTTGTGCTGACAACTGTTCCTCGCCACCTCCTAGTCTTTGTGACACAGGCTGTGCATTTATAAGAGCCTACCACTTAGGGGTAGTTAGGGACAGTGAAGGAATTTTTCTCTGAGGGAAATGAGTGGTATGTATGAGATTAAATTGATACCCTTGCTTTATCACCTGTGCTAACCGGTAGGTTATAAATGTCATAAAGGTGCTCTAGTTGTTTATAGCAGAAGGGGGTTTGTATGCCATGGGGACTGGCCACTGTAGACCTACATGTGATAGGTTTCAGCAGCTGTATTTTGATATCCAGTTCGATGATGCTTTGTGTAATATCCACCTTTCTAAAAAGCAGTATGCTTTCTAAACTGAGTTTTACAGTGTCTTAAATGAACGGAAGCAGGAAAAAGACTTCTTAATTATCCAGAGAGCTCAAGAGCAGTTTAACATTGTGATTAAAAGCACAGGTTTTAGAATCAGATAGATTGGGTTTCAAATCCTCCCTCTGTCACTTGCTGTCTATATAATTTTGGGCAAATTCTCAAACTTCTCTGCACCTCAGTTCTCTTCCTAATAGTAGTATCCATTGCGCAGTCCGAGAATGAGAAAGAAACAGGCTTGTGGAGGATAGAAATAGTGCATGTAGTGTCTGGTTCTTGGTCACGCGCCCTGAAAGGATGAGCTAGTGCTTGTGTCTTTTTGTGGTCAGAGTTCTTCATAGACCAAATTACCTGGCAGAGAAGGGCTTAGTGAGGGTACCTCTGCAACCCGATAGATTAAAAAGTGATTATTCTAATGCTGCTTTTATGTAATTATTTCTCATTGGAAGCAGTGTCTTTTCTGCTTTATAGATATCATTGAAATGGATTCAAAGCGTGTACCTCGAGATAAGTTGGCCTGCATCACCAAGTGCAGCAAGCACATCTTCAATGCCATTAAGATCACCAAGAACGAGCCAGCCTCAGCCGATGACTTTTTACCAACTCTCATCTACATTGTCTTGAAGGGCAACCCCCCACGCCTTCAGTCCAATATCCAGTATATCACCCGCTTCTGCAACCCAAGCCGGTTGATGACTGGAGAGGATGGCTACTATTTCACCAATCTGGTAAGCATTTGATTTCTTGGAATTATGGAGAAGAACCATGAAGGTACTTATTTTAGGGATGTGACAGGCCTGTGACAGTTTCATGCCCCTGAGTCAGCATAGCTGAGGATGCTTGCTTGGTGTCACATAGCACACGTGACCACACCATGCAAACACCCCACCTCTCAGTGCTTGACCAGAGACGTGGTCCTCTTATGGAAAACATGATAGCCACGTGGAGGAGTCTGCTGCTCTTGGCCATCACTCCCCCAGGTCCCGAGTAAAAGGGCCATTCACTGAGTTGGGTTGTTTAATCATGAAAGAATCAGATCATGGATTTTTTTTTTTAAGATTTTATTTATTTATTTGACAGAGAGAGATCACAAGTAGGTGGAGAGGGAGGAGGAAGCAGGCTCCCCGCTGAGCAGAGAGCCTGATGTGGGGCTTGATCCCAGGACCCTGAGATCATGACCTGAGACGAAGGCAGAGGCTTTAACCCACTGAGCCACCCAGGCGCCCCTTCTTTAACACTCTTGATAACTTCTTTGTTCTACAACTTCCTAGGTCTTTTGAATTTCACAATTCCATTCCTTCCTTGTCTCTTTGTGTCCTCTGCTTCCTCTTGAATTGTGTTATTCCCCAGGGTTCTGTCCTCTGTGCATTCCTCTCCCTGGGCTGTCTCTGACCTGCACCCCGATGATGCTTGTGTCCCCTGTTTTGCCTTCATATTGAGCTCCACTTCCAGCTATTTGTCATGACTCAAATTTAATTTTCAAGACTAAAACTACTTCCTGGAATGTCAGATGATTTTCTCTTTTCTAACGTATACTATTTCCACTTGTGGCACTAGCATATATCTGTGCGGGGAGTGCTAGAATCATCTTAGATTCCTCTATTCTACAGGTAACCAGGACTTCCATAGACACCATGCAAGCCTGTGGGCGGGGAGGGGGTTAGATGGGCACATTCTCATTGGATGAGTCAGTTGCAATAGATAAGAAAGTAAGAAAGTAGAGCTAACAGATGTCTGTTCAACTGAGCATTTGCCCAAGGATTTCTGTACTAGTGATTGCTCCCATTTATTCATTGCTTGCTGCTGATGTGTGAGCTAAGCATGTTAACATGTGCTGGATTGTTGAATTCTCACTATAAACCTGGGTGTATTTCCTGTTTTACAGATGCAGGAACCTCAGGGAGCATGGATAACTTTCCTAGGCTCAAAGACTCTTAGACTATTCCTTGACAGAGGTGACAGCTCAGGTTGCCTGATTTCAAAGCTTATTCTTTTAAACATTTGATGTGAAAGGACCAGAGGTCCTTTGCAGATGGGAGGTCCGCGGGCCACACCAGTCCCTAAAGATCGCCTGGTAGCTGCTGTGCCCTGAGTGAGTGCTATGGGACTGGCTAGACCTCAAAAGGGAAGGCTTTATGGGGCATGTTCCTCAGACACAGGGCCCTGGAGCTCCCAACCGCAGCGTGAGTCCTCTGCCCTGTCACACAGCAGGGAAACAGAGAGCCGCGGGGTTTGAGGAATCGTTCAGTTTTTGTCCACAGTAGCCAGTGTAGGACAGACCCTGAAGGTGCCTGCTCTAGCATTTCACTCTGTACCCCTGGACCTTTGAACAACCCAAGGGAAGGACTGAGTTTCTGACAGACGCAGTAGGAATTGGCAATTTGACTTTTTTTTTTTTTTTTTGGAAGAAATATATTGTTTCAGATGGGACTATAAAGGAAACATGATTATCTGTGAGTCGTAATTTTTAAAGCTGAAGTCTATGGTGGGTCATTAGACTGTTGTGTCTACTTTTGATTCTATTTTAAATTCATAGTAATAAAAGGATTTAAAAATACATATTTGAGTACCTGAAGCTTTCCTTGTGAATAACATTCTGGTGTTTTGTTTTGTTTGTTTTGTTTGTTTTTGTAGTGCTGCGCTGTGGCTTTCATTGAGAAATTAGATGCTCAGTCTTTGAATTTAAGTCAGGAGGATTTTGATCGATACATGTCCGGCCAGACTTCTCCCAGGAAGCAAGAATCTGAGAATTGGTCTCCTGATGCTTGCTTAGGGGTTAGGCAAATGTATAAGAACTTGGATCTTCTGTCTCAGTTGAATGAACGGCAAGAAAGGATCATGAGTGAAGCCAAGAAACTTGAAAAAGATCTAATAGAGTGGACGGATGGAATTGCAAAAGAGGTTCAAGACATTGTTGAGAAATATCCACTTGAAATTAAGCCCCCCAATCAATCTTTAGCAGCTATTGACTCTGAAAATGTTGAAAATGATAAACTTCCTCCACCATTGCAACCTCAAGTTTATGCAGGATGATAAAAATTTACACGGATAGTATTTATTTGAGCCTAAATTGTAGCTGGCCCTTACTACAGTCCATGATTGGGATCTAGACTATAACTTAATTGCTTATAAGTGTCAGAGCATTTTTAAAGGTACAGTTTGTGGGGATTGTTTTGTTTGTTTTGTTTTTCCTGGCAGGGGAAGCTTAGTAAATAATAAAATACTATTTATTTGAGTTACTGAAATGGATTCATTTAAGGTTTATGTGAAAGTTTTGTCTAAATCTATTTTTCTCCATGATTTTCTTATGTGCTTCCTCTGTGGCATTCACTGTGGTTTGGATTTGGGTAAATGATTGCCTTCAAAGGATAAAACAAATGAATGCTACAAAATGTATGTGTAAGGGAATTCAATGGTACCACTATTCTACAGTTTGAAATATTTTATAATTGTAAAGATAGAAGATATATTGATAAGTAAATATGTAAAATTGTAAATATGTAAAAACAAAAAAAGGAATGGTGTCTGCTGTGCATGGCATTTCATGTGTTAATTTGTTTAGTTTAAAATGAAGTATATTGAATGTTTGCCTCTAACTCCATTTTATTTGGTTTGCCCCACTTAAAGAATCTAGAAGTGTTTAGACATACTCCCCCTGAAACCTCGACTCCATCTTGAACAGTAAGTTAGCCCTGACTTAGGTTCTGTACAGTCAGAGACTGTGGCACCATTGAGGTTCGGAATAATTGTTAGGTCACATAAAGTTGCTGTTCAGGACAGTCATTTGAAGACTCTGAACCATGCTTCTTAAACTATTTCCTCCACCCATTCAGGAAATATTACTGATAGAGTTCTTGGTAAAGGGGCTGGTCCTGGGTCTGGATCAGACGACAGGAATGAACAGGGCTCCGCTGGGGAGAGCTGATGGGGGATCCCTCCCAGCTCTAATGTGCACAGGTGCCTTTCTGCCTCTGTAGCGGACTTTTGACTCGATGGACAACCTGGACACATAAACCTCTTCCAGGGTTTCTCAACCTCAGTACTACTGACATTTGGGGCCTGAGGACTTTTTGTTATGGGGGCTTCCCTGTGCATTGTAGGGTGTTTAGCAATATTCCTGGCCTTTATACCCACTAGACACTAGTGGCACCCCCCACAGTTGTGAAAAATTATCTCCAGACATTGCCAAATGTTTCCAGGTTGGAGGGGGTGGCGTAATCGCCACCAGTTAAGAACGACTGACCTATTTCCTAAGTGAGGAAGTTACCCTGCTAGTGGCTAATATGATGTAACCAAAGAATATTGCATTAAATGCACAGTATAGTTAACTGATAGTCATCGAGGCTTTACAGCCACTGGCACTGTGGAACCTTTTCTAATGCTAACGGAACCCTTCGTAACCTCATTATGCCATGTACGATCCTCCTCCCAATCAGTGATTTCTACAGATTACCAGTGGACCTGTGAAATCGTGCGTAATTCCCAGGGCACCATTCTGAAACAAGGTCACATCACAAGCAGTTAAGAAGGTTTCTTTGCTTTTCCAATATCTTCCTAATAGTGTACCACAAATTTGTAGTGCAATAATTTTGGAATAAAACTAGGGTGAGTATACGACTTTTTATCCTTTACTTAAATTTACACATCAGATCCATCAGGTTGACACACCTGTTGTCGTAAAGCACCGAAGACGTGAAGCAGTGACCTGAGTCACCGATCACCAAGCTCACACCGAGTGAGTGAGTTACTGTCAAATGCCAGTGGGAATCTGCCCTTAGAAGCCGGGGCCCCACTGATCTCTGTCGAAGATGTTCCCCTTTTTTCCTTTGTTCTTTTCTATGTACTTTCTAGGTGCTAATCCAGGTATTCACACTCTTGATTCTCCTGGGAATATACAGTTCTTTTAGTCGTTGTACACTATATTTGTTAAATAAAACGTGCATATCGGCCTCCCACAAAAGCTGTCTTCCTTTGATTTCTTACATATTAAAGTAAGTTGTTGAATTGATTTCTTTGTATATCTCATGTTAGTTGAATTCTTTAGATATAAACTCTTGACTTAGGTGAGGCTCGTATTTCTCTTAAGTCAGCTTCAAAACTGTGGCCATAGTTTCTCTCTTCTCAACAAGAATGCATTGCTATTTTATGTACTATAAATGTAACTGGAATAAACCTTTGGAACAGAAGTCCATATGAATAAGGTTTCATGATCCATCCGTCTTCCAAATACTTAGTCCTTTATCTTGGGAAAATGACATTACGGATATTCTCATGTTACAAAGTTTTCCTGCTTAAGCCACAGCCACAACTATCATTACCATTACCATTCCAAAAAAGGAAACATTAGAGACATTCATGTTAGAATTAAGAACAAGAGAAGGATGTTTACTGTCGCTACTATTTGCATTGTTCTCAAAGTTTTACCCCAGGTACTCAATCTTCAAACAGAAGTAAAGGGGGGCTTAATCTTTTCTTTATTTTTTATTTTCTTAAAGATCTTATTTATTTATTTTTAAGGATTTTATTTATTTGACAGAGAGAAACACAGCGAGAGAGGGAACACAAGCAGAGGGAATGGTAGCGGGAGAAGCAGGCTTCCCGCGGAGCAGGGAGCCAGATGCGGGGCTCGATCCCAGTACCCCAGGATCACGACCGGACCTGAAGGCAGACGCTTAACGACTGAGCCACCCAGGCACCCCAAAGATTTTATTTTTTTTAATTTTTTTTTTTCCAAAGATTTTATTTATTTGAAGGAGAGCTTGAGAGGGGGAGGGGTGGAGGGAGAAGCAGACTTCCACTGAGCAGGGAGCGGGATGCTAGGCTCAATCCCAGGACCCTGGGATCAGGACCTGAGTCAAAGGCAGACACTTGACACACTGAGCCACCCAGGCAAAATGAGATGAATCTAATCAATACAGAAATGTTCTAGCCTGGTGGTTGAGGACAGGAGCTCAAGCTAGGAGCCTCGGTGTTGGTTTTGATTTTTGGCTGCCACTTAGATATTAGCTCTTTGCCCTTGGGCAAGTCTCATATTTCACATCCCTAATCTGTGAATTGGGATAGTAATCGTGCCTGCTTCAAAGGCTCATTAAGGATTAAATGACTCGCAACAGTGACTAGCAATGCTAAGTGCTCAAGTGACAGCTGTTAGAGGTGATTCTTTGTAGAAAACCCAAGAGAACTGATTTTGAAACATTACATTTCACTAAACAGTAAGACAGAAAATGCTAGGAAAAGCCATCAAAAGTGACTGTACAAAATGACTTTTCTGTGTAATTCCTAGCAAATATAATGGGAAAATTTTACTCACTATGGAAACATAAGTCAAGTAGCAAGAGCTTTTAAGATCTATATGGAAAAAAATTAAATTGAGAAACAAAAAAACTAGACATACACAGAGCCTATGTTTAAGTTCTCTGCACTTGGACTTTAATGTTCTATCTCTGCCATCTTGGAAATTCTTTGTTGTTTTGTTTTTTTTAAAAAGATTTTATTTATTTATTTGACAGAGAGATCACAAGTAGGCAGAGAAGCAGGCAGAGAGAGAGGGGGAAGCAGGCTCCCTGCTGAGGCTGAGCAGAGAGCCCGATGCGGGGCTCCATCCCAGGTCCCTGAGATCATGACCTGAGCTGAAGGCAGAGGCTTTAACCCACTGAGCAACCCAGGCGCCCTAAGTTTTTTTTTTTTAAAGATTTTTTTGTTTTACTTCTTTGAGAGAGAGCATGAGCAGGGGGAGAGGCAGAGGAAGAGGGAGAAGAAGATATCACACTAAGCAGGAAGCTCTATCCCCGGTCCCTGGGATTATGACCTGAGTGGAAGGCAGCCACTTACCCTACTGAGCCACTTGGCTCCCTGCCATCTTGGAAATTCTTAATAATTTTATCATTGAATTTGGGTTTTGTTTTTTGGTTGTTTTTTTTTTAAGATTTTATTTATTTATTTGACAGCACAAGTAGGCAGAGCGGCAGGGAGAGGGAGAAGCACGCTCTCCACTGAGCAGGAAGCCTGATGCCGGGCTCGATCTCAGGACCCTGGGATCATGACCTGAGCTGAAGGCAGCCACTTAACCAGCTGAGCCATCCAGGCACCCTTATCATTGAATTTGTATTTTTAAGTGAAATCTGATGGGACAATGGATCATGCACAGTGGGGCTTAGTGCCTTAGCTCATTCACAGTCTTGCTTCTGACCTCCCTCCAAGGATGAGCTCTTGGTCTTACCCCTTCTACCCTATAACCACTCTAGCCAGGGCCTGGACACTCAGGAATGGTCAGCGCTGGGTGTGCATGCTTGGGGCGTTGAACTAGGATATGATGTGCAACTGATGGTTAGCTGGCCGAGAGCTGCATCTTGGCCAGTTAGGGGGTAGGGAGGAGCTTCATTCACCCTTTGTCCAGCATGCTCCATGGAGAAAAGGCTGAATCCAGGTAAGTAAAAAAAAAAAAATTTAAAAAAAAAGGAAAATCTTTTTGGTCTGAAAGCAAGAAAGTAAGAAATTACATTGAGCACTGGGTGTGGTACATGAACACTTAATCTTATAACACTGAAAAAATAAAAGTGGGGGAAAAAGATTACATTAAGGCTAATGGGCGTATTTCAATAGGACATAAGAGTCAACTTGAAAGGATTCTCACTGGCCAATTTGGGGGCAGTTTGAATAGAAAATTATGAAGAGTAATTGTGAAAAACATCAAATAAATTTTAAAAACCTCCACATATTGTGGAACCCAAGAGATGGAGGGAAAGCCCTTATCACAGTAAAATGATAGCTAGTAACTGTAGGGGTAGAAATGCAATTTTAAATATCAGTCTTTTAGCCCAGGACTAGATGGCTTCACTGGTGAATTCGGCCCCTTAAGGAAATAAAACAATCCTTTTCAAGCTCTTCTAAAACATAGAAGAGGGAACACTTCTTAAGAGACCAGCATTACAGGGCACCTGGGTGGCTCAGCGGGTTAAAGCCTCTGTCTTCGGCTCAGGTCATGATCTCAGGATCCTTGGATGGAACCCTACATCGGGCTCTCTGCTCAGCAGGGAGCCTGCTTCCCCCTCTCCTTCTGCCTGCCTCTGCCTACTTGTGATCTCTCTCTGTCAAATAAATAAAATCTTAAAAAAAAAAAAAAAAAGAGGGACGACGGCTTGGGTCATGATCCCAGGGTCCTGGGATTGAGCCCCGCTTCCGGCTCCCTGCTCCACCGGAAGCCTGCTTCTCCTGCTACCATTCCCTCTGCTTGTGTTCCCTCTCTCGCTGTTTCTTTCTGTCAAATAAATAAAATCTTTAAAAAAAAAAAAGAGAGACCAGCATTACCTCGATACCAAATTGAGAAAAGGACACTATGAGAAATCTACAGACTAGTTTCCCTGGTGACTGCAGATGCAAAAATTCTCAATAAAATATTAGCAAACTAAGTTCAACAATACATTAAAAAGATTATACACCATGGCCATGTAGGATTGATTCCTGGAATGCAAAAATGGTTCAACATACAAAACCAAACGATGCACTACATTAACAGAATAAAGGGATCAAACACCATACAGTCACTGAAGCAGAAAAAGCATTTAACAAAATTTAATGCCCTTGGAGAAAACAAACAATAAACTAAGAGTAGAAGGAAACCACAGCATAATACAAGGCGTATGTGAAAACCCAAAGCTATCTTACTCAATGGTGAAAAACTGAAAGCTCTTCCTTTAAGACCAGGAGCAAGACAAGGAGGCTTCTTACGCCACGTCTATGCAAGATGACATAGATGAACATGCTTGAAATAAAAATGAAACAGTAGAAAGTCCCAGCAAAGTGAAGAAATAGGAAAGAACCAAAAAGAAGTGTTAGAACTGAAAACTACAATCACTAAAATTTGGAAAGAAAAAAATATCACTGGGCGCCTGGGTGGCTCAGGGGGTTAAAGCCTCTGCCTTCAGCTCAGGTCATAATCTCGCGGTCTTGGGATCCAGCCCCGCATCGGGCTCTCTGCTCAGCAGGAAGCCGGCTTCCCCCCCTCTCTCTGCTGCCTCCCTGCCTACTTGTGATCTCTCTCTCTCTGTGTCAAATAAATAAAATCTTTAAAAAAAGAAAAAATATCACGGATGGCTTTCATATTAGAATGGAAATATCAGGAATGAATCTGTGAACTGAAGACAGATCAATAGAAATTATTCAATCTGATAGTAGACTGAAAATAGGCTAAAATTTAAAAAGTGAATGTAGCCTCAGGGACCTCTGGGACAATAATGAAATAGCTAGCATTCTTGTCATTAGAGTCCTAGAAGGAGGGAAGAAAAAAGTTATGGCTAAAAAAATGTTAAAATAAATAGTGGCTGAAAGTTTACCAAATTTGGACAAAGGTATAGTAAACCTATAAATTCAAGAAGCTGAGTGAACTCCAAACAGGATAAACCCAAAGAAACCCATGCAAAGTCAGGTTTTACAAACTTCTCAAAATTAAAAACAAAATCTTTAAAGTAGTTAGCAAAAGTACATTACCAATGATCGAGAAATTATTTGAATGACACTGGATTTGTCATCAGAAGCCACGAGGCCAGAAGGAAATGCTGACAAGGATGTGGAGAAAAGTGGCTCACTTGTACAATCCTGATGGAAACCTAACATAGCTACTCTGGGAACATTTTGGCAGCTTCTCATAAAACTAAAGATGTCATTATCTTACAACTCACCAATTGCATTGTTGGGCATTTATCCCAGAGAAATGATAACTTATGTTCACACAGAAGCATGTACACAAATGCTCATAACACTTTTATTCATGATAGCCCCAAACTGGAAACCAAATATCCTTCAAAAGGTGAATGGTTAAACAAACTGTGATATATTCATACAATAGAATACTACTACTCAATAATAAGGAATTAACTGCTTACAAAGCTACTTGGATGGATCTCAAGGGATATATATTGAGTGAAAAATCCAATCTGAGAAGATTAGATACTGTATGATTCCATTTGTTATTATTCCATTATAATTTTTAACACATAATTTATACCAAAATTAAATAATATTCTTAAAATGACAATTATAGAGCAAAAGAACAGATTGGTGGATTACAGGGGTTCAGGATGGGGTGGGGAGGGAGCTAAATATTGTTTTAAGATGGCAGCATGATGGATCCTTCTGGTGTGAAATTGTTCTGTATTTTGACGGTGGTGGTGATTACACAAATTTACACGTGATAAAATTGCATAGAACAAAACCGCAAAGGATATTATGTAAAACTGGCAAAATCTGTATAAAATCAGTGTATCATTAAAGTGTAAATTTCCTGCTTGTATTATTGAACCATAGTTTTGAAAGATGTTACCCTTGGGAAAACCTAGTTTGAAGAGTACACGGGATCTCCATTGTTTCTTACTCCTGCATGTGAATTGACAATTATTCTAAACGAAGAAGTCTGTTTTTTTTAATCTATTAAATCATGTGGAAACAACCTATATGCCCATCAAGTGATGAGTAGATAAAAATAGTATATGCATGCAATGGAATATTATTTGGCCATAAAGAATGGAATGAAATACCGACACATTCTAGACCATGGATTAACTTTGAAACGATTATGCTGAGTGAAAGAAACCAGACACAAAATACCACATATTGTATAATCCCATTTATATGAAATGTCCAGACTAGGCAAATCCATACAGAAAAAAGTATTGGTGGTTGCCAAGGGCAGGAGTTGGGGGGAAATGGGAGTTGACTGCTAATGGGTACAGGGCTTCTTTCTGGGGCGACAAAATGTTCTGAAATTAGTGGTAATGGTTTAACAACTTGGTGAGTATACTTAAAATACTGAATTGTCCACTTTGAAAGAACGAATATTATGGTGAGTTGTATTTCAACAAAGCTTTAAAATGTGAGAATAACAGCTGTGGAGTGCATTGCCGGCATCTAAAAATTTTCAGGCAAATCATCCAGGCTGCGTTGTGGCATTTACTTTAAGATTTCTGCCTTTACTTCAAGATACTATCACCTAAAATTGATGTGCTTTATTATTTTTTTAAAGATTTTTATTTATTTATTTGACAGAGAAAGATTATAAGTAGGCAGAGAGGCAGGCAGAGAGAGGGGAGGGAAGCAGGCTCCCTGCTGAGCAGAGAGCTTGATTCAGAGCTTGATACTAGGACCCCGAGATCATGACCCGAGCTGAAGGCAGAGGCTTTAACCCACTGAGCCACCCAGGCACCCCTAAAATTGATGTGCTTTAAAGATGATGCCCTGTCCATAATTTTGGCAGCTTTCCTTTTGTTTTCTTAGAATTCCCTTTGTGATTTTGTTAAAATGTTAGTAAGAATAAATATTTTCCAAAAGAGAGATAGAGAGAGAAATATGTCAGCAAAGAATACAAATGTAAATGGAAAGTACTTTGATCCACTTAAATAAAGTGATATAGAAACAAAAAAAAAATGTAATATATATACCGGCAATGAACAGGTGAAAACCGTACATAAAATACAACTTACAAATGCTCAAAAAACAATATATTAAAGTATAAATATAATAATACATGTTCTGGATATCTATGCTGAAAACTACAAAATGCTGATGAAAAAATCAAGAAAAAGCCAAACAAATAGAAAAACATACTACGTTGAAAGACTCAACATAGTAAAGACTTCAGTTCTCCCCAAACTCAGTTCTACATCTTTAATGAAATTCCTATGAATATCCCAGTAAGATTTTTTTGCAGATACAGATGCTTATTCTAAAATTGAAATGAAAAGGCAAAGGGAAAAAAAAAGGCAAAAGAATTAGAACAGCTAAAACAAATAGAAAAAGAATAAAGTGAAAGTTATCACTATTCAGTTTTAAGATTTGCTATATAGTTGCAGTAAGCAAAATGGTGCAGTATTAGTGGAGGGATAGACACATAGATCAACAGAACAGAATACAGAACACAAAATGGACCCATGCAAGTATGACCACCTGAATTTTTTTTTCCAAATGATTTCTTTTTTTTTTGACAGAGAGGAGAGAGATCACAAGTAGTCAGAGAGGCAGGGAGAGAGGGGGGGAGGAAGCAGGCTTCCTGCTGAGCAGAGAGCCCGATGCGGGGCTTGATCCCGGGACCCTGAGATCATGACCTGGGCCGAAGGCAGAGGCTTAAACCACTGAGCCACCCAGGCGCTCCTCCAAATGATTTTTTTTAACATAGAGGTATAAAAGCAATTCAATGGAAGAAGGATAGACTTTCAACAAATGGTGCTGTAGCAATTGGACATCCATAGTGCAAAAGGAGGAGAAGAAGAAGGAGAAATAGAAGGAGAAGGAGGAGGCGAAAAAGGAGAAGAAGGAGGAAGGGAAGAAGAAAATTCATTTAACTATAAGTTATAACTTCTATAATACTTCTAGAAGAAAATATTTGGAATCTCAGACCTACACCAAAAGTTCTTGGACATGACACCAGAAGCACGATCCATAAAAGAAAAAAAGCTGATAAACTGGAGTTAGCCAAAATTGAAACTTCTGCTGTATGAAATACCATGTTAACAGAATGCAAGCTAGAGACTGCAAAAAATTTTGCAAATCATGTCCAACCAACAAGTATATCTAAAGAATGCTCTGAACTCAACAATTAAAAAAGAATTCAGTTAAAAAAAAGAATTCAGTTAGATAATGGACAAAAGACTTGAACAGAAACTTAATCATAGAAGATATATATAAGACCATTCAGAGAGAGAAATGACAATATTTTCCATAAGTGGTGTTGGGAAAACTAGATATCCTCATGTGAAAGAATGAAGTTGGACCTTACCTCACATCATAAACAATTAATTCAATGGATCAAAGACTTAAACATAAGAGCTAAAACTATAAAACTTAGAAGAAAACAGAGGGGGAAATCCTCATGACATTGAATTTGGCAATGATTTCTTGTATGTGAGCACAGAAGCACAGAAAACAAAAGAAACAATGGATCAATTGGACTCCATCAAAATTTAAAACTTTCGTGCTTCAAAAGACAGTAATGGGAGAGTGAAAAAACAACCCACAGAATGGGAGGGAGAAATTTTTTAAGCTGTAATATTTAATGTGCAACTCAATGAGTGAGGATACCTATACATCTGTGAAACCATCACAACCATCACTTCTCAAAGTTTCCTCTCGTCCTTTTTGTTATTATTATTTGTTTGTGTATGTGTATGTGGGGGTAGTTTCTACCCTCTCAGAAAAGTTTTAAGATATAATATAGTATTGTTAGCTATAGGCACTATGTTGTATAGTAGATCTCCAGAGCTTATTCATGTTGCATAATTGAAATTTTGTATACTTTGGCCATCACTTCCCCATTCCTTCTTCACCTAAGCCCCTAGAAATCACTGTTTCTTAAGGGAATATACTTGCAAACCATATATTTGATAAGGGTTAGATATCCAGAATATATATAAAGTACTCCTACTACTTAACAACAATTAAAAAAAAAAAACAAACAAAAAACAGCAACCCAATTCAAAAATGGACAAATGACTTGAATAGCCATCTCCAAAGAAAATACGCAAATGCCCATAAGCACATGAAAAGATGTTCAACATTAGTAGTCATTAGAAGAAAGCAAATCAAAATCACTGTGAGGTACCACTTCCCACCAATCAGAACGGCTATTAGCAGAAAAGCAGAAAACAAGTGGTGATGAGGATGTGGATGGAGTCCTGGTGCACTGCTTTTGGGAATATGAAGTGGTTCAGTCATTGTGGAAAACATTTTGGTGTATTTTATGTGTTTTAGTTCTTCAAAGAGTTAAATATAGGATTATTATATGATATTATATTACATGATTATTATATGATGATATGATTATTATATGATCCAGCAACTCCACTTCTAGATATAGTACCCAAAAGAATTGAAAATAAGGATTCAAACAGATACTTGCTGTATTAATTTGTACTATTACTATTAGTAAAAATCCATTAATCATAAATAATTAATAATCTGTATTGTACAAAATAACTAATTTGTGTTACAACAAGTACCAAAAGCTGGGTAGCTTAAACAACAGAAATTTATTTTCTCACAGTTCTGGAGGCTGGAAATGTGAGGTTATGGGGGCAGTAGGGTTGAATGTGAACCCTCTCCTTGGTTTGCGGATGGCCATCTTTTTCCTGTGTCTTCACATCATCTGCCTTCTGTAGATGTCTATGTCCAAATTCCCTCCTCTTATAAACATACCAGCCACACTAGATTACGGTCCACCCTAGTGACCTCATTTAGATTTAATTATACTTGTAAATATCCTATTTCCAAATATAGTCACATTCTGAGGTACTAAGGGTTAAGATTTCAGTATATGTACTGCCGAAGTGAGTACGAGGGTTGATTCCAACATACGAATTTTTGTGGTGACACAATTTAGTTTGTAACATTTATGCACCAATGCTCAGAGGCACATTGTTCACAATAGCCAAAAGGTTGGTATAACTCAAATGCCCATCAAGAGATGGATGAATAAAAAAATTTCTTTATCCATGTAGAATATTATTCAGCCTTAAAAAGGAATGAAATTCTGACACATGATACATAGATACACTTTGAAAACATTATGCTAAGTGAAATAAACCAGACACAAACGTAAAATATTGTATGATTCCAGTTATATGAGGTAAGTAGAGTAGGCAAATTATATGGAGACAGAAAGTAGAATAGAGGTTACCAAAGTCTGAAGAAGGAGGAGGGATGCAGAGTTGTTTAATGGTACAGAGTTTCTGTTTGGGATGATGAAAGTTCAGGAAATGGATGTGGTGATTGTTGCATAACACTGTGACTGTAATTAATGTCGCTGAATTGTGCACTTAAGAATGACTAAAATGGTAACTTTCATTGTGTATATTTTACCACATTTTAAAAATTTTAAATAAAAATAAAAAAGAAATAAAAGGAACTACACTTGATAAACAAAAGGGAAAATGAACCCAAGAAAAAAATAAACACATGGAATCAGAAAAGAAAAATGTAGTGCACATACAATATGTATGTACAAAGTGTACGTACAATGGAACACTACTAAGCAACAAAAAGGAAGAACTCTTAACTGGAATGAAAAAAGCCAACTTCAAAAAGTTACAAATTGAATGTTCACATTTACATAACATTGTTGAAATAATAAAATTATGGACATGGAGAAAAGATTAGTGGTTGCTAGGGGTTAGGGACAGGAGTGGAAGATAGCATGAGAGAGTTGCTTTGTGATGGTAGTTCTTGATTTTGTGCTGTATCTTGATGTTGTTGGTGATAGTTACACAAATCCATACACGCTATTAAATTGCACAGAGTTACACATGTGTGCAAACACAAATAAGTGCATATAAAAATGGTGAAATGGGAATAAGGTTTGGAGATTTTACCCAAATTGGTTTTCTTTTTTTTAAAGATTTTATTTATTTATTTGACAGAGAGAGAGAGACATCACAAGTAGGCAGAGAGGCAGGCAGGGAGCGGGGGGGAAGCAGGCTCCCCCCTGAGCAGAGAGCCCGATGTGGGGCTCGATCCCAAGACCCTGAGATCATGACCTGAGCCGAAGGCAGAGGCTTTAACCCACTGAGCCACCCAGGCGCCCCTCAATATTGGTTTTCTGGTATGATACCGTATTATAGTTATGTACAGTATTACCATTGGAGGTAAGTATGTACAGGAGGTCTCTCTACTATTTTACCAATTTCCCATGAGTATTTCAAAATTAAAAGTTTAATCATGTTGGAAATCATTATTTCAATGGTTTACAAGTTTCTTTTTGATGTGACAGGTGCCCGGGGGCAACACACTTGGATAGAGCCAACTTCAGTGTTAAGATGTTTTAATGGTAGAATGAAGCCGAGATAAGAATGCCTGAGGAAGCAGATGCACAATTCTCAGTGGACGAAAGGCTTGAACATAGACCAGAAACCATAAAACTCCTAGAAGAAAACACAGGGATTAGCTTTTTGGCTTTGGTCCTGGCAAGGATTTTTTTTGGATTGACACCAAAAGCAATGTCAACAAAAGCAAAAATAAACAAGTGGGACTACATCAAACTAAAAAACTTCTATACAGCACAGGAAACTATCAACAAAATGAAAAGCAATCTACAGAATGTGAGAAAATATTTGCAAATCACATATCTGATAAAGAGTTAATTTTCAAAATATATAAATAACTCATACAACTCAATAGAAAAATAAAACAATCAAATTAAAAATTGTGCAGAGAACCTTAATAGATATCTGGACATTTTCCCAAAGAAGACATACAAATAGCCAAAACATACATGAAGAGGTGTTCAATATCATTAATCATCAGGGAAATGCAAATCAAAACTACAAAGAGATATCACCTCTCACTGTTAGAATGGCTATTATCAAAAAGACAAGTGGGGCGCCTGGGTGGCTCAGTGGGTTAAAGCCTCTGCCTTCGGCTCAGGTCATGATCTCAGGGTCCTGGGATTGAGCCCTGCATCGGGCTCTCTGTTCAGCAGGGAGCCTGCTTCCTCCTCTCTCTCTGTCTGCCTCTCTGCCTACTTGTGATCTCTCTCTCTCTGTCAAATAAATAAATAAAATCTTAAAAAAAAAAAAAAAGACAAGAAAAAACAAGTGTTGGTGAGGGTGTAGAGAAAACATAACACTTAACAGTTTTGGTGGAAGGTAAATTGGTACATCCATTGTGCAAAACAGTGTTGAGGTTCCTCAAAAATTAAAAATATAACTACCATATGTTCCAGCAATCCCACTTGAAGGCATAGGTGTGAAGACAATGAAATTACTACCCCAAAAGGATATGTGTACCCTTATGTTCATTCCAGCATTATTTACAATAACCAAGACATGTAACTAGGTAACTGTCTACCAATAGATGAATGCATAAAGAAAATGTTGTGCATATCTATATGAATATTATTTAGCCATAAAAAAGAACACTGCCATTTGAAAAACAAAGATGGACCTTGAAGTCATGTTAACCGAAATAAATCAGATAAAGACAAATATTGGAAGAACTCACTTATATATAGAATCTTTCATTTTTAATTTTTAAAAAATTTTTAAAAATATTTTATTTGACAGAGAGAGAGAGATCACAAGTAGGCAGAGAAGCAGGCAGAGAGTGAGGGGGAAGCAGGCTCCCCACTGAGCAGAGAGCCCGATCCCAGGACCCTGAGATGACCTGAGCCAAAGGCAGAGGGTTTTACCCACTGAGCCACCCAGGTGCCCCTATATGTAGAATATTTTAAAAAGAAATGAAATCCTAGATGTAGATAACAGACAGATTTGCCAGAGGTGGGGTGGGGGTTTGGTTGGTGCGCAAAGTGGGCAAAGGTGGCCCAAAGGCTCAAAGTTCCAGTTATAAGATAGATAAGTCTTGGGGATATATTGTAGAATGTAGTTACCATAATTAATAATACTGTATTGTATATTTGAAAGTTGTTAAGAAAGTAAATCATCAAAGTTCTCATCAAAGAAAAAGACAAAAATAAATTATAACTATGTGTGATGACAGATGTTAACTAACCCGTTGTGGTAGTGATTTCACAATACATACTTTTACAAAAATCATTACATTGTATGCCTAAAACTAATACAATGTAATAAGTCAATTCTATCTCAATAAAAATTAAAAACAAAAATCTTCTGTACACAAATGAACCCATCAACCAAATGAACAGACAACTTATGGAATGGGAGAAAATATTTGGAAACTATATATCTAATAAGGTGCTAATACCCCAAAATATATAAGGAACTCATACAACTCAACTCAATAATCTGATTTTAAAATGAACAGAAGGGACACCTGGGTGGCTCAGTCAGTTAAGCGTCTGCCTTCAGCTGAGGTCATCATCCCAGGGTCCTGGGAATGAGCCCCGTGTCAGCCTTGGCAATTTGTGGAGAGTTAGCTTCTCCTTCTGCCTGCTGCTCCTCTTGCTTGTGCTCTTTCTCTCTTTCTCTGACAAATAAATAAATAAAAATTTTTTAAAAAAATGAGCAGAAATACTAAATAGACATTCTTCCAAAGAAGACATACAAATGACTGATAGATACGTGAAAAGATGCTCAACACCACTAATCATCAGGAAATGCAAATCAAAACTTCAGTGAGCTATCACCCCACACCTGTGGGAATGGTTATTAGAAAAAAGTTGAGAGGCAACAAGTACTGGTAAGGATGTAGAGAAAAGGGAACCCTGGAGCACTCTTGGTGGGAATGTAAATTGGTACAGTCACTGTGGGAAAAACTAGAGAGGCTCCTCAAAATAATAAAAATATGACCATATGATCCAGTAATTCCACTTCTGTGTATAGATATGGAAGGAAATGAAATCACAGTATCTCAAAGAGGATCTGTATCCCCACGTTCATTGCAGCATTATTCACAACAGCCAAAGCTTGGAAACAACCTGTGTCTACTCACAGAGAATGGATAAAGAAATGTTATAAATATATGAAATTCGGTCATAGAAAAGAAGGAAATCCTGCCATCTGAAACAACATGGATGGACCTTGAGAGTGTTAATGTTAAGTGAAATAAATCCAACAAAGAGAAATACTGTATGATTTTACTTGTGGAATCTGAAAAGGCTGAACTTGGGGTGTCTGGGTGGCTCAGTTGGTTGGGTGTCCAACTCTTGATTTCAGCTTGGGTCATGATCTCAGGGTCCTGGGATAGGCCCCAAGTTGGGCTCTGTACTTGGTGGGGAGGAAGGGGGAGGGTGTGCTTGGGGATTTTCTCTTTCCCTCCCCCTCTCCCCTTCCCCTTGCTTGGTCTCTCTTTCTCTTTCAAATAAATAAATCTCAAAAAATAAAAAAGATATATACAATGAAGTGAGAATCATTCATTTTTCCTCTGGATCACTTAGCACAGAATATGGTAATCATATATTAAGTAAACACACTCAAGGCCTTCATCTCTTATCAGTATGAATAATGGGGTGCTGGGGCACTTGGGTGGCTCAGTTGGTTAAGCATCCCACTCTTGATCCCGGCTCAGGTCATGATCTCAGGGTCATGAGATCCAGTCCCATATCAGGCTCTCCCATGCAGTGTGGAGTCAGCTTGAAATTCTTTCCTTTGCACCCCCAACTCTCTCTCAATCTCTCTCTCAAATAAATAAATAAATCATTAAAAAATAAAAAGACTGAACTCACGGAAACAGTAAAATTGTGGTTGCCAGCAGATGAGGGGTGGAAATGGGGAGGTGTTGGTCAGTGTACAAACTTCCAGTTACAAGATGAGTAAGTTCTGAAGATTTAATGTATAGCATGGCGACTATAGCTAACAATACTGTATTACATACTTGAAAATTGCTAGGAAATTAAATCTTAAATGTTCTCACCCCAAAAAATTAAATTGAAAAGGTAATTGTGTGAGGTGATGGATGTGTTAGCTAACCATTCTGTGGTAATCATTTTGCAACATTAGTGTGTATTAAATCATACTGTATACCTTAAATGTATACAAGGTTATATGTCAGTTATATCACAATGAAGTTGGAGAAAACAAGAAGAAAGACAAATTACGAATACAAATACAAAAAAAAATTTAAGTACTTCTTCAAATAAGAAAATTAAAAACATTTTAACCATTTAAAAATGCACAAAGTAGGGTGACTGGTGGCTCCCTCTGGATTTTGGCTCGGGTCATGATCTCAGGGTCATGGGATTAAGGCCTGAGTCACCATGGGATTAAACCCATGCTGGGTGTGCGCCTGGTTTAAGATTCTCTCTCTTCCTTTCCTTCTGCCCCTCCCCACCCTGGCTCACTCTCTCTCTCAAAAAAAAAAAAAAAAAAAAAAAGCAAAAAACAAAAACAAAATGAGCAAATGACCTGAACAAACAAGTCCCATGTAAACTTACAAATGGATAGCAACAGACGAAAAATTTCAACCTCTTCAGTAATCAGAGAAATGTAAAATAATTTAATAACATAATTTTTCTCTTGTCAAATTGGCAAAAGCCAAATTTTATGATAGTATGTTATGACTATGAATGTACAGAGAAATGTGCCTCGTTGATGGAAGTGTAGATGATGAAATTTCCAGACAGCATATCAGCACTACATATCAATAGCCTTAAAAACCTTTTTACTTTTTGGCGCAGTAATCCCATTTTTGGAGAGCTATGATAAAAAAATAATTTTTAAAAAACACAATAAGGGGTGCCTGGGTTGCTCAGTGGGTTAAAGCCTCTGCCTTCGGCTCGGGCTGTGATCTCGGGGTCCTGGGATCGAGCCCCAAATCAAGCTCTCTGCTCAGTGGGGAACCTGCTTCCCTCCCCTCTCTCTGCCTGCCTCTCTGCCTACTTGTGATCTCTCTCTTTGTGTCAAATAAATAAATAAAATCTTTTTAAAAAAACACAATAAAAATTTATATAAAAAATATTGACTACAGAAGTTAAAATTTTCAGAGTTTAAATTGTGTAGGAGGGGATATTCAAATTAAATCGTAATTATGTAGACTATTCTAGCATAATCTTCAGCATATTCTGAGTTTGTTTTACAATTCCATGCAATGCTAGGAAAAAAGAAAGAAATACAGCAAAATCTTATCAATAGTTACCATCGGGTTCGTTATTACAGATGGTTTTAATTTCCTTTTTAATATTTTCTAAATTTTCCCAACCTTACACAATGCCGTGGTTGTTTTATGAAAATCGAAGGAAATTATTCCAAGAGTATAAGAACTAAAGCTATCCAAACCACCACACAACACAGAATTGTAATAGTGCATATTAGCTCTTAAAGGGAAATGTTGTTTTAAAAGTGACACAGTTGGTCTCTAAACAAGGTTTCCCAGGCAACCCCTCGGTGGTTGCCAATATAGAATGCCACCTCTAGAGGTAGAATCACCCTCCTGGAAGGTTCTGAGGCCTCCCCCTCCTTAAAAGAATAATGAGCTGTCTGCAGGGGTAGGTGTCTGGTTTAAATTCCCTCTAGAGCAATACACACCTGCTGAATGGTTTCACTGCTGGAAGAAAATTGCTCCCTCCCTTAATAAAAGGTCAACGAAGCTGAATGCAATCTAGTTTCTTGGATTTGGGGTGGCAGCTGGAAGAGTGGTAAGCATTCTTAAATATGGAGGCATTTCACCTAAGCATTGAGTCCATTGTCAGAATTAGTCTGAATTTCTGGTGGACGGGTTGGGGTAGGGAGGGGAGGGAGTCTGGTCATTTTCTCTTGATTTGAAAAGTCAGAGGGGTGGATGGACATGATTGCTATCTTGAGTCAAACTTTCTTTTATGATTTCATAAGTAATAGCGAGTTATTTTGGAAGCTCTATGTTTCTAGCGTTTAGATGAACCAGTCGCTAGGGTGCTGAACTAGGAGGTCTGTGTGAGGTTCTTCCTTGAAAACTGCCCTAAGTCTATGCCCTACATGTATTCCAGCCCAGACTGCACGTACAGAATGGTGCTGGAGGGATAGCAAAAAGGCCCATGTCCCAGAGCTTGCCCTCAGCTTTTTTTTATAACCCAGGAGAAAGGGGAAGGTTGTAAAAACATGAAAAATTAAATAGCTCAAGAGTTAGTTGGGTGTAAGCTACAAGGGAAGTGATGCTGTTTAGCTGTCTTCTAGAATAATTACAAAATCTCACATGTATTTAGCCCTAATGTGCGTGTGCATGCTAAGCAAGCATTTAAAAATTATTACCTTTTAAATGGGTCTAATGAACCTAGTTTGGCAGCAGTGATAATAGGTAGCATTAATTTGGTGCTTGATACATGCTAGTCACTGTGCTAAGTGCTTCATGTGGAAGAACTCATTTAATTCTGCAGGTAAGTAACACCAATTACCCCGAGGCACAGAGAGGGAGGTGGTACATGGAAATGAGAGCGTCTTGCTCAAGATCACAGTGCTGAAGTGGGGGGCCAGGATTCAAACCCGGGCCCACGAGCTCCAGGGCCCCCACTCTTTTTATGTCTTTTACTTTTTATTGTGGTAACAACACTTAGCATAAAATTTATTTCTTCACAAATTTTGACATGTGCATTATTGCTGACTCAAAGTAAAATGTTGGACTGCAGCTCTCTAGAGACTATTCATCTTTGTTCACTGACACTTTTGACTGCTGATTAATAACTCCCAATTTTCTATCCCCCTGCCAGACCCCGTAACCACCATCTCAATCTTTGGTTTTATGAATTTGGCTATTTTAGATACCTCATATAAATGTACTCATGCCTTATGTCCTAAGGTACATCCATGTTGTCCCATTTTGCAGAATTTCCTTATTATTTTTTTAGGTCAAGTAGCATTCCAGTGTATTGTGTACACATTTTTTAAAAGATTTTATTTCTTTATTTAGGGTAGGATAGGAGCAGAGGGAGAAAGAATCTCAAGTAGTTTCCAAGCCTCGCATGGAGCCCAACACAGGGCTCGAATTCAGGACCCCGAGATCATGACCTTAGCCAAAACCAAAAGTCAAATGCTTAACTGACTGTGCCACCCAGGTGCTCCTACACATTTTCTTTTATTCATTCATCTGTTGGGGGCCACTTAGATTATTTCTTTTAACAATTGTGAATAGTGCTACAACGAACACGGGAGCACAGATACCTCAAGATCCAGACTTTTAGTTATTTTGAATAATATACCCAAAGTGCTGGATCATATGGTAGTTCTTTTTTTAATATTTTGAGGAATTGTAATACAATTTTCCATAGTGGCTGCACCATTCTACACTCCCACAGAATCCCCATTTCTTTTTTTTTTCCTCTTAGAGATTTTTAAAAAATTTTTATTAACATATAATGTATTATTTGCCCCAGGGTACATGTCTGTGAATCGTCAGGCTTATACATTTCACAGCACTTACAATAGCACATACCCTCCCCAATGTCCACAACCCAGCCACCCCATCCCTACCCCCCCTGCCTCCCAGCCACCCTTAGTTCGTTTCGTGAGTCTAGGAGTCTCTTATGGTTTGTCTCCCTCCCCATCCCTTCCTGTTTCATTTCTCTCCCCCACCCTCCCCAAACTCCTGCCTTGCCTCTCAAATTCTTCATATCAGAGAGATCATGTGATAATTGTCTTCTTCTGACTGACTTATTTTGCTTAGCATAATACCCTCCAGTTCCATCCACGCCAGTGCAAATGACCAGATTTCGTTTCTCTTGATGGCTGCATAGTATTCCATTGTATATATATACCACATATTCTTTATCCATTCTTCTGTTGATGGGCATCTAGGGTCTTTTCATAGTTTGGCTATTGTGGACATTGCTGCTATAAACATTCGGGTGCACGTGCCTGTTCGGATCACATTTGTATCTTTAGGGTAAATACCCAGTAGTGCGAGAATCCCCCATTTCTAACCACCATTTTATAACACTAACTCTTCCCAAGATCTCAGAGAACTGAGAAAGGTGAAAATGGTAAGCATTGGAGCTTTAGCCTTTGGATGTTGGGAAGATGAAATTTGAAGAGTTTTTAGGGACAAGATGAAAAATTTTTTAGTTTTTAGTTTTAGGGACAAGATGAAAAATTAGAGACCATGCTTTAAGTGGGATGTGGCTATTAGGTCATCAATTATTGGGCAATTAGGATGACAGCTACAGTATTTGATTCATGTTCTAACAATGTTAATCCTGGGGCGCCTGGGTGGCTCAGGGGGTTAAAGCCTCTGCCTTCGGCTCAGGTCATGATCTCAGGGTCCTGGGATCGAGCCCCGCATCGGGCTCTCTGCTCAGCAGGGAGTCTGCTTCCCCTCTCTCTCTGCCTGCCTCTCTGCCTACTTGTGATCTCTCTCTCTCTGAGTCAGATAAATAAATAAAATCTTTAAAAAAAAATCTCTTAAAAAAAAAACAACAATATTAATTCCCAAGCAGCCGTGACTTTCTAGTGGACTGTAAGATGCAACAGAATTGCCCTGAGCTGGCCACAGCCTAAAGCAGGGGGTCAGAAAAATCTGGCCTGCAGCCAAATATGGCCCACCACCTACTTTTGTAAATAAGGTTTTATTAGAATACAGCCACTCCCATTCATTCTGTGGCTTTCACAGTACGTGGTAGAGATCAATAGTTGCAACAGAGACCATACGGTCTGTAAAGCTTAAAGTGTTTTTTTTTTGCAGAAAAGCTCTCTGACTTCTGGCCTAATGTATTACAGCGATGATTACCTTTTCCTCTTCTAAATTTTTATTTTGAGAAATGTCAAATCTACAGAAATACTGCAAGGATACTATAATGAATATTTATATGCCCTTCTCCTTGATTCACCACTTAACATTTTGTCACATTTGCTTCCTCTCTCTCTCTTAGGTGCAGATAACTCAATATTTCTATTTAGTATAGATCTAAATAAATATGTACATGTATATATGGATTGTGTGTATATATACATATAATACATTAGCATGTATCTCCTAAGAATAAGGATAGTCTTTTCATGTAACCACAGAAATTTAACATTGATGCAATCAGCAAACCATATCCAAATTTTCCAATCCAGGTTCCTGGGCAGGGTTACTCAGTTGCTTTTAGTGGTCATGTGTTTTTAGCGGTCTTTAATCTAGAACAGTTGCCCAGCCTTATTTCTTTTCTCTCTCAGCTTATTAAGGTATAATCGACAAATAAAAGTGTAAGATATCAAAAGATATCATGAGGATTTGATGTACATCATGGAAGGATTATTTCCTGTTTTCATGACATGGATGCATTTGAAGAGCGTGGACTAGATATTTTACAGAACGTCCTTTATCCTGGATTTATTTGCTCATTTCCTGAGGATTAGATTCAGGTTTTAGTATTTTGCAGCAATGCCAAAGAGGTGATGGACGCGTCCTTGTCTCAGGGCCACCCATCAGGAGCCCAGTGATTGTTAGTGTGGCAAAACCACCCCGAGGGTGGTAGTTGAGTGGGTTTAACTTGCTAATGATCCAAAATGACAGGACTCCACACGGTGATGCTTACAAATCTACGGTTTATTCAGGCAAAGGGCACAAAGGTAGCAACAGCATTAAAGTAAGGAAATGGATCACAGCCAAAAGCTGTCTTACCCAAGGATCTGGAAAATCCAGGGGCAAGGTCCTATTACCCTTCTCTTGGTTCAGGAGACCACCTACATGTGCACAGAATACCCTGGAGCAGGCACTGTGTTCATATAGAGAATCTGAGTGCACACACAGATTCCAAATGTTTGCAGTCATTTGGGAGCATATGCATGTATGTATGTATTATTTTATTTTTTCAGTATTCCATAATTCATTGTTCATGCACCACACCCAGTGCTCCATGCAATACGTGCCCTCCTCAATACCCACCATCAGGCTCACCCAACTTCCCCACTCCCTCCCCTCCAAAACTCTCAGTTTGTTTCTCGAAGTCCACAGTCTCTCATGGCTCATCTCCCCCTCCAATTTCCCCCAATTCACTTTTCCTTTCCTTCTCCTAATGTCCTCTGTGTTATTCCTTGTGTTCCACAAGTAAATGAAGCCACATGATAATTGATTTTCTCTGCTTGACTTATTTCACTCAGCATAAGCTCCTCCAGTCCCGTCCATGTTGATACAAATTTGGGTATTCATCCTTTCTGATGGAGGCATAATATTCCATTGTATATATGGACCATATCTTCTTTATCCATTCATCTGTTGAAGGGCATCTTGCCTCTTTCCACAGTTTGGCAATTGTGGCTATTGCTGCTATGAACATTGGGGTACATATAGGCCTTCTTTTCACTACATCTATATATTTGGGATAAATGCCCAGGAATGCAATTGCAGGGTCATAGAGTAGCTCTATTTTTAATTTTTTGAGGAATCTCCACACTGTTTTCCAAAGTGGCTGTACCAGCTTGCATTCCCACCAACAGTGTAAGAGGGTTCCCCTTTCTGAGGTTGGTACTCATTTAAACAGAGAGCTGATCCATCTAATAATAATACGAGCACAAACTTTTTTTTTTTGACATATGAAAAAGTTTAATTACCTGCTACACCAATCAGATGGAAATATGTGGTAAATGGGTAGAAACATGGTTCACACACTTAGGAGACAGGCATTTTTAGACCACTTTAGGTTTAGAGAATCACCAGACTGAGCTATTTTTTAACATTTAAAATAAAACCTTAAAAAAATAGAACTTTTTTTACCACAATAAACAAAACAATGTGTTAAAATTGACTTCCAGAAATGACCAAATTATTTTTTTAACATGGTTTAATTTTTTTTTCACATTTCTTTAGATGTGACACTTCCTTTGGCAAATTTATCCAAAATACTAAATTTTCACTTTAGAACTTGTTTTATGTTTATACAACAGAGTGCCCTAAATTGATATTCATCAAGATACCTTTCTCTAAGCCCTAACGGTTTCTACCTTCTTTTTAAAATGTATTAAGTCTCTTTTAAGTTGTCATTCTCAAAAATATCCTGAAGAAATAATTATAAATTATACACCCATAAATTCTTCCTCATTTCTTTTTTTTAAATTATTTATTTATTTATTTATTTGACACAGAGAGAGAGAGATCACAAGTAGGCAGAGAGGCAGGCAGAGAGTCCAATGCGGGGCTTGATCCCAGGACCCTGAGATCATGACCTGAGCTGAAGGCAGAGGCTTTAACCCACTGAGCCACCCAGGCGCCCCAGTTCTTCCTCATTTCTGTTGCAGTGTGGCAATTTATCATCTAACCCAAAGTAGTCTATCTGAGTAAGACTCATAAAGCTGACTACAGCTTCTCCACTTCTCCACGTTAATGACTGTAACTGAGAGAGTTCATTCTTTGATCTATACCTTTTGACCAGTTTTAGCCTCCAAAGAAGGTCTTTCCCCTCAATTGGCTTCACCAATCTTGCTCCTCCTTCCCTTAATCCTTGTTCAGGAAGATCCTCATTCACAAAGTCACTCTGGAGATCACTGCATGCCTCAGGATCAAGAGATTCGGATGCACATGCACTGATACTCTTGAAGGGATTTTTCAAATATGTACTTTGGATTCACCACCTTTGTGTTTAAAATTTTCTTGAAGTTCCAAGCAGTTTTCTGCTGCTGAAGATGCTGATTTCTCAGGAAAAAGTCTGATCGTTTCTTCATTCTCTACTTTAAGATGTTTTAGCACACCGTGACAGGAATTAAATGAAGATCTAGTTTTCCTTAATCGTTCTCTAAGTGTTGCACTCCAGCGTTGTTTTCTTGAGCTACTCATACGGGGAGATGGTGGACTGGCGCGGGCCCATGGAGGGCTAGGTAAAATCACAGCTGAGTCGGACAGGCTTTCCATCTCGAAAATGAAATCTTGGCTTACCTCTTAAACCCTACAAAGCTGTGTGACTAGAACCAATGAGCACCCAGGCCTGAGAAACAAGGAACACAAGCGCAGATAAGTACATACCCGTCTGCGGTGCGTAGCGAACAGACCCTCCCTCCACCAGCCCCAGAGTACCCAAACACAAACATTTTGTACTTGACAATTCTTGTCCTCCATGATCCGTGACTGTCTGTACTTTGTGGCATGCTTCTGTTGACTAATGAAACAGTAGGTAATCTATTTTTGATTATCTTGTCCCTTCCAACAAAATGGACCTTTTCTCATGTACCATATCTTATTTCTCATAGGAGTGTAGGTCAGAGGATTTGTCTCTATTATTTCATGATCAAATGGGAAATGCAAACCCAAAGACATAGTCACGTTACTATTACTCATTGTGGTCACGGAGACCTCGCACCTGTTCACTGGTTGCCCAGAAGGTCCTTAGTTTGGATTATTTTTTTTTAAGGCAGTGAAATATTTACTACTTAAATTGACCATTTTTATGTGTACAATTTGGTGGTATTAAGTACATTCAGAATGTCATGCAGCCATCAGGACTATCCCTTTCCAGGACTTGCTCATCATCCCAAATAGAAATTCTGTACCATTGGGGCACCTGGGTGGCGCAGTGGGTTAAAGCCTCTGCCTTCAGCTCAGGTCATGGTCTCAGGGTCCTGGGATCAAGCCCCTGAATCAGGTTCTCTGCTCAGCAGGGGAGCCTGCTTCCCCCCCAACCTGCCTGCCTCTCTGCCTACTTGTGATCTCTCTCTCTGCCAAATAAATAAATAAAATCTTAAAAAAAAAAAGAAAGAAAGAAATTCTGTACCATTACATGACTCCCCATTCCCTCCCCCTTGCAGCTCCTGGCGATGTCTATTCTACTTTCTGTTTTAATGACTGCCTATTCTAGGCTTCATAGAAGTGAAATCATACAATATTTTTTTCCTTGTGTCTGGCTTATTTCATTTATCATGTTTTCAGGGTTCATCCATGTGGTAGCATGTACCAGAATTCAGTTCCTTTTAAAGATGACATTCCTTTGTATGTATTTGCCAATTTTTTGACCTTTTCATCTGATGATGGACGTTTGGGTTCTTTCCACATTCTGACTATTGCAAACAATAGTGTGATGAACATTGGTATGTTTAAGTATCCGCTTTAGTTCCTGCTTTTAATTCTTTGTGGTGTCCACCTAGGATTAGAATTGATGGGTCACATGGTGGTTCCACGTGTAACTTTCTGAGGATCTGCCAAGATGTTTTCCATAGTGCTCAGGTCACTTGTTGGCTCTTCAAAAAAGAGGAGCTTTTGGCAAACAGAGTTCGTTGCTCCAAGGACCATCTGAGTCAAAGCTAAGAGACCATATTTCACTCTTACTCTAAGTTTCTCACAAGGCGTGGAAACTGGGTGAGATTTTCCCTTTTAACAAGTTATTCGCTCCCTTTTCCCCAGGGAGCAATCTCATCTTCTTCCATATGTCGTTAATCTGCATCCAGTCTGTTCTCTCTGAAGGAAGGTCCCATGGTTCCCCACTGTGCATGTTGTCCTACTGGTAGCAACAGGAGATGAGGAAGAGACTCCCCTTCAGTTTGTCTTGAGGGTCTGATTGGATCTGTGCAGAGAGAGCAACTAGCCCATCCACGAGGCTGCAAAACCTCTCAGCAGTCAGCTCCACCTGTCAATCTCTTTGAAATCCTGCAATTAGGTTCCAATTTATGGACATGATATCTTGTTGTGGACTATTTCCTGCCTCTGGAGCCCTTCACTGAAGTTCCAGTGCAAGCAGGACCAGGTCCAGTGTAGAGAGAGAAAAGGGAAGACCCCTGGGTAAGGTCCTCTGCCTGGCCCCTCTCCTCTGCCCTGACTCCAGCACAAAAACATGGCAGGTAGGGGAGACACAACCGCAGCATGCATTCACAAATCACATATTCCAAACAAACAAACAAACAAACAAACAAACAACAAACAAACAAACAAACATCACATATTCCAACTTTTTTTTTTTTTAAAGATTTTATTTATTTGACAGAGAAACACAGCGAGAGAGGGAACACAAGCAGAGGGAATGGTAGTGGGAGAAGCAGCCTTCCTGCCGAGCAGGGAGCCCGATGCGGGGCTCGATCCCAGGACCCTGGGATCACGACCTGAGCTGAAGGCAGACGCTGAACGACTGAGCCACCCAGGCGCCCCCATATTCCAACTTTTTAAAAAAAGATTTTATTTATTTCAGAGAGAGAAAGACAGAGAGCATGAGCACAAGCAGGGGGAGGAGGAGAAGGGAGAAGGAGGGAGAAGAGAGAAGCAGACTCTGCAGTGAGCAGGGAGCCCGATGCAGGGCTCAACCCCAAGATCCCTGGATGATGATCTGAACCAAAAGCAGATGCTCAACCGACTGAGCCATCCAGGCTCCCCAACGTATTCCAACGTTTGACCCGATTTTAATTTTGGCCCCTTTCACAGTAGCATCCTCATGGCCCCCTGAGCTAATTCTATTGCCCCCACAGGGCTTGTTAGCGGGCCTAGGCAGCGCTGCAAATGTGCTCCCAAACCCAGGAGACCTACAAGAGTTACCTCTCCACCCTTGGCCATTCCACGGCATGTTGGTACAAGGCCTTAAGAACTGCCCCGGGAGTTGGCTTAAGAGACCTAGCCTTTGTGTCAGTCTTCTTCCTCCATATGGCTTAGGTTTTTTTTTTTTTTTAAATAAGGAATGTCAATTATTTTTAAATTTGAATTTAAGTTTAAAATTGAAATAATACCAATCTTGGGATGCCTGGGTGGCTCAGTCGGTTAAGCCACTGCCTTCAGCTCAGGTCATGATCCCAGGGTCCTGGGATTGAGTCTCATATCGGGCTCCTTGCTCAGCGGGGAGCCTGCTTCTCCCACTGCCTGCTCTGCCTACCGCTCCCCCTGCTTATGTTCTCTCTCTCTCTCTGACAAATAAATAAAATATTAAAAAAAAATAATACCAATCTTAAAGAAAATTTGCAAATATGGGATAAGGAACTACCACCTTTATATTAAAAGTGGTCATTTTGGGGGCACCTGGGTGGCTCAGTGGGTTGGAGCCTCTGCCTTCGGCTCAGGTCATGATCTCAGGGTCCTGGGATCGAGCCCCACATCAGGCTCTCTGCTCAGCAGGGAGCCTGCTTCCCCCTCTCCCTCTGCCTGCCTGCTTCTGCCTACTTGTGATTTCTCTCTCTGTCAAATAAATAAATAAAATCTTTTTTTTTTAAAAAGTGGGTATTTTGGATTGTAATGTTATAGGCTCACTGGGAACTTTGTCTTTCCCTAAGCCTTGGGATTTTCCATCCTAGGGACATTGAGGACACTTAGTTTTGTGATTCCCAGATTTCCATAAAATTCTATTTAGGTTTTGGTGGCACTCTGTCAACTTCCTCCTTTTTCATGACTTTTAAAATTAGCTATCTAGAGATTTCTACATGATTAGAGCCTCAACGGTTGATCCCTTTCTTGTTTTTTTTTTTTTAAAGATTTTTTTTATTTATTTGACAGCGAGAAACACAGCGAGAGAGGGAACACAAGCAGAGGGAATGGTAGCGGGAGAAGCAGGCTCCCTGCCGCGCAGAGAGCCCGATGCGGGGCTCGATCCCAGGACCCTGGGATCTGACCTGGGCCGAAGGCAGACGCTTAACGACTGAGCCACCCAGGCGCC